>OZ024920.1:12460795-12985795 GCA_964017225.1 Netelia inedita
TTTTTTTTTTGTCTCTTTTTCATGAATTATCACAATATTATACGCCTTCTGTCGTATGTGACCGCGAGATCGGTCCTTCCGATCACACCTCGCAAATCCGGGAACGACCGGCCATTGTCACGATCACGGACAATTTCGAGAATCATAACGCGCGTTCGGCGAAAGAAAAGATACGAGCGCACGAGACACGTTGAAAACCGCGGACGGAGCCGTGAGAAACGTTTTGGTAGCGGTATCAAACGCGACTGATGAACTGGCCGCGACGCAATCGAGAACTCGCGGGGCGAACGATATCGGATCTAATAAAGCTCCACGATCTCTCCGTATCTTCTTTCATTATCGACACTCGTACCAATGGCTATGTCGCCGACCCGGAATCTTCGGGCTCGCGCGATCCGCGGACAAGGAAGATCGAGGTGAACGAAGCTCCACTTTTGAAAGTGATTTGTGCCTCAATGCCTCTCCGCGTTATCGAATCGGTGATTATTTTTATTAGCGACGATTCATAATCTCAAACTACGAACGATACCGATGTGTCATCTTTCCGAGTATTTCAGCTATTCCACGTGCCACTGCTCTCTCTCTCTCTCTCTCTCTCTCCATCTCTCTTTCTTTCCTCTTTATCTTTCCCTCTCCCACTCTCTCTCTCTCTCTCTCTATCTATCTATCTCTCTTTGAATGTAAAAAAATGCCCAGCCGAAAAATTCTTCGCGTGATTAATCAACGAGAAACAAAGGCTAAGAGACAAAGCAACAAAAGGCAAACGAATAAAAGTAGAGACGAGCGACAATAAGAAGATAAGGAGAGAGACTCGATTGCATCGACCGCGATTCCACGTACACCGTATAGTGCCTGTCTCGATAAGGTTTCCAGCCCTTGTCACGATTATTACGATAAACACTGAACCAACGGCAATAAAATTCCATGGAATAAAAGCTATTCCACCGATTTCGTCGTCATCTATCATCGATCTCAGATACGCAGTTCTCTGAACCGACGGCATTGCCGTCTTCCTCGTCGTCGGGATCTTCGACACCGGTAACGATGTGCCAGGTGCTCGCGTGACGTGGATCGTGGGTGAACCGCGCTTGTCCCAGCGAATACCTCGCTGTTGTTAGCAATCGGTCTAATCGTGCCGATCCGTTGACGCTGAGGATCGTTCTCCCGCCGTACCTCGTCCTGATCCTGCTGCTGATGTTGCTGCTGATGGTGTTGCTGCTGCTGCTGTTGCTGCTGCTGCTGTTGCTGCTGCTGCTGGTGATGATGCTGCTGCTGCTGATGCTGATGATGAAGCTGCTGGGTGACATTGTCACCGGTCATCGTATCTCCATCGTCGTTATCGTTGTTGCACGTTGCGGCGTTGTATGCCGCAGCGGCAGCGGCTCAGGCAAGTGCGTACGGGTGCGTAGCGTGATGTCACAATCCCGGTGCAGCGCTGGACGGAGGTGGCGGAGGTGCGCCGGAGGTCGCGACGCTGCTCGCGTGATGATACAAGGGACTCTGATAATAATCCTGATGATGATTCGTCATGTTGTGCATCGTACCGGCGGGATTGGCACCGGTGTGCATACCGTTGTGATGATGATGGCCGGGTGGAGCAGCATGAGGATGTGGATGATGGGGCGAGCCGTAATTCGCGTAACTCTGATGCAACTGTTCGTACATCTTGAGCTCGGGTGGTTTCGTGTCCTGGGCACCGGGCGACGTACCAGCCGTCGCGCCGGGCAATAGCCTCGTGATGCTGAACGGATGACTCGAGGCTGTGTAAGGCGATTCCTGTTTCAAGCTACCGGACATCCCGTGATGAAGAGCCGCAGGATCACCAAGCAAGTGAGGATGAAGACTTCGGCCCACCATCGCGGCGAGCTCGTCATGAGCCGCGCCGAGATCGGGCCCGAGCAATCCACCTATGTCCGTCGCGTCTCCTTTCAAGCTACCGTGATGCTGGTGAAGACCGGAGCCGTGATGATGATGATGATGGTGATGCGACGAGACGAGAGAATGGAGATCCTTGTCGTCCTGCTGTTGCGGCCCGTGACCGTGCAACGACGAGGGTGTTTTCTTTCCCGCGTGCGGCACCAACTGATCGTGTTGCGACGTCGGACTGTTGTGACCTCCCGCGCCCGAGGGCGTGTGATGCTGCTGGTGCTGATGCTTCGTCGATTGTCGCGATATCTCCTTCTTCTCGTCCTTGAATCTCTTCTGCCTGCGAAGATAACAGCCGTTCTCGAACATATTGCCGCTTTCCGGGTGCAACGTCCAGAAGGAACCCTTGCCCGGCTTGTCGGGCGTTCTCGGGACTTTGACGAAACAATCGTTGAAGCTCAATGAGTGCCTTATCGAATTTTGCCAGCGTTGCTGATTTTGCCGATAGAACGGAAAGAGATCCATGATAAACTGATAGATCTCCGAGAGCGTCAACATTCTCGTCGGAGCGTTCTGTATCGCCATTGTTATCAGGCTTATGTAAGAATACGGCGGCTTGGCGTGAGTATAATTTCTCCGGTAGGATTTGTCGGTCCGGGCCCGTTGCAACGCCGAATTCGGTGAATCCGGCTCGGTAAGGGAAAGCGATTCTCTCGTTACTCCGGCACCTCCGCTTGGCGTGAGCGGTCCATAACCGACGGCGCTCATGCAAGCACCACCACCACCCATCGAGCCACTCCCGTAACCAGCCATACCACCGCCGCCCATCGACGCCATTCCCATAGAGCTCATGCTGCTCATGTTGAAACCACTTGCACCCTGGGGACTGCAGCTTGGACCAACACCGACCCCCATCATCGACATACCCATCGAGACGCAACCCGACGAATTAATCGAGCTGTACGTCGGAGCCATGCTACCCATGCTCGTCATGGCAGCGCTTGTCATAGCTCCGCCAAGGCTGCCAGCCTCGCTGTACAGCTTCTGCGACTGTAACATTGTCATAGAGAATCACTTTGATGAGAGTTGTTCGACCAGCCGGGATTCTCCGCTGTTTTGACTCTTCGTTTTGTCGCTGTTGTTTTTTCTCTTCGGTTTTCCTCGCTGCGTCCGAGTGGGACTCTTCGTCAGACCGGAACCATGAGTGAGGCGATTTAAGCGCGCCGATTACCGCGGCACGCTTATCAAACTTTTGTCTTTGTCCCCCTCCTCTCTCTCTCTCTCTCTCTCTATCTCTATCTCTATCTCTCACCCTTCTTATCACCGATAATATCTCGTTCGGCGATCGTTGTTATTATTTTTCGAATATCTTGGAAATCGATGACCGTGAGTCTGTTGTCGGTCTCCTCGATATCTTTCGAGGCTCTGTTGTCACAACACTTTCCGCTCGAGGCTTTTTCTCCACTAATTCATATAGTCTTGGGTAACCATTGGTGATTTTTGCAACATTGAAACTAACGAGGGAGCGAGAAAAAAATAAACAACTTCGAGTCTCTTGAAGCTTTCGATGGTTGTAGGAAGAGTTAGTACACTTCGGAAAACACACGTTCGCTGAACCGTTCGATGACTTCACTGGGCCAACAATAACAACACCACTGTACCGTACGAAGACCAAAGTTAGCCCTAGCCTCGACAGATCACTTCTTACCTCGATACGGATTGTTCCAATCGCGAACTGTCTTCATCCCCTTCGTTCGTTCTATCCGTCACAATCCAAAGTAGGAAGGAACAATCGGGAATAAAATAAAAATAAAAAAATAAAACGAGGTGCGAACGATTAACGACAGCGATGTACACTCGAACGAACGAAACAACAATAAACACTGGGCCCCGATAATCTCAATAACGATTCGCGGCGGACATACGCGACGGGCCCGACGCGATAGTTTTATTCGACAACACAATGCGTTGTTACCCGGCGGCAAGCGTACAAACTACTCGATTACGGCTCTCGCTCACTGCGACAGGGGGTAATTGTTGTCTCAACACAACAACTATATAACACACTTATCCGGGCTTCTGGCGCACGGATAGAAGGCCCCCGGGTTGCGTGGAAGAGGCCACACCGGTCTATGAGGATAGACAACACCGTCGTATGCGCGTTTGGGTTATTTGCGGCTGTTTGCAAGCTCCCGCGCCCTCTCTCACTCTCTCACTCTGTGTGTAGTGTGGATGGAGGCCGGTTAGCGAGTGTACTCCGGTACTCTTGAGTCGCCGAGTCTTGTTCAAACAATCCCCACCAGGCGTCCCGACGGTTCGGCTTGCGGCGGCCACGCCTCCAACCCTGCTGCTGACTAATCGTTATGGTGGGATCCCCGCAGCCCCTCGCCATCGGCCAATCGCGTGGTCATGGAGGCGGGGCATCGAATTCCATTCGAACCCCATGGATAACGCCCATTCGCCAACGCGACTGGCGTAAGTCGTTCGTAAAATATTACACGGCGCATGCGCAAAGAAGGCCACCCGTTAAACGGCCTAGAGAGAGCGAGATCGTCGCTTCCCTGGGCCCGTGCCTCGCTCTTGCTTGCTTGCGTAATTTTGCACCGTCGTATACGATCGTCTCGGCATCCAACGACGTCGTCGGCGAAACCGTTCTGTCGTCCTCGTCCTCGTCGTCGTTGTCGTCGTCGCTGCCGTTTTCGTCGTTCTCCATGTCATGTCAGATGTCGTGGAGTTTGACACGTCTCGATGTTACACCCGCGTGGTTCGCGGCTCTCGTGGTTTTATGTCTCGCATATCTACCGACTCCATTACAAACGCGTTTCGTACGAAATTTCGAACGCACTGTCCCGGCCTTGAAAATAGCGGACATCGATCGGTCAACGGGTTCTTGTTCGATCGATCGAATCGATTATTTTCGTTTAAAGTTTGAAATTAATTTTCGCCGAATCGATGGAGTGTGACGATCGCGCGTCTCTTCTTTCGATGGATCTCTCTCTCTCTCTCTCTTTCGCTCTCGCTCCGTCTTTCTCTCTCTCTCTCTCTCTCTCCCTCTCTCTCGTTCTGGCGCTCGCGCGCGCACGTTGGTGATTCGACGACGACCGTCGCCGACTCCGCGATTATGCAAGACGAAGATGCGAGATACGTGTACCAGAAGAACAAGAACAAACACTCGCACGGAGACTGACACGTAAGGAAATTTTTGTTGCGTTCTTTTGGTATAATGAATCGATGCACGTGGGAGTAGGAATTGTTTAAAAAAAAATACATATAGTCGCTAATACGGCAACTCGGAGACGTAAACCTGTTTCGTCGCAGCGTTCAAGCTGTCGATGTCAGATATTTCCGTTTGTACGATTCATGTTTTTTTTTCTTCTTTTTCTTTCATTTTTTCTTCTTTTTCACTCTTCATTACAGAAACTGACATAGACTTCACCGAGTGAACATGTGGCACAGCTGCGGTTTTTTTTTGTTAATGACTTCGCGCCCGTGGACGGAGATGAAAGCTCGACGGTTTCTTCGAGGTCGCAACTTGTCGCGGGTGAGTCATAATTTTTGTACCTCGAGAATTTTTCGGAGATAACACGATCGCCCAATAGGAATGAATTTTTCTCTTCTTCGATTCGTCAACTTGTTAATCGTTTCGTTTTACGACCGATACATATATTATATTTCTACAGGAATTTTATTCAACCTCGTACGACTTTTGAAATTAGATTCAACGAAAAAGTCGATTTTTCAACGCAAATCGTTATAACGGATAATAAACGATATCTTCCGTAGTGATTAATTCACTTATAGTGCGGTGTGCGTATAAATAACCTTCGGGCTACTGCATACGTTTCGTGGTTTGAGAAATCAAGAGATAAGGCTCTCGTATCGTATACGTTGCGCGCGCGCGCGCGCCTCTACACTTCCTCCTACTTTTCCCTACCGACGTTAATAGATCAACTCGAACGGATCCTTGTAAATGCTGCGATCTTTATCTGTCAATATAGATTGTTTACTTACACTTTAGTTGCTCTCAAATTGTATACTTGAACAAACACTCGTGTGCTTATCCGAACTCAATCGTCTCGTGTCGAATACGCCGTTTTCTCTCTCTCTCTCTCTCTCTCTCTCTCTCTCTCTCTTGCTCTGGGTGTGTGTGTGTGTGTGTGTGTGTGTGTTTCTCTTCCTCTACTCTTCGCGGTATAAACGCGAAAAAAAGTAGCCACTAGTCGGTTCATTGTCTTTTGATAATATTTATTTATTGACAAAAATGAATTGATATATTCTTTCTTCGTTAAAACCCGATAAATATTGAAACATCGGCTCTTCGCATCTTAAAATTTTCAATATAATAGAAACTTCACTCTACATTCGGAAAATAAATATCGTTCGAATAAATTAATAATAACGAATGAAATAGTAAATTTCGTTTAACGACGATAAGATTTAAAAAAAACTATATTAAAAATGTATTTCAATATCGTGGTAACGCTTCGCCGGTTGCGCATTCGTTGGAAAAACGCATTGTTCTTTCGCACCCGTGTATTTATTAGTTGGATTAAAGAAAATATGAAACACATTTTATTAGTCTCGGCATTAGGTCTGTGGTGAGGTAGGTAGAGCATTTTCTCTCCGTCGGTCTCGCTCGTCGCTCTGCCTACTCGAACCTGGCGACAGAGTATTTATGGCCATTTTTCGATCTTGCGGTTTTCCAAAAGAAACAAATCTGGTATTACGTATAGGTACCTATATATACCCAGGGGATTATTTATGCCCTCTCCCACCAGTTTCCCGGCGCACCGGATAGAGCGAGAGAAAGGGATGAAAGAAGAGAGAAAACTCGGCACCAACGATTCCTTTTTTTTGCGCCCTTTCGCTCATTTTACAAAGCCCCGAAGCGCCGATATAGAGAGGGCAGAAAAAAAACAAAACAATGCGCCGGACACGAGTGAGGCAAAGAGGGATACGTATAGAGGGCGCCATCGGGAGGGTCGAAGGAACGAGGGGGTTGAAACTAGGCTGCAAGTTGGTCGTGCGTCCAAAGGGAGTTATGACGAGAAGGATGTAGGAAAAAAATATAGTGAGAGGGATGAAAATATACGCATCGAGAAGGGGAAAAACACACGAAAGCCCGGAACGAAAAAAAAAAACTGCGAGGACTCTATGTACCTATAGGGATATGTCGAGAGAAAGAGAGAGAGAGAGAGAGAGAGAAAGAGAGAGCAACCAACGCGCCAAAGCTTCGACAAATATCGGGGAGCTTTTTTTTGCCGCGCCTCGTGTACGCCGCGTTTCAGTCGATAGTCGTATATATAAACGGTGTGCCCGTAGATCGTAGTGGTGGCGCAGTACTGTATTACTCTCTGCCTGAACGAGAGGTGGTATAGTGGCCGTGTGAAAGAAAGAGAGAGAAAGAGAGAAAGAGACGAAAAGAGCTCTCGGGTTCACTCGAGTAATTGAACCGCAGAGGCGCCTATGCCCGGACACGCCATAAAACGTGCCTCGAGAGAGACCGGAAATGAATGTCCCCACGCCTATATATACCGTCCGGGGAAAATTAGCACCCCTCTATCACCTCCCAAACCTCATCTCTTTCACCACCGGTACCACGACGAAGCCGTACGAATTAACAAACCATCCCTTAGCGCACGTCACTGCCCACCGAGACTCTCTGACGGCTGTAAAAAGTCGAAAGAGGACGTTCTCTTTCGCTCTCTTACCGGCAATAGCTTAATTTCAAGAGAGATATTACATCGAGTATATCACAATCGATTCCCAATGTCATTGAAAGAAACTATCTTCAGCTAGTTTTTAACACATGATTATTAGCTATAATGGACTTAACATATTCGATCGCAACTTCGAGTTTTAATGAACTTTAATTCCAAATTTTTATAATCTCGACTTTTCATCTCGAGAGATCAAACTCGACCGTGTAATAACGATCGAATTTAAGTTTTATCGTAAATTCGAATCAAAACGATCGGGCTCCAATTTTATCCAACGACAATCAAACTCAATCTTCATCGTGCAACAATATTTTCGAATAGAATAAGTTTCAACTTGAGTTTGCGATCTTCACTTTCGTCTGGTCGCGAATCAATTTGAACTTTGCTTTACTTTAACCAACGATGTCTCTTATGTCCCCCTGTGACTTTGTCGCTCGTATTATCGATAATCCGCGTAAGGTATCGAATGAAAAATGATCTAAATTGTGAAAGATTATCAGATGCAACTTATATATGTATACAAACGATGTACACGAATCCGTGCAACCACCCGCGTGGGACACTCGCCACAGTAATACAGTAGACCGTATCATCGTCCCCGTGTCTTTATCGAGAGCCGCACGAATTGTTTGCCCGATGAAAATATTATTTCTGTAAACAAAGCGTCGCGACGTTGCATCTCTCTCTCTCCCTCTCTCCATCTCTCTCGCTCTCTCTCATCGCGCGTGTATGTCGCCCGATTATAGCCTATCTATATAGTCTACAATATATGTACATATATATAACAAATTTACTACAAACGAGCTTACATTCCAGATGAGAAAACAAGACATTTTTTATACGAGTCTTGTTTGCCTTTTTTAAGACGCTCGATCGAAAAATAGACGAAAAAGAAAAACATAACAAACCAGCTTACCTGGTTGAAAAAGGCTCGTACCTACTTTCGAATCTTTCTAATCGAAAGATCAAAAGTGTTAAAACGATCGTTCGGTGATTCGTTTCGATCGTTATACTTTCTCGTCGATCCTCCGTCTTCAAACACGATTATCCCTCTCGCGATAACGAACGATCGCGTTCTTTGTTTAACCAAGATTGCATTATTCTACGCGGAGCGTCGGACCATTATCGTCGGCGAATGATCGCGCCATCAGTCTCGAACGCGCGAAATAACCGATCACCAAAATCGATATAATATCCGGTTGAACGATTTCGATTATTTCCAGACTAAATGTATACGATACACGGCTAAACACGATATTATACCTATATCTTTATCGATCCTTGACATCGATTTAATCAGACAATTGTGCATCGATAATCGATGCATAATACGCCGTCGTTCGTAAATAAAATAAACGATCGATGATTTTTCGTCGTTGAGATTATCGAAAAGATGATATAAAATTGCGATAATCTCGCTCTTTTGCGAAGTTGTATACCGTTTTATCAAAAATAAATCACCTTGAGTTTTACCTCATATTTGCAAATGAAATCAAAATGTATAAACTGTCGCAAAGTATCAATATTAATTTTAATAAACATTGACGTACTGTACACAGGGATGTAACAGTACCCAGATTCTGCGAAGAATCCCAATATCTCATTAGGCGCATAGATCGTCGAGGATCTTATCAAGTACAGCAAATTTGTACCTCTCGAAACATTTTGGACGAAGCCACGTGTATTGTTCATCGACCGCGTGCTTTTATTTGTGTATTTTTTATTACCGTTATTACTGTTATTACTAATATTATTATCGTTACGATGAGACTATGAACGTGCCGTGATGTGTCGCCCGATATAAAAGTGTTTTGTCATTTTTATAAGGTAGACAAGAGGATCCGAAAGAGCCTCGGCTGGTCGAGGCCCCAAGAGAAGGAGCCAAATGCTCGAGAGGAATATATATATATATATAGCACCGGTGCATCGAGCTCGTCCAGCATTGTGAGAGTGGATCCTTCAGAATATCTTCTATTGCTTCGTATAGCCATATATACGTATATAACCCTGCGAAGCTATATATATGTTTATATATATATACCTGTGGCTACGACCACGTGGGTGGTCCAACCGCTACCAGCACTTCGTATATATTAACACCAATGATAACTCGACACACAAAAGAAAGAAGTGAGACGGACGAGATCCATGGAGAGACCCTCCGGATCTTGCCTTTATTTCAATTCTTCTTGAAAACTGAAGGGACACGATGCATGAGGATCGAACCAAAAAGACGCGGCTCGAACAATATATAAAATCGTTAAAAAAAATTAGGAAAATAATTTAAATCAAACTTGGAATAATGAGAAAGTAATAATGCTGAAATTGCAGCGATTATATTTGCAAAATATTGTTGTATCCCGATCATAGCTATTTTCTCTTTTTTCAGTCGAAGGTTATTGTTAAACAAATATAGCTTCTGGATATTTGAATAATTTCGAAATATATTTCGTTGATTATAATTTTGTGTTTGGGTTTCAACAATCGTAAGATTCGATTTTTTGCTTATCTTGGTATTATCGTTAATGTGCCAAAAATTTGGCACATCAAACTTCACAACCATTTGCACGGACAGGGCAGTCGGATCTGGACTGTCGGTACAAACTGTCGAGACTGGCGGGAAAGGGAGACTAGACCGACGGAGCAAGAGCAAGAGGACTTATGACAGAGACGGTCAGGATGAAATGATACTCACCACCCACGGGCAAACATTTCACACGTGAATCGACTCCACTTGCACACACATTGCACATGGAGTCACACGCGGTGCACATGCACGCACTTGGAACATGGCATTCGCAAAGTTACTAAAATCACGGAGAACAATAACAAATTGAGTATTTTATGAAAAAAACGTGACTTAGCCAAGTGGCTAAAATCATGGAGAAAGGATTAAGATTGCAGAAACTTCTCCGTGACTTTAGTCACATGGCTAAAATTACGGAGGAAAAATGACAAAATTCAAAAAACTTCCGTGACGCTAGGCGTTTAGCTAACACCCCTAAAATAATGGATTTTCCGAAACAAATTCGGCTCCATTACTTTGTCTAAATTGCAAAAGTCAGAGATGGAAAAATCACAAATAATTGATCTCTTTTTAATTTCAGCCAAGTGGCTACGGTCACGGAGAAAATACCTGTTGACAAAATTAAATTCTCTGTGAAACTGGTCGATTAGACGATTAGAAGGTCCGCAAATCAAATTGCTCTCATAGGATCCATTCTTTCGTGACTTTAGAAGGTTCGACCTGTGTGTAGTGTGTACGAGTAAAGTGTGCAAAGGGTATGATGCGTGTCGTAAAAATGTGCATTCGTCTATTTGACATCTTCGTCCGCCTGTCTGTCATATCTGTCAGTCTGTCCTGTCTGCCTGCCTGTCACGTGTCCGTTATGTTCTGTCTGTCGGTCCGTCCTGTCCATTCGTCTGGTCCACCTGCCTCATCCGTCTGTCCTAACCGTCCACCCTGCACTTCTAAAATCTCGTAGACAATATTTGAACTATACTCTCGACTTTGACAACTTGGCTAAAGTCACGAGCTAGTTTTAGCCACCGCATGACCATTGTACTCGTACGTTTCGTATCCGTACGATACGTGTATGTCTTCAACTCCGTGACTATAACCCTTCCATGCCTTTGATATATTCTCAAACAGCCTTCGGGACAAGCAACCCCCCGCCATATTCCGTCAAGCCGACGATCACCCCGACAATTCTCGTATTACGGGGGCGAAATCTTTTCATTATATAGAGGGAAATATATATGCGATCAGCCGTGCGAAAACATATGCAAAATGTGTGTCAAGGTCGAAGTTGTCTCGCATACGCCGGGAATTTATGCGATAGCACGAGATCTCGCGAGAGCTCTCGTCCTCGTTCTCTCGTGTACATACACAAGCATTGATTTTACTCTCAAATTCAGCGAGAGAAACATTTTGACTCTGTCTCTTTTCTTTTCACTCTTCAATCTCACGAAGCTTCTTTACAGCCTCTCTTTCTCTCTCTCCTCTCTCTCTCTCTCTATCTCCCTCGCTCCGAATATGGTAAGCCGCCCTCGCCCTTCGAGATGCCGCTCTCGTGTTTTCGAACGTGACCCACAGCCCGTTGCACCTGATTTTGTCGGTATATTTATTTCTAGCTGCATAAGAAAAGTTCGTTTTACGAAGATCCTTGCCGAAAAATTGACTTCTCGACGCTATATATCGACTCTATAGGTATATATAAACGTGCGTGCGTATGCGGCGAGATTTGAGCCGTAAACGAGGTGGTTTGTTGTCCCTGAGCGCTGAAACAACAAATCCCGGGCTAGCCGTTGTGCACTCTTTCGTACCAACCTCTTCAGAGTCCTTTCTTTTTTCACCGCCCGCCGTTGGTCCTCCCTTGGACCGAACGGACCTTCGTAATCGTGTGACAGGTATTTTGCACCCCCTTTTTTGGCTCACCCCCAAAACCAACGTCATCTTACCGGTTTAGATTCTCTATCTCATCGAGAACACCCTCGAGATTGTTTTTCTTAAAGACCAGCCGATCCCTGCTCGCCTCGGGCAAACCCCTTAGGAGCTTTTTTTTCCTCCCCCTATATGTAATATACCACAGTTCGACGCTTCGCCGCGAAACTTCAGAATTCCCTCCAACTATCGTGTCTTTATTTTCCATCGATATTCGTCGTCACGATTACTTCAAGTTGAAATAATTTAAAAATTTCGCAGAAGTCTTTTGAATTTTCATAAAATCGTGAAATTTTATTCATTTATTTATTAAAACGTTTTTTTATCCAGCTTTTATAAATTTTAAACATTTTCAATGAGACAATAAGAACGTTCTTGAATATTTTAAATAAAATATCGCGATACGAATTATTTATTTATTTAATTAATCTTTGTTGTTTGATGAATTCGCCGTATATTTGCCGCTGTGCGTAATCTCGTATTCCATAAACTTCGAAAGGTCGTTCTCGACACTTTTGTCAATATTTCCATTAGCGAGAATTAATCGGGACTTGCCCAACGAAAATGTCGGGAACGAGCATCTCTCGTCGAACCATTGAAATGCGAAGGACTCGGAAAGTCCCGAGAGCTGAAATAAGTTACCAGTTTTTCTGGGCTCCTTTCCCCACCTACACAATATATATATGGAGCACGCCTGACGTTGATCTCCTAAAGGATTATCGTCCGGACTAATATAATTCTAAACTGTACCGGCTGATCTCGAAACTGGTTGCAAAAGTCTTTCCGAATACACGAAAACATTCTCTCTTCCTCTCTCTCTCTCTCTCTTTCTCTCGGTACTACAAAAACGTGGAAATCGTTCCAACCCGCGAAATATTGACTCCGTAAATACGCTGTCAAAACATTTGCGCGAGCGAATGGAAACGAAAAAGGGAAACATCTTTTGTACCGAAAGACACGGGCCTGGATGCGTTTTCGTTCTGACGAAGGTCGAACATTTGACAAAAACTTGACGCTTTTGCAACGAGCGACAAAGTTTTCCCGAAGGGTGGAAAAACCCATCGTATTTTCTTACTCCTATTCCGTAATGATGCATTTGGTATTATTTTATGCCAGGGCATTTACGTATACTTACTTTTTTTTCTCGTTCCGTCGCGACGAAACGGCGCGACACGCTAATCACCCCTCGCGCGACGTTTATTGTCAATATTACTATTGCTATATTGAGATATTATATAACCGTCCATACCCATATTTATAATTTTTTTTTTTTCGGTAAGAACAAACGGGAAATCCACGCGCGCAGCGAACGTCTGCCAACGCGAGGATAATCCTAAGACCGGTGCGATAATCCAAGAGCTATACGAGCCCGTACCGGGCGTCACCGAAAGAAGCTTTTCCACAGGCCGATAATACAGTAAACCTCACGCGCGTACTCGCGACTGAAAATATATCGGGATTCGGTCGAGATAGGCGACGAGGATTTATTCATGGGCAACGTATCTTTAGATCCAAGCAAAAAACAATAATTCATCTCTTTTCTATACTAGGATTCTTTCCAGTCGCGTGTTTTCTCGATATTTCGTAAAATATAATTACAATGAGGAGTAATCGAGTATGAAAAAATTTCAAGGGGATGAAATCGATCGAACGATCGAGGAACTGTTTATTATATAGAAATTTGAATGGGTGGCTTTTTGAGATAGATCTCGCTTCGCGTAATTGCCCGGTACGTCTATGACGTTTGTGGTATACGATGGGATGGGAAACGAGAGTGATCGATAGGAGGCCATTTAAAAAACGATGATTCGAGTGTGCTTTATCAACCCCGAGGAGACGCAGGGAAGCGGCATATATCGAGTGCGTCGAGCTTCGGCGTACGCGTGCCTCGACGAGGTTTTCCCAGATTTGTAGCCCCCGAAACGAGGAACCCCCCGAACGCGCGTTCGCTTTACCCCGTATCTACGACCAGGTCGCACATACACTCGATCATATATATATATATATATATATATATATATGCGCCATCCACCCTCCTCGATTCTTTGGTCCAGAAACAAAAATAATAGACCCGGAGTAACGATCGACCCCCGACCTTCGCACATTTCTCACATCTTCCCGTTACCTCGTATAAAAGATCGTTTGTAATCTTATATCGATCGGAAAATATAATTCGCGAAATAAATCTAATATTCGAATAATTAATGTAGTCTTTTTTTTATAAGAATAATATCGATCAATTTTTAAACGAGATTATTAATAACACCGAATATGTGTAATATAACTATTCTGAACGCGAAGTTCTAATAATAACCGACATTGGAATTGTGTTCGTTGAATACAAATACAAGATCTTATTCTTGTTAAATAAACAAAAATCTATAATTTCAAAGTTCTTAAGCAATTTTGAAACTTTGTTGAGAAATAATAATAACTAAAGTATCCCTCTAACTTTTGCGTCTTAATCGACGAATTAATTACATTAATTATTCGGAGACGAAGCGATAATTAACAATCTTAATAAATTATAATTTCCCATCTAAAATGAAAAAATCTTACGATTACAATTAAAAAATGTAAACCAGTTTGTATTCCCGTTGCTGTGCGATATGCGAGGGAAGGTTTTCCTTCCTTTTCGTACAAAATCTAAAGTGACACACGCAAAGTCGTAAAATTTCGCGTGACTCAAATTTGACTGTTGAGTACACGTAGCACGAAGTTTCCAGCATGCGCAAGGACCTGTCGTATTTCAAATGTAATATTTCTCTCGTTTTCAGACAACGCCGCGACAGTGACGATTTTACGACCTTGTTTACGCGATGCAAGTGTCGATGATGATGAATCGGTTGTCGTCGACACCAATTCTATTCATTATCCTAGCTCGTCGATTCTCTTGTCTCTCTCGGTGCGTATGAAAGGCACGCTACCTCGAGAAATCTTATCCAATGACCGAATCGAGGGTGAGTGAAAGAAACAAAAAAAAAGAGCAAGATAACGAAACAATGAGAGATGAAGCAGAAAACAGTATGTGGCTATACGAGGTCGATCGTAAATAACGTGAAAACTTTGAGTTTTTCGATAAAGTCGAAAGAAACGTTCGATTATCTCGCGTTTGGCGCCAAAGTTCGTACTAACTTTGACTCATCCCCCGACTCTTGCGAGAAATTAAATACACAATTTTCCGAGAACAGATATTTTCTAATACGATAACCGAGATGGTAATTTTCCATTTGTAAATAAATACTCGAAAATAGAACTATAAATAATGATATACGTGAAATATTATCAATAATATACGAAATATAAATATCTGCAAACATAAAAAAAGACAAATATAATTTTTCGATCAAGTAACTTAGATTTGCCAAATTTTCTCAATCGATAAAAATTTCATAATAATTTTAATATATTTCCATACTCACAAATTATCTCTTTTAAAACAGGATACAAGCAGTTAGCAATGTTTAATTACAAATGATAATCGACGAATTGTAAATTGAATTAATTAATCGATATTATCAATTAAAACATAATCGATCAATCGACCGAGTGAAATCAATCGATCGAAATAATTACATTACGCGATGTAATTAATTAATATTACCGTGAATCTAGAACATCGAGGATCGATCGAGGAGACAAAGGTGCGAGAAGTTCGTGCAGGTGGTGGATGAGTCCGCGGATCAAACGCCTCGAATTAGCAGCGATTTTCTCGAATAACCCTCCAATTGCTCGTACCTACGTCTCGTGCAACCCCCAACGTATATGTCGTGGGGGTTACATATATACTCGCACCCCGTCGACACGAGTCAATTTTAATAATTTCTACCCTTTCGTTGGCCACGGGCGACCGTGTGGCTCGCAACGATGACTCGCGATATTCTCCACCACCGGGACACGAGACGGACTATGACAGCTCGTTTCAATTATCCCGACGACCTGCTCCCACGGGTTCTACAACACTCGTAGTGTCCATTCGCGATATCGATCGAACAACCGAGACGTGCTCGGGCTACCGATAAAACATAACGATATAAAATTTCAAAAATTCATCATGAAACATAAAAATTCTAACCCTCGATAGAAATTCATCGAAAAAATAGTGACAAAGAGAAAAATAGATCCTCTGCGAATTAAATTGAATTCGATGCGAATTAAATTTATTTGCTTCGATGAAAATCTACCCGACGACTTTGACAACCGAGAAAATTATTTTGACCGACGCTTGGATGGTGAACAACATTTTTGGCCAATTGTTGAAATAAATTTTGCCCGATTTAAAAAGCACCTTTTCTCCGCCAATAGATATTCGTCGAAGCTTCTTTCACGTCGAATCGATCAATATTTATAATATGATAAATTTCGTAATTTTTGTGAAAACAAAAGACGAAGATACAAAGATCAACAAAATAAAAAACCCATCAGCCTCATTTATTTTTCTTTTCCGTAATAAAAATCGATCAATCATTTTATACATTTTGAGAATTTTACCGTACGTGCCGCGGAGATTAATAAATTTTCTTTACTCCCGACGAAAAAATAAATATCAAAGCTATAAATTAATAAAAATAAAAAGAAAGCCTTTATTTTGTTTCACAATAGAAATAGACCTTGATATGATAACGATCATTTCGTACGTATACAAATGGAGAGGCAAGCGCGAACAGGCCGTCGGCCCTTTGTGTATCCAAGCTTGCCAAAACTTTGACCAATTCGTGCGGTACGGAAGATCTCGAGGATCGTTCACGGTTTTCCCCCCTCAACGTTTCGGGATTATCTTCGCGCCGGTATTACGTGTTCTCGCTAGAACCTCTTACGGGTTATCGAAGTGAGCAGCGACAGTGTCTCGAATTCAGTCGTTTTCACATCCTTTTTCCACCCTTGCACGAAACCTTACGGGGTAGTATAGAAAATATATTTTCGCTTCGAACCGAGACTCCTCCGGCGAGAAACACAACGTGAACGTTGGATAAGAGACGCGCGTATAGCGGCATCGACAATAGTAAAGAGAGAAAATGAAGATAGAAAAAAAAACAACATTTACAGCTGCAAATCCACCCCCTGTCTCCCCTCGACCCCTTAAACGCTGCCGTACGGAACCGCGACTGGGTTGTAAAATAATAATCGATTTACGAGCGCGGCGAGCTCTCTTACAAAGAAAAACTTCCGACGGTAATGGCTACCTCGTACTCGGATTACTCCGTTGCCAACACTACGAGAGGAAAATTTCTTCTTGTTCTCTCCGGCAACGCGCAACGAATATTTACGATATCTATCTACGATCGATGCGAGATCTCTTCTTTGTCTTGGGGTTGATCGTAAAAATAATATGAAATTGAAGAATACGCGCCTCGAGCGTGAGAGGAAAAACCCTCGTGAGCTACGCGTCGTTAAAGACTCGTACAATTATTTTGCTCATTCGCGCGCGTATCGCAAATTTAATTTTCGATCGATAAAACTATTCGTTTTAGTTACGTGATGAATAAAAATTGCTTTCACCCCGTGGTTTGGGTGAATTAAATATTTCGTTCGTGCTAAATGAATTGAAAAAGTTTCGTGTTACGCAAAGATATTTTACAAAGGATGTAAACCCAGTTTTTTTACATTGTGAGGGAAGAGGGAAGACGGTTCATACATATTTTAGAAATTCATCCCCTGTCGTTTAGCTTTTCGCGATAAATATTATAGCAAAGAAAAACAGTACGGTTAACTAATCATATTAAATATCTTCATAAACATAAAGAATAAGCTTCAAGTTAAATGAACAAGCATTTACTGAAAATGTCTTTCGACGAAAATAGAAAACAGAACGAGAAAAATTAATTCGCGATCTTTACGTTAATTGCATTTGAATTAACTTTTAAAACGGAAGAAATATCGTAACTCGGCACGCTCTTGAATTTGGTAGTTCGAAAAACCGCCACATTCTTGTCCGGCGCTGGAAGCAGCGCACCTACTCGACAGCATTTAAAAAACAAAAATGTTTCGCGTCGAACGCTCCAAAGCTAAACGAGAAAAGTATATTCTTCTCGTCTCTCCGTGTGCGGATAATCACTCGGATATTTATTCGCGAATTACGTAGAAAGAAGAATTGTAGTGCCACGAACCTCGACGAAACGGCGTCGCTACGTGGCGGAATAGAAGCGAGCGTGACGTTGGAGCGTCGCACCGAGCGGGGGTCGATTGTGTCAACAGAGAAGACACAGTGGTTCTCCCACAAAGTGTGCGTATAGCGTAGCGTAGACAAACTCATCGAGGTTTCTCCACGAATTCTATTCTAAAATTCAAGGATCACCTTCGACATTATAGATACGTCCCAAAGTATTTCCGAGATTCGAAGATTAAAAGAGCCTCCTTACTTTTTTTCAATCTTAAAAGTTATGTCGTAGTTCGTGGTTTCGCCCGAGATCAGGAATCGTTTTATTTTCAAAGAAATACAAACCTCTCCGAGTCGAATAAACGACTCGAGCGGTGCAATGACTTTAAGAAAGAAAAAGACTCGATGCCACACGTGGCGACTGATAAAGTATTTAAAAAAACCTATCGAAAATACGAAGTATGTAAATGTTTACTCGAGTCTATCGTCGTCTATATATCTATATAGATATATTCTTATCGTAACCGTATCGATTCCGTAATTTTCGCTGTTTCAGACGATCCCCGTGAGAGACCGAACACCTCGGAAAAACAGAGATCCATACGCAAGAATAACACGTTCGCTCTCGCTTGGAATTGACGACGAAGGTGGCGAATCGAGTCGAGCGGCGAACGAGCGAGACGAAATCCACGCAGGAGACAAGAAAAATATTTCCTCGGTCGCGAACGACGAGAGCACCGTCGGCAACGATTAAACGTCGGTAACCGAGTGTTTCGACGTCAATGCCGTTGAAAAAAGTAACCGACACGATCAAATATCGAAATATCTGTAATACAAAGATACAAAAAAAATTAACGAACTTATAGAAAAATAAATTTCACGTATTTCAATAAATTATCGTATTAAAATAAAGACAAAATCGACTTGTAGATATTTTATTAAATTCCTCTCCGACTTGTCACGTCTACAAAAAGTATTATTTACAATTTACGAGGAAAAACCACGTGGCGTTAAGTACGCGTATTTTGCTTTCCGTGTATTTCAACGTTACAAACATTTCATTATCGCTTAATAGTCGATGATGTATTAAACGCCATTACGCGCGTAGTGCGATGTATATAAATAGCCCTGGCCTATCGTATAATCGTTCGATATCTCGATACTCTCAATTATTTATCGATTTCATTCAAACAAAAATACGTTCCACATATTTCATGAAATTTCTTACGCGCGAAAAAAGAAAAGTACCCTCCACGAATAACAACGTGGAAAGCTCGATCGTTCGTTCGCTCGTCCTTGTTTAATGGCACCTCGAGATTCTAGAAAACAAAAGAGAACAAACACTTCGCGCCGATTATTTATCGATCGAGGAATGAACTCTTATTTTTTTTTATTTTTCACTTTGTTGCTGTTTGTTCTTGAATAACGTACGATAATACCCACTGTACTCGGTTTGTACGTGTACGAGCATTTCGTGCTTATCTAATAAATTGTGACCATTGTTCTCTCGAATTTGAACAGGTGCGAAAATCCGTACTTCAAAAAAAAAAAAATTGCGCAACCGTGCCTCGTTCGTGTGTATACGCGTTTATACATGCGTACGTTTCGGCAACGACATTAAAAAAATCGTTTCGATATTTTCCACGTGTCGTTTAAATTAATCACTTTTATACCGAATAAATACGATCGATTAAAAATAACGCTACGTAAGTAGCTTATGTACGGAAAACATTGAGAAACCGTACGAATCTTTGCCAAGAACGTTGTTAAATCGATAAATTTATCTTATAATTACAAATGTCGCGATAACATTTGTTTATTGCTACGAATCGATATACGTTTGCCTTCTTTAGTATAAAATTTAAGCTCATGCATTGATTTTCAGTATAATTAATGCAACGGTTTATCAATAATGATTATCGAATCGGTACGAGATTCTCAAAACGCGATCGTATTGATTTCGCCAATTCACGATTACTCGCGATTCCCTCCCACTCTCTCCATCTCTTTCTCTCTCTCTCTCTCCGTTATTAATTCAATCACGTATCGTAAGTAAATGATTTTTTATAAGATAAGAATCATTCATAATACGAATAATAAGTCACACGATTACGTTACGAAGTAAACAAAGTAATAAATTAAATTTATGAACGATGAGCGTGTACAATTATCGCCCTGGTATTAAACATTAACCGTTTCTAATTCTACCCTTTCGATAATGTCAGAAATATTTGTTGTGTGTATGCTGTGTCTTTTATATAATTCGTTATATCGAATTCCGCTATGGTTAATATTTACAATTACTTGGAAAAATAGTTTCCAGTGCGATATCGCGGAATTCTCGAAAGTTCGCGTTCTCGACGATAATCCTAATCGATAAAATCGAATCATCGATTTTCTCGTTTCGTTCGTCGTCAGGCAGTGACGTGACGAGGTTTGATCGTCAAGCTGCATTATAGAGAAAAAAAAAAGGAATTCCCTGTGCTCGAGTCTTTTTGTGTGTTTACGTATCGTAATTTGAGAAAATAATCGGTTAAGAAAGAAAATCGAGCGTAACGTAAAAAATGGTGTAATTGCTTCAGAGATCGGTGACTGGACCGATGAGACTGGCATTACTGTTAGTGCAAACCGAATCGGTCGCGGATACGACGTTTCGATGACTGTGACTGTTGGCCGAACTGCCGGAATCCGGATCGCACGAGGAAATGGCATCGTAGTCATCCTCGTCCTCGTCGTCGTTCCGTGTTTTGTCCACCTGGTCCTTATCTTCCTCCCTCAGCGACGACGTTCTCAGCATCTCCTCGAGCTTACCGGGATAAATTTTGGACGCCGCGACGTGACTCAGGCCCGAACTGACGAGTTCCCTTATGTCCGCAACGGTTTCCTCGTTGCTGGCACCGTTCATCTTTTTACGGAGTATGTCGACCAGCTTCTCCAGTCTGATAAATCACGTTTCCGGTTACGTTCTTTCCCATTCCCTCCAATCGACGTCTAATAATCGTTCGAAAGAAACTTTTTTAAGATTTTCTTTAGAAGCGAGCAAAGCGAAAGTTTCAGAGCAAAGCCATGCTGCCAACTAGAAACAGACAATTCGATATCCCTTTCATTCGCACGTGTCGAGAGTCGAGAAATTAATATAGATATGATGATATTTTTTTAATTTCCTTCGCATTCAAAACAGCTTTGCGTTCCGAGCTCGTGCTCGTCCCACCGAGAAATCGATATGTTTTTTAATTTTCACACCGAAGCAAAGATACCCAAAGTGTACGAAGAGTGGATGATTTTAATGACAAAATCATTATCAGCGTGGATTAAAGAGAAATCGAACTCTTCAGAGGCTTCGAGGGTCGTCGTGACAAAATCATTTTTCCTTCTTTCGAACACATCAGAGTAATCAACCAAAATATTCAAACGGCAACGACACACACACACACACACACATGCTCGCAGCTACGCCAGAATAAAGTGATAGTGAGAAGGAAACAAACAAATATATATACAGTAGAACCTCGATTATCCGAACCAATTGGGACCGAGGCTAGTTCGGATAATCAAAAGTTCGGATAATCGAAACGTGAGCTTTTTGGGACGAGATCATAAACAACACCTTATCACACAAAAACAGTACATACATATTTACTAAAATTCGACATACCTATTAACGTTCTCGCGTTAATACGTATGTCGCGGCAATGTATCTCGCGATTCTCGCAAAAATACATTGTTGCTCACGGCGGTGGCAGCGAGCAACGATCTATCTTTCGGGCCAACGTTCGGATAATCGAGGGTTCGGATAATCGAGATTCGGATAACCGAGGTTCTACCGTATATATCAATTACACAGTGAAGGTACGTAGGGTAAAGTCGAGAAGCAAAAGCTGTAACAGCGAAGAGATAGAGCGAATGTTACATAACGAAGCATGCGTGACGAGTGAATGATAGACCTACGTGACATTCGACAAGTACAGAAGTAGCCTCTAGCAAGCCCGTGAAGCCCCCCGGTTTTTTTTTTGCTCGATGGTGATGGTGAAACGCTTGTAAAAAAAAATCTTTCTTTTTTTTTTTTTTTTGGTGGGCCCCGTACGTAACCTAGATGTAGGCGGTGGTGTAAGTGGCTCGTGTCAGGACTCTGGAGGTCAGGATTCTCGTCGAGCACAGATCTTTCGGTACAACGGGTTTGCCAGCGACGACAATGACGTCGGGCACTTCTGTTATCGCGTGTTTTCGGCTCTTCTTGCCGTCGTCGTTTGGGCCCGTCGGGTCTCCGGTCTCGATCGACGTATCGTCAACGACGTCCGGTGTCTCGTTGGAGGGCATCGCCGTCGTCGTCGTCGTCGAAGCAACGAAATTCTCGAATTTCTCGCACGTCGAGTTGCAAAATTTATTGGCCATGTCGTAGACTCTCTTGACCGTAACATTGCCCGACTTTCTCGCACGAGGTTTCGTCGTCTCTCCGGGATCCTTGTAATCTCTCGAGGAAAATACAATTAACCGTTCGTTCGTGTCGGACTCGTCGTAGACTTCCGGTACGTCGGCCAAATAATCTTTATGCTTTCGAGATTCGTGTTTATCAGACTCGTTCGTACTTCGATCAATTATTCCCATCCCATCGTCGGAAAGCAGAGTCACTGGACGATTCTCACGTTGCTCGGTAGATTCGGATATTTGGTCCACGGTCGTTGCTCTCCATCTCCATTCGTCGTCGATCTCGGCCGTGTCGACGTCTCTATCGTCGCATCTCGACGAGTCGGATGGGGATGACGAGGTGGATGGCGAGGACGAGGGTGAGAACGAGGATACGCGATAAAAGTTGAGATCTTGGGGCGACGAGCTCGTCGAGTCCCGACGCGAACGGCTCTCGCTCTCTCTCGAATTACGTACAAGAGTCTTCGTCGATGAATCGGAAAAATCATTTGCGGAAACGGGACGTGACGGGGATGTATAAGGATCGTTTTTAAGCTCGGTACGCACGGGGGTGCTGGTTATACAGGGTGTTTCGAAAGTTACAGGCGTGAGCGGTCTTGCTAACGCGTTTACGCACTTTGCCGCGTGATTCTCCGCTAGGTTCTTCGATGCACGTGCCTCCTGTAGCTCGCGTCTCAGGGCGAGCGTCTCCTCCTCGAAGGCAGCGATCTGAAGACCTTCGTTGCTAACACCAAACGTTTTATTCTTTTCTGTTTTCTTCATTAATTTCTTAACGTTTGACAAATGACCCTTATAGAAATTAAGTACGAAACGTGCAAAGGAAATAACGCAAGAAACGTATGAAACATTGTCAAAGTCTTTGAATATTTTTGAAACTTTGCATAAAATTAATTTTCGTGAATTATCTTATATTTTTTAAACCAATCGTTTTAAAAACAAGCTTTATTTGCAAATCAGCCTGCTCGTTAAAATTTTCTTTCGAAACGCGTTGATTGGGGAAAAAATATATTATTTTCGAAACCATCGAATTAAAAAGAATGAAATTATTCGGAGGAATTTTTGTCTCTTGATAGTACAAACTTGTCTCGAATAAAATATTTTTAATTTTCTGATGTAAAAGATTTTCGTCAAATATCCACGTAATTCGACGTAATTCAACCTTTTTAAAAATACACTTGACGTACTTTATTTCTATAAAGCTATTTTTTACCGAGACCGAATAATTAGCCGAAAGATGTATCGATCGTGTATGTAAAAGTGTTCATGTACCGTGCAGTGATCAAGCATGAGTTTCGATATTTACAGAATAAGCACACGTAACGGAAATATTGTCAATATATTTAATATCATTTAACTCTCTGTTACTGTGTGCTGCTCCAAAATTTATCAGGGTAAATCGTGTCTCGATGACAGAACGTCCCCATACCACTCGTCTCCTCTTTGTCGTTACTTACTTAGCGTTCAGCTTTAGCGCGGCAACTTCATCCTCCAGCTTGGCAATGCGTCTGTAGCTTTCGTCCTTTTCCTCGCTCATTTTGTTCAGTTGATCCTGCAAAGAAGAAGAATTAAAAAACAGAAGCTTCGACAAGATCGTTTCGTCGTCCTACGGAAATTATTCGCAGAAAGCTTGAGACGACTTAACGATTTTCTCATTTTTTACATTTTCGGATAATACGAACAACGATGAATTATAGCTTCGAATCTATACCGTGAGATTTCTAAACGACACGGTCTACGAGACAAAAGTAAAACAAGCGTGGAAAATGTAGATTGAAGATGGTAGAAACTGGCGTATTATGTGATGAGCGTCGATTTCCAACGTTCAATTACTAAATTACGTTGCTCGGTTTAGCGCGATGGCCGTTCTGGTCGGCAGCCATTGCCGGGCTTGATGAAGCTAATGGACGGTTGAAACCTGAGAAGACCAGGGTAAAGAGAGAAAAAGAGCGAGAGAGAGAGAAAGAGGAACGAGGGAGGACCTTCTGACAGCCGCTAAGTGCCCCAACCCCGATTCTCGTTCTCGTCGTGAGAGAGCTCTCTCCGACTCCGATCGACTCCGGACTTTCCCCGCTTCTCTACGGTGCGCTCTATTCCGTTTCGATACTCGCGAGAACCCCCATAGATCGCTCACGACCCTTCAATATTCGACAATGACGATCTCCCCTCTTCGCCTAAAACCTCATCACTTTCCTCAGCCACACACGGATATTTCGTATAGGTTTATAGATTTCGCTGCAAACTCGTAGTTGCCTCCATCTATACGTTTCGTATATAACGATGGAATGAGATCGCACGTACGAGGCTTCCTAATCTTACGATCCGACGATATATCGGTCGGGGACTAAACCACATTAACTCCTAACACCTCGCAAAACTCCAAGACGGTTGTCTCGAGTTTCAGAGAGAATAGCGAGTAACGCCGAGCTTTTGTACTCTTGAGTTTTATGTCGGTTAGTTTGTATCAGAACGATTCATCCCAGGGAATAAAGAACCACGACGATCTCGTCTTAAAATAAAAATTACTGACGAAAATTCAAACACGAAATAAAATGTTTCAAAATAGAAAAAAAAAAATCAAATCCAACATTAATTAAATCTAGGATTATATTTTACCACAGAATGAATAAAAACAAACCGTCGAATAATTATTAGACCCAATATAATATTATGTATAACGAGTATTGGGATAAACTTTTTGTTATTTTTAGAACCGCATCAATTTCATCCTGAAAAGGACATAATTAGCGACAAGTGAATCATAAAAAAATCGAATTTAGATTCCATTTGAAAATAAAATTGAAGCCCAATAACAATTAGCTAGAAAATTGCATTTTAAGACTGAAGAATATTTTATGATGAGGTTTGGTTCTCTTCTATTTAATTTTTTAAATGTTTTGTATAAAGTCGTGTTTGCAATAACGTTATGGGATTTATTATATCATATGTAGATAATAGATGCATGTATGATAATACGACGAGCATTGGATAAGAATTACACTGGTTTCCATTACCGAAGGTCAAATTATCTTGGGATTCTTCTGTTAGCGTTACAAAGTCAGGTATCATTAACGCCAATCGTTAATTTTTTCAGAATATTAACAATGAAAATATCAACGGGTTTATCCTCCATAATTTCTCGTCGATCGACGGATATTTACCAAGATCGAATTATAAACATAATTTACCCGGTAAAATCGAAAGGACTTAGCCTCGGCCCCGACGTCATCTCATTCCCATTCAAAACTCGTCCCAATGTTGTCTATTTCCGAAGGTCGAACTCTTGAGAAATTCATCAATCATGCAAAGCACATGCGCACACCGACCCAACTAATTTCTATGCAAACGCTTCTACGAAGAAGAGTATAAATGTATGAGAAGTCTCGCGTATGATTTCTCACCGGCACGAACCTTGGTTTCCGTTTTTCCATTCGGAAAGATTGACCGTGCATTAAAAATTGTTCGAGACTGCACTCGACGAAAAAAAAAAAGCCGTATGGTTTCCTCGCTGAGACTACGCCCATACGGTTGCAGAAGAAGTTTAAAAATTGGACAGGAAATCGCGTCTCCACGATAATCTAACAAGGAAAAACGGAAAAAGGTGAAAACGGATCGTGAGAGAAAAAGAGCGACTCTCGCGGTTCTATCACCTGGCCGTGTTTGGCCTGATCAAACAAAATAGAAATCGGAGGACTAACGATACATTCCCCGGTCGGAGACTCCCCGGAGCTGGAGAAACCTTCAAAAATTGTTCAGGCTCTTTCGTACAATTTTCTGGTGAGAAGGAGGGAAGTAAAATATCCCTCGAGAGGGACCAAATAGATCCCAGTATGCTTTCGTTTCTTTCTCAGATTTCTTCGTATCGTTTTGTTCTACGTTCTCACAGCTCTACGACCAAGGGACGATCCTTCATAGGAATTTTATAGATTTTTACGTTTTACAGTTTCTCACCAGCGCTCTACATTCGGCAGGACCGATGCTCTAAAATCTACCGGAACATGTAGATTCCTAGTTCAACCAGATTCAACAATCAACGACAAAAAAAAACAATGTCACAATTGTAGAAAAATGACAAAATAAATTTGCATAGCTTCCATCGTTTCATAAATTTCCTAGAAATCCAACAACTCGGGAGCTACGATGTCATTACGGCCACTCGCGTGTTACCGTTGAGTTTTGGATTGCTATAACAAAAGCTACGATGCCTTAATCCTCAAGTCGTAAAAGTAAGGTCGTTCGATAAGCGTTTGTCATTCTCTCGTACGCGAAGATACTACGTGTAAATCGTACGCGACAGGCATCGATACAGAACGGGGCTTCAACGACTTGGATTCGTCATTGAACTACTCACGACGCGACTTACGTAGCGCGTAAACAATCGGTATACGTATGAATCGACGATTATGCATCGTTCTCTCGTTCTAACATCGTCATAATCGTAACGACGATGAAGTAAGAGATATTTCACATACCCCGTAATACTGACTCACCCGTAATTTTTCAAATTCCATCGTTCTCTGTCTATTCTGTTCATCGACCATTACGTTTACTTTCGTAATCATCGCCTCGTCGAGAACTTTGTTAGCTTCTCTCATCTTTCGTACGATATCTACGAAGGTGATAAAGAAAGCGATGTAAATCAGTCCCGATCGAGAAAACGAGAAGTTTCTATCGTTTACAGTGTGAAATTAGAGACTTTCTACCTGATAACATTCCTGGCTGATAATCCGTGGTACCGCCGTGTTTGAACCTCGCCATTTCGCTCTTCATATTTTCCAGATCGTTTTTCGTTTCGTGCAGTTCTTTGAACATTTGGCTGTTGGTCTCTCTCAGTACGTTCATCTGGCCAAACGAGACAATAAATCTCCATCAGCGTCGACAGAATTATATCGTTTCGTTATCAGCGAAATTGATAAACGTTCCATGTAAATGTTAATTTAATACGAAATACTCACGCGTTTTTCTAAATTGCCTTAAATTACCTGCATGACCAACGATAGAACCAACTTATTGTTCTTTCCTATCGTCGTGATCGAACTCCCGCTCTCTCCACTGTCCGACTCGTCGCTATTGGTGGGATGCGGCAAATCCGCGGGTCCTAAACCCGGATCGGAGTATCGTCTTTGCTCCGAATTGAGCTCTTCGCGGTTGTCGACGGTTTCGTTATTGGCCGTGGGAGGTAGAGACGCGTAATCGCCGTTTCGATAAGCCGGCGGATTCGAGTAATTCGATCTGTTCTCTTGAAGACTCGAATAGCCGTTTGTCATAACGCCGTGAGTCTGTAATACGCCGTGATTGTTTTGTGCCACGTTCCTCCTGGGTCTGCCTCTGTACGTTCTATAATTCGGCCTTGAAATTGGTTGATACATGGGATATATGGGCGGCACGGAAATAGGTTCCATCGTATAAGCCATTGGTACCGCGGAATAACCGCAAACACTCGGATCCGACATAGCCGCAAAGAGACGTTGACCATTGTGGCGTTGTAGATGCGGCGGCATAGCGGATTGTTGCCAAAACATTTGACGATAATCCATTGTTGGCACGGGAGCTCCGTTATGATTAATCGGCGTTTCCTCGCACCAATTTTCTATGTTAACGCTGTTTTTTCTACTACTTCGTTTTTTATTCTTTCTTGAATGACTCGGGGAAGTTTTGTTCGTTCGGGAGAACTTTGACGACTCCGATCTGACGAATTTCCGGATAGTTATTTTTCCGAATCATTCACGAAGGAGTAGAATAAATTTTGTTTTGTACTCACCGCTCTTCCATTGTCGGCTGAGAGTACTGGTCGTGATAGAGGCGTAGATTTCCTGGCCTTGTGACAAGGTATTATGCGAGATGGAACGTCAAACGACGTCAGGTTTCAAGTTGACAATCCGAAATCCGAACGTGAAGTCTAGTACCGCTGAGGACCGAATACAGAAAGGCAATAGATATAAAGAGAGTCAGCATCAAACGTTTATATGATCCCGTGAAAACTTCTGCCCTCTGGACTGGCTGACAGTTTTTTTGGTGAACTAAGAACGACACTCTACGCAGACAGTAGGTCGGTACTATATCCCAATAACCACTCTCTCTTGGTTCACTAACGAGCCGATAGATGGTAGGACGAACGTTTTCTCGCGCGTAAGATAGCTATATTCAAAACGTCACACTAATAAACGCACTAGTTTTCCCGCCCTTATGCTCTCTCGGTTTTTACAATGTTTAACTCAATGAAGGATCAATAAAATTAACAATAAATTGGAATAAATTACGCCGTATCAGTGTTGTCGAAAAGAACCATGTGAATGTTTGAACTTGAAAACAAACCTATATACCACAAAAAGGAGTGATGCATTACACTTATCTCTTTAAAACTTACGAAATTAATGGATAATAGGCGTAGCGTCTGCGCAGTAATGGGTACTTGAATAAATTTATGTAATTTTGTATACGATGCTATTAGCACTACGTAACGATATCCTATACACGTCAGCAATATTGTATAGTCCCAAATAATTAATATATTCAAAGCTTCACTATATTTTAAGAGGAGATTGCTAATTCGATTGTGCGTGGGAATTCCCTGCATGCGTAGACGGTATAGCCGGAACAACGCGCAGGAAATACCCGGGAATACCCGTAAGCTGTATGAGCTGTATCTTCACCTCAAATATTGCAGCTTCACAGTCGCCCGGCAGAGCAGACACGTGAGCGAGTGAAAATCTAAAGAACAATATTATTTATTTACTCTTAATTCGTCAACTTGAAACAACAAGAATATTTAATTAATTTAAGCTTGCAAGTGGTATACGTCGCTATTAATTGAATTCTAAAATGTTCGCACGCAATATTATCATCGGTGTTGGATTTCTATCGATAACTGCTTATTGTTACGAGATTCCGGATCTCAATCTCGAAATATTGAATCCAAAAGGAATTCGAGTATCTATACCTGGTAATTATAATCTTTAATAATTAAATCAAAACACTAATCTTAAACGACTGTCCGTGCACGAACCATTTGACCCAAATATTATCCGATAATAATACACCAAAACGTATCTCTCGATGACACAAATTTCTAATTCCGTCATTTTATCTTCGGGTCATCAGTCAATTCACCTCTGTTCCCGCAACGTCGATGCATTAATACAGAATGTAACATATTATATAGACGAGCCTGGAGTGCAGTTTTTCGCATTTCATGCGAATGTTAATAATCCCATCGAGGCGAATGAACAAGGAACGATCGTAGGAGAAATATCGCGACCACGCAACAATCTTTGGATATTCGAAGACAAAAATATTATACTCGAGACCACGGATATTCTTCGCTATTGGATATATGTTCAAGCAAATGGCAAGCCGTACACGAGACTCGGCGAAAAGTCAAACGCAACGACGAGTAGTAATTATTCAAATATTTTCGACCAGCGAATTATAAATAATTATTGAAAAAATTAATCATAACCGAATAACCATTGTTATGTATTGAAACAGATAGGATACGAACGAGTGACTTACCAACCTGCGAAAAAAGTATCACTATCGTTCATGGTGAAATAATTCCATGTCGCGATCGTTTAATATTCGAGGAAACATTCGACAAAGAAATCTTTACCAAAAACTCCACCGCCGCTACTGATTCATCATGGACCCGAGAAGTAATGCTGCCTTTAGATCCGGTAATTATAATTAAAGCATCTTTAACAAAAACCGTTATATCAAACTTTACGCAAATTTTTCGGAGCGCTAAATAATGAATTCATTTTTGTCGCATAGGATTACGAGTTTTGCATCTATCGAGAATTGCCAAACAGTTTGCGTTTCGACAATGGCACTATGGAAATTGTTCCACTTATGCTGGATGAGGTATATGGTGATAACATCACGCTTTTCGGAAAACTCGATCTTGCCGAGTGAGTTGTTGTTTCTGGTACTTGATCCATCGACATCGTGTTTCAATGTCTTACATTTAGATACTCGATTGTAACTTTCCTGTAGCTCTATTCTGTAACTCGTTGTGAGAATAACGATTCAGAACGCTATCGTTACGATAACGAATTTCGTTACGTGTAATGACACTCCCATAACGACTGTGCGATTCTGTAACTACGAATAGCGATGCTTCGACGTTACCGCGGTACGATTCTGCAACTACGAATAGTAAGCGACGTGATATTGTATAACTCGCTATGCTGTCGTTATGAACTTATAACGACAAGTTTCGTTTCGTTATTTACCGAGACGTTATTATGACAACTGTCATTTTGTACACTACGTTTAGCGAGTTATTTGGTTATCCATATTCAAATTCGTCGGTAAGGTATCGATATGGCTCGAGCGGATAGCGAGCCTTGGCGACCACCTCGATATGCGATAAGGACCATTATGAGAGAACCTCGTAAATTATTAACCTTTAATATGCGCTCAAAAAACTAACAAATAATTAGGACGGTTGAAATAACAACTAAGTAAGTAAGTTCGATTTCGTACTAATTAACAATTATCCTATAAAAATTAATTTTCGAAAAACTTGTTAAATAATTTTTTTTACACGCAGTGAAATTCGTTATCATTAAGATAGCGTTCTGAAATCAACGAGTTACAGAATAGAGCTACTGGTGAAAAGTTTACCGTTGTACAAGCTTCGACTCAATCGCACGAAAATTCCATTAAATAGGATACTAACGTTATTTAGATGAAAGTAAATTCAACCCTAGCCATTTTGGCAACTGCAAAGTCAACCGAAAATATCAACGGTTGAATTTGGACAACTTTACAACTATAAAGTCAACCGTAAAAAGGAAACCTAATGGTTGATTCAACGGTCGTTGAATCCCAAATCATCCACAGAAAACGCAGGATGGTTGACTTTCGAAGATGAACATTTGAGAAGTTGTTAAAATTCAACCGTTGAACTTTGACGTTGACTCAACTGTCTTTTTCAACCGGTTGATCAAAATGACAGGGAATCTTTTCGATGACGCAATTTACTTTTTTTATTCGACATTTATTTATTTGTTTTATTCAGCAGTAATGTTCTTTAATTTTTTATGTTGTCACAGTTTATGCACAAGTACGGTCCCATTGGAATGTAATCGTCACGCTATCGGCCACAGTATTCTACCTCCGGTGATATCAGCACGTTTGCTAACGAGAGAATCCTTTCACTTTCGTTATGGAAAAATCGAGATACGAGCGAAGTTTCCTAAGGGTGATTGGCTATATCCGGGTAAGTCTCGAATAAATAAAAATAAAAGTAAAGAAGATTCAAGCAGGTACGACTATCGAAACAATTTTGCACTGTTTATACGCACACGATCGTTCTCAGTCGTCAGTGTTACTCAATCGGCTTAAGAGCAGATATTTTTTTTTTTTTTTACGAGGAATACCTTTCATTCACGGAAGCGAAAATATCTAAGTACATATAAGTGATTCTACAGAAACCTCATACATTTACTCGCATGACTCTTTATATTAAACAAAGACTTTTGTATACGATAATTCCTTTGAGCGTTTTAGTCATCACGTCTTATTTCACCAGGGGTTTCCTGCTTGAATTTTTTTGTAATGTTCCTGGAAATTTTTATGACATAGAGTAACATTTACAAATCTTTAATTGATTCAGTTTTCGGAGTTTAGGTGGTAAGGTAGTGATTCAGTTTACTCTACAGTCGTCCACATAATTGGATTTTTATTGTATTCTAGCGGTACCCAGCATGCGTTGCAATGCCGGTTCAATGAAAGAAATTGGTTTTTTTTTGTAATTGTGATTATTCAAGCGCTTTTGGATACACAATATTTTTTGTTTCATCATCTTGTGCGAATACAAATAAATTAGCAGATTAGCCTGCACGTGAGCAGGCCACATATAGCTCTCCATGTGTAAAGCTTGGATTTTTCAAATTTAATCTACACATTTTTAGCGATTGTCGCTATGCTTTGCTAATGGTGTAGTCGTTCAAACAAACGAGTGTGTTTAATTTCGCTATTTATTTGTTTTAACGACTCGATCGACATACGTGACACAAAAAATTAACATTTATCTGTCTGTTATTTTTTGAGCACGCGAGCGTGCACACTACACTCGTCAAATTTTCATCGCGTTCGAATTAATGTTATAGGAATGCATAGGGGACGAACAAACAAACAAGCATCCTTTCATTTTTATGTATAGAGACTATTAAGTCTTTAATAGTTATACTATCGCATCCTAATACTTTTGTATGCCTGAATAAGTTGCTTTCCTTGAGAACTTTATTGTATAGTTTGTAGTATTACTGCAAACTATTAGTTTATCAATAACGCAATTTAAATGTGAACCAAAAAGCTATTCACAGTTTGGTAAACAGTCATATTTTGTAGCTGAAATAACCAGAATCGCATTTTCTTGATGAATTGGAAATACAACAATTAAAACGGTGATTATTCCTTCGAAGAACTATGGCTGGAACCGAAACGCCACAATTACGGAATCGGTTATTCGAGTGGTCGTGTTATACTGGGATTAGTTCGTGGAAATGAATTTTTAACGAAAGTTTCAAACTCAAAATCATCGCAGTATGGCTCCACGACTCTTGAATTTGGTCTTCGTACTGGGCCGAACAACAATGTACGAGAGGATAAAATCACGACGAAGAGATCATCAGGAGCGTGGAATGATGATTTTCACGTTTATACAACTATTTGGAACGAGGAAGAATTTAGATTTCAAGTTGATGGTGAAGATGTGGGAAGAATCGAATCGCCACCTGGTGGATGGTTAAACTCATCGGACGACGCGGCAGACAAATCAGGAAAAACAAAAAATATGGCTCCTTTCAATAACGAGGTACTCGTTTAAAAATAAAACAAAAAACCCCAAAAATTAACTTGTTTCACTTTATTTGGCAGTTTTACATCACCGTTGGATTGGGCGTTGGTGGAATTCGCGTTTTTCCCGACCAATCGATGAGCGGAAGATACGCTAAACCTTGGAGAAACGTCGAAGCCAAGGTAAGTCACGAACAAAGCTTGGGAACAAAAAATTGCGAAAACTGTAAAATCTTGAATAAAAAAAAATAATTTTAATTCTTTCAGGCAATGTTTAACTTTTGGCAGACAAAACAACTATGGCTTCCAAGCTGGCAAGGCAGAAACGCTTCTCCCGATGGACATTTCAAACTTGACTATATAAAAGTTTGGACAGTTTGACACCAAATAATTATTTAGGGGAAGAAAAGTGTTCGAAACTGTTCAAACCCGGTGAATATCCGTTTGCGAACGAGAACAAAATTATATCCCCTAGAGCATCTAGACCCTGTCTTAATTTTTTTTTTAATTTTATTTCCCTACCGATCCGTAAAACCGGTTTCGTGGTCGACTAAGCAGAATGAGCCACGATACAATGACTTATCGGTTATTTTACTTATTTTTTTTTTTTTTTACTTGCGAAGGCCCTCAAGAATAGCGTCGAGGGGAACTTTTGCCTGCTGATACAAAGTATCCACACAAGTTTACCCCACCGTACGACTCCCTGGGCGATATACTTTACATGGCCTCGAATGAAAGAAGTCGTTCTTCCATTAGCGCACGTTCTCCTTGCTCGCGAAAACCTTGACCTTGTAAATCCAAATGAAACATCCAACTCGAAAATTTAATCGTTCTCACGTCTCGGGTTTTACGCGAGGCTCGTGAACTCGGACTCCAGTATGTATACGTTTGTCGTTCAAAGAGCGCGAGCAACTCGTCGTGAAACTGTTTGAAATAAAAATATTGAACCTCCATTCTACAGACTCTGCATAAGAATTTTTCTATAATTAAAATCAATACGTGACGACGATATTGCCAAGAAAATGTTTATAATCTTTATTTTTATCGGTATTCAGATTATTCGTGCATCGACGGAAGATTCGCATTCTGCGTTACCAGGTAAGTTCGACAATTTTAATCAACGCCCGTAAAATTAAAATCGATTCAATATGAATTTTGTAGAGAAATGACAAGATTTGTTGTCTTAGAAAATGATTACGTACTGAGAAGTTGTATGTCGAGCGTCGAGTTGAACAGACGTAACGTCGATGTATCAAAAACGGAATGGCCCGCCTCTTCTCATCGTTCGAGCGGTCGAATAGCTAATGTCGAATCCTTACCCACGATACGATCACCATTGTCGCACCATCGTGCTAAATCCGCCGTAACGAAAACTCGTGAACGCTCGCGACAAACATTGGAAGAACGTTCGATCGTCGGACGACGTCCAGCGAGAAAAATGATCGCCGATACGCCGCTCCGAACTCTAAACGTGAAACGACGAGGTCGCGACGATCCACCTCAGATCTTTGTGAAAAACAATCTATTGCCAGAAATTCGAAGCTCGAAAATTAATGGAAAAAGCACCGAGAACGACGCTTCCATTATCGTGATCGAATCGACGTCGCAAATTCCTTTCAGCCACTAGATAAAATGTAAAATTCACACGAGTCAATAAAGTACAAGTAAAAAAAATTTGCGTTAATTATTTCGTAGACGCGAAAGTATCGTTTGAAAAATAAAAAAGTCTCGCGCATTGTCTCCGTGTCGTATGTACAGTTTATTTCACGAGCTCGCACGTTTCGGATGCCAAAAGTTTTCGCCGATATTATTTCCAACGAGAATATCAGATTCATGCGGTCGATGGATTAACCGCCGAAGGTAATTTCTGCATTTCGATCTGTAATCGATATATCGATTGAAAATATCCGTTGGACGTTTTTATACATTAATTATGTTTAATTTGTAGGAAATTAATAAAACGAGACCTTTGTGACTTTCATGGCCACTCCTTCGGGCAAGTTTCTCTGCAGATATTCCAAAAGCGTGTCCGCGGTTGATCCGGTAAGTCGCATGAAATCTATGTATCGAAAGTATGTTCTGGTTTCATACTGAACTCTGTGTTTTTTATAAATGTGTACGGATTTTAGAACGGTCAAACGTTCGTGTACCGCCTTCTCTGGAGTGACACTGTAAAATGAAAATAAATCGATAAAAAATGATAATAATGAGCGATATTCGAATTATTCACTCACTTTCGTCCTACAGTTATGTCCAAATGTCGAGCAGTCATCATTACGAATCGCCCGTAACTGCCCAATACCGCGCGATCGTTGCCTCGCACTTCGACTTCGATTTTCTTGTATAATTTGTCAGGAACGGGTGGCTAAGTAACGTTTTGCAATAAGTCTTCGAATCGGATTTGAAAAAGATTGCTATTAGGTAAAAAATGGTGTAGGATAAAAGTACCGTTTCTGTGAATCGTTCGACTGCACTCACGGCTGTAGAAGTTAGTCTATGAGGTATCAAATTCTCACAAAACACTTTGGATATGTAATTCGTTAACGGCGTATATACCTGATGCAATAAACAAATTTGAAATCTATGTAAATGTACTACCGATAATAACGCACGGAGGGGTTTGAGTCTGTACCTTGGACGTAAACATTCTGATCGCACGATGATCGACGCGTACGAGAAAAATGTTGTCTTTTTTACTGAGATATCCTAGAACCGTTGTATGCCGTTGTATTTGGGTGTCAGATTTTAATAACACGTTGTATTAAATAAAATTGCAATTTTATGCGACCGCTAAGTATTAGGTTATGGAAATAATACAGAGGCTCACTTCGTTGCCTGATATTTTAGTTGGTGACATCGCTACTAGGAGCGCTAATTGCAGCCCCGTAATTTCAAACGACGAACATCTAATGAACTATGCCAATAAATATAGTTTTTGTTATCAAGTGAGTAGAGGGATCGGTGCAAGCTTTTTACACAATGTTATTTATTTTATTTCATCGCGATACCCTGGAAATGAGGAAAATAACACCTTTAAAATGTAATTCCGGAAAGGTGTAAGTATTTATCGTTATTGCTGTCGTCGTAACGTTGTTCGTTCTGCGAGTCGTATCTCAGTCGACAAAAACGACACTGAAGATATCGCTCGATCGGTATGAAACTGCGATCGGGGATGATTTACCATTGGGGACAGCGCTTCTCGAAGTAAAAAAATTCTTATCGGGAATTTATTCGCGGCGGGAGACCACGAACAAGCACAGCGTACAATCATGATTCTGCGCCCGCTTGCAAAGTGTCCATCGCGTTCCGAATCCTAACGGGACGCGGATATTTCGGAATAACAGTTTTTTAATTAAGCTCATAATTTTATCGAGAATTATTACAGTCGGCTCTGTGTTAATTGTGCATAACAATGTCGATCCATAAACATTGCTCATAAAATTGGCATGTTATATTATCATAATCCCGGCAGATAGTAGTGGTCCTCCCTGTGTGTGCTCCCGGCCAAAGGAAATGAAGGTTATGATAATACAACGTTCGTTGTCGACGTCGCAATGATCTATCAAAACAACGATATTTTAGTGATATACGTACAATAATGGCAGCCTTATACTCACTAAATATGGGAGACATCGTTCATCTCAACGTCGGGGGGACCAGGTTAACAAAAAACATTGTCAAACTCGGCTTTGCCTAAAAGCCACTATTTTTTCCTTTTCTTTTCAAGGATTCATTGACTCTTCTCAGATTCTCGACATCTCGACCAACTCTCACATGGATACCGGACTCATTTTTTACAGCGTTACTCAGTAATCGAATTACTTCGAGGAGAGATGAAAATGGCGCGCTCTTTATCGACCGAGATCCAAAGATATTTGCAATTATACTGAATTATCTCCGTACGCGCGACATTGACCTAAGAAACATCGATATCCGAACACTGAGGCACGAGGCCGAATATTACGGAATAACGCCTTTGGTAAAGCGTTTGATGCTTTGCGAAGACTTATCGCAGTCTTCTTGCGGCGATGTTTTATTTTACGGCTATTTACCACCACCGTGTAAGATCTTATACAAAACTTTGTCCCATTGACGATTAATCGAATAGCGATGTAAATTTTGTTTTATCTCGTTTTTCATTCAACAGATATTCCATTGCACGAGCGTGCCAGCGTCGCAACGACAATTAGCGATGTTTCCGTTCATGGAAGACTCGCAAGCGCGCCCGGTTCTTCCAGAATCGAAACCTCGAGTACGTCTAATTCGAACTCGCAACCTGCAGGACCTTCGAGTCAATCGACGAGTGCCAATGGTTAATCAATCGTCGATTCTACGAAAATTTCTTTTCGTTTAACACTCGTTTCAATTAATTTCTTTATATTTACAGGTCAGCAGAACCAAAAAACATCGGTCTCTTCGCACGCGCGAAATTCGTCCTTGGATTATCGAGTTTCTCAAAGAGGCTTACCTCATTCTCGAAATTCTTCGCTGGATTTAAGACACGTGAGAAATAGTTCGGCAGACCTAAACAAACTGTTCAAAAATGATGTCGGTCTGATATTTGGTCCGCATCAAGGTATTTGTTATTACATTTAAAGAAACAAGGTCATGATATAAAAAAACATTACTAAAATCGATTTATACAGTTTCAGGCTGGTACGATCCTCTCAGAGTTCATATAATAAAAGCTCATCACAATTGGATCGTAATCTCCTATGCACACTTCATAACGTGCTATCGATTGAAAGATTCGTCCGGATGGCAACACGCCTTTACGAGTCCTCATATAGAATCGATTATCGAAAGAGTAGCGATAAACGCAAAAATGGGCAGCGGCGCCGATGGAAAAATGGTAGCGATATCGTTCGGTAGTCAAGTGAGACTTTGGAGCGTATCCGAAGACGGTATTAAAACGAACATCGGTATATTCAATCTGAATGTTCGCGTCGAATATTTGTTCTTCATCGGTAGCCAATTGGTGGCTCTATCGTCGACAGGAAAAATTGGTGTTTGGCACGCCATGTCTCAACATTGGCAGATTCAAGACGTCGTGCCCATCTCGTCGTTCGATACCGCTGGCTCATTTTTATTACTCGGATGTAATAACGGTTCTATCTATTATATCGGTAATTTTGCGTCAAATATTTGTTTTAATCTTTAAAAATCCATCAAAGATCAATATAAAATTCAAAATTTGATTTCTACTTAATTTTTTTGATATAAACTTTATGTACATTTTCAGATTAATTTTGTGAAGTCACATTGACAAATTTTCTTCTTTTTCTCTTACATTTTCATCTGTAAAAACGTGAGAATTTGGGGAAATCAAATTTTGAGCTCGATAATGTGGATTCGACAATAAATTTCTTGTTCCTCGTTACAGACATGCAAAAGTTTCCATTACGAATGAAAGACAACGATCTATTGGTTACGGAATTGTACAGAGATCCGAGTCTCGATCCGATCACCGCTATATCTGTTTATCTAACACCAAAAACAAGTAAGTTTCTAAAATTGTATAAAAAATGTGAATACAGAGTGTTATAAAGATCATCTGGATTGTTCGAGCATACGTTGAATACCTGATAGAGGATAGATAAAGCGTCGCGACTTGAAACGCATTAATGTCCATAAGCATATTATCATACGTTTTGTCAAATCTTACGAATAACTCACGATTATCGTTTTCTTTTGCTACATGATTCCGTACCGTACAACTGGATACGTAGCACAAGGCAAGTATGGGTCCTTCGGTCCGATTCAGTGAATTACACTGGTATTTTGTACTTCACAGAAACTGCATCTCGCATCGAAACACTCGACATACGTGTAACGCAGCTGTAGTTTACCTACCTGCCTTTCGTCATTATTTATATTTATGATTCATTATTCAAATACCTTTTGTTTCACTCGAGTATCCACTGTTATCGTGCTATACATGTTTTAAGATCGTCCATGAAAAGTTCAATTTTCGTGATTTGAAACGTATCAATTTTCCATTGCAAGCCTAGACTTACTGGCTCAAAACCTTGCTCTCCTTATGCATCCAGTTGTACTTGTGCAGATCGTAATTTGCGTTATTTCTGTCGGATTTGTTTGTTTTTTTTTGTTTTTGTACGAACAAAAGTCTCGTTTTACGATTTTTTTAAAATTAAATCGGTTTCGATATCGGCGTCTTGGTGAATCGAACGTGAATCGTTCGAAGCTAGACGTTCCGGCTTGCTCTCCCTATTCATAGTATTATGTTCCATGCCAGCATCTGAGAGAGGGAGGGAAGGTAATGGAAAAAAAACAATAACGTATAATCGCTTCTGAATCATCCAGTGATATTCGAACTATACGTTATTTTATTTCAATTATTAACAACGACCAATTATAAACACGCTATGTGAGAATTTTTGTAACACTCAATCGTTTTGCTGCATGTTCGATAACGTTGCGTAACTCGCATAGTGATTTCGCGGGCTCATCCGGCATTGTTTAAGCATGCGATAATTTTCAATATTTTCCGTCTCTACGTATTGATATTGTTTATTTTTTGTTTCGTTCAAAAGCCCGGCTCGAAGTTCAATCCCATGTATGAATATCGTTGAAAGACACTGTCACGTGTGAAAAATACAAAATATCTCTCACAATTCCAAGACATTATTTAGCATTTGCGCCAATTTTCGATCACTCGTACACTATTTCTTATTCCATAGAGACACGCACTCTCTACTAATAATATATCGTTACCGGAAGATATCCTATCCCTCCTCACAGGTCTCTGTGGCAATTGGATCGAGATCGCTTACGGCACGAAATCCGGAAGCGTCAGAGTTATCGTACAACATCCGGAAACCGTTGGTCACGGACCTCAACTCTTTCAAACTTTCACAGTTCATCAAAGCAGCGTAACGAAGGTAAAAGATGCCTCTTCTCTTATCTAGTAAATGTTTCGCGCTTTTTTGTGAGAAAATTGGATCCTTTTGTTGGCTGATTTTTAAAGTTTTTCACGTATTATGTAAACGGCCATCAGGTAACGTTGTCGGAAAAGTATCTGGTGTCCGTTTGCTCGGAGTATAATCACGTGAGAAGTTGGGCGGTCACCAGATTTCGTGGTATGATATCCACGCAGCCAGGATCGACACCCGAGGCCAGTTTTAAAATCGTATCACTGGATTCCGTGGACTCGTGTATCAGTTACACAGCTGGCAACGATTTCGGTAATCTTTCGTTAATTCAACTTGTAAATTATCGATCCGCAAATTATAAAAAATTCAAAAGTAATGTTAAATTTCGATTTATAATTCGATATACAGGACCTTTCGGCGAACAGGACGATGAGCAAGTATTCGTGCAAAAAGTTGTGCCCGAAACCGATCAATTGTTCGTTCGATTAGCCTCGAATGGGAAGAGAGTCTGCGTTATCCAGTCCGTGGATGGTAGTATTATAAGTTCTTTCTGTGTACACGAATGCGAAGGTTCCAGTAGAATGGGCTCGAGGCCAAGAAGATTCATTTTCACTGGACATTCCAATGGCACGATACAAATGTGGGATCTCACAACGGCTCTCGATCCTTCCTTCGATGCGGCTCAAGGTATAACGACATTCGTAATGACCCCATACATAAAGTCTCAAAATCTAGTGTGAAAAAATAAACAAAGAAAAAATAACAATTTCCACCGATCGATTGCAGCTAAAAACGTGGCTGGTGGACCAACTCCCGAGGAGCTTTGGAAATTATTGGATCAATGCGATTTGAGTAACAGTCATTGTTCAACACCGTGCATAAGCCCGTGTCCGTCGCTCGTTGCGACCGGACCGAGACTCAAAGCGAGCAACGTTCTGTTCCTCAATCAATCGCAAAATGTCGAACCAAGCGCCGGTCCTAGCCAAATCTAAGGAAGTTTCTCGTATTTTGAGATCGAAAACCGTCGATGCAGAAAAGCTGTGATGATCGTATGCATTATACACTTCAGTCGCAATTTTTTAAAGTTGACTACGACCGCGTCTCTCCGCACGAAATTCGGCCGATGAGCTTGTTCGTCAAACGAACGTAACACATCGGATTTTATTACTTTCCCTCTGGATACATTGAAAACGATCAATGATTATTATTGTACGACGTCAAAATTTGCGATTGAAAAATTTGCTAGAAAATTAATTTACTCTCCAGTTCCGAGGGAAAGGTCGGTTTTCGGTAATTAAGCTAATTTTGTGTATTTAAATACTTTTGTTACGTTTGCTCGGGATGAAAATATTTAAATGGCAAAGAAACGAAAAACATTAACGTAATACTGTTGTGACTGTTCTCTCTGTGATCTAAGTAATAAAATTAACGCAACATCCTGTAATGAAATTTTTCTAGATTACCAACTTTGGTACGTAGTATTCTTTTTATTGAAGAAAACTTAATGGCATCGCGTCGACCATAACCAACGTAATATTACCAGCGCTATAATACATATTACACGATTTTTGTTGTTGTCTATTTAGTCATTATTGAACTGCACACTCGTGTATAAAACGTGAACAAGGATTTAACATCACGTTCGAGTAACGGCTCATCGTCGTATGTTAAAAATTTGAAAACTCCTTCGTTCGATCGTACGTTTCAGTACGATTTGATCAAGAAAATAAGTTAATTCCTAGAAATTCATGAGAACAAAAAATCTCCCTGAGATTATGAAACCACGGCACACTATGTATATCGTTGAATGAGATAATATACTGGCAAAAAATGATAAAAACGAGATACTGCCACGATAGTTTAGTTCTTGATCGTGGACGACACCTCTCCGCGTTGATTTATGAAACGTATGATGGCAAATTCGCAACGAAACGTCGTAAACCTGATTACACATTATACCGACCATTTGCAATCTTTTTGGCACCAACGATCGATCGTGTAAATGATTTATGAACTGTACTGGAGTATTACGACATCGAAGAATGCATTCGTCAATCGAGGCACTATGGTGATCTTAATTGTACTAACTACAAAAATCTCCATGAAAGATTCATAAAAAATGTTTGTTCCAGAAGAGATTGTTATTGAACCAGACGGGATTAGTCAGTGGATTTAGTAAAAAACACCAGGCCACTAGACCTATTACGAATAAACAAAGTAAACCCGCTCTCTTGAAGGGATCTTTGCAGTCAATGACCTCCGATAAATCGGGAAAACCCATGTGGTTACAAAACGAATGGGCAGCAAATGGAGCTACGAAATGTCCTGAAACAACATAACAACGACTTTCTGCAACTTTCCGACATTAGGCTGCAATTTGTGAAACGATAATTAAAGTATCGCTTACCGGTTTTGGCAAACAAAAATGCTGCATAAGCCCCGAATAATGTGGTATAGGCAAACTGAAAACCTAAAACGTTCGTATCAGAGTTAATCCTTGTCCGGATAAACCTTTACATATCCGTATGACTTAATCATTGCGATTATTCGAAAAAAACAATAACTTACAAGATATTATAAGGGCTGATTTAAATTGCATGCCCATTCTCGTTCTTTCGACAACATGATGAAAGTGAGCAACGCCGAAGAATAACGGGCATACGAAAATGGCAGTGGTTGGACTGAAACATTGCAAAAGCAATGGCAGCATACAAGCCCTAAATGTCCATTCTTCCGAGAGAGGAGCTACGACTTGATTTCTCCACCAAATTAAAGTTCGTGCACTTCCTATCCAGTACATGGGTTCTGTAATGTGTATAAATGTTTATATTGAACAAAAAATCAGTCAAACAATCGATCGTTGAACGTTAAATGCGGAATATCTCACCAGGTATACTGACCAGTATATAACCGCCACAATCCATTGACTCCCTGCATACTGAGAGGTCCCAAAAACAGGACCATTGTCAAAAAGAGTGGTAGGAAGGTTGCTTGAATGAAACCCGACCATCTCAGGCCCAGCAATTCCCACATAGTAGCCTATAAAATGTAGTAATTACAGAAAGAAAGAAAAAACTAAAGCTTGGATTATTTCAAAGATCGCATGTCCGATAGGTGGATATACCTTTTTAAATATATGCCCACTCATCCCAAAGTATAACGATGCCGGTGAGACTAGAGTCATTATGAAAACGCTGAGGAATCGTTTCTTTATCGTACTGGAATCGTCTCTACAAAAACGAAATACCGTTTAAATTTTTCAAATATTCCCGGGCTGCTTCGAGGAACCGTCGATTAATTACCATCGAAGCCGTAGGGGCAGTTGGCGGCGCTGAGAATCGTATCGACTCATGGGGGCAAGTATGCAATATATCGCGAGGTGTAAGCTGTGGTTTTTGTGGTAATCGGTAGGCACCAGGAGAAAGGATTATCCACGAGCGTGTATTTTCTTGTACGCCGAGTGAACGTCTATTCGTAGTATTTTAAGTTACAACGGTATACGGAGGAGAGACGAAGAGAGAAAACTTTTGGGAATGGAAGGGGTATGAGCGACAGCGGCCGAGAACGATAATCGACCGAGGCGGTGCTCCATCTTGGCGTGGATGCGATTGTACGTTGGTTCGTGGTTGTCATTATTAAAGAGCCCGAGCGTTTGGACGCGTTGCATTACGTATGTTGGAACAGGGTTGAACATCGCGGGGTGTTGCGAGCTCTGTGTGTTCTCCTCTCGGGCGGAGGGTGTATGCGTGCGTGCGTGCGTGCGTGCGTGCGTGTGTGTCTGTGTGTGTCAAGCGTGCAGTGTCCCATTGAGGGACGTGAGAAAAGTGCAGAAAAAGTGTGTGAGAGGAGTGGAGAGGAGAGGAGAGGAGAGGAGCGTGAATTGTCGAGAAACTCGGCTATCATGTTCGTAGGCCACGGTAGACGTACTCACGGCAGTGTGTCGTAGTGTTAGTACATACGGGAATTTCCGAGTCTTACTCCTCACGGTGAAAGAAAACAAAAATGGACGTTCGCCTATATTCGTAGTACCGAAGGTCCGCAGCCGGTGAATTTTCAATTGCATATATGTATGTATATATATATGTATATATGTATATGTATATATAGACATATATATATATATATGCATACGGAATATAGTATTAAAAGAGAAAGAAAAAGTTATGTACCTGGGGTAAGGCGAATTCCATACGTAGAGGCTCGCAACGTACACGATCGAGAGTGCGAGGCACGTGAGAATCGCTGATATGCAAAGAAAATCATCATTCGTCTCGGCAGTCTCCATAACTCCATACTGACGTCGTTGACACGCGTTCCCGAGATTTATCGTCGTAATCTTGGTTCTTCCTTGATGTTTCGCGAGTGTGTATATGTCCACGGAGTATAAGCTAGCCGGAGTAATCCGGAGCAATTCTCTTCCCGTGCGCCCCCCGTATCAACGGTGGAAAGAGGGAATTTACGAGCAGCGGAGAGGAGGGAGACCCAAAAGTTAGAGAACTCGCAGCAGCACGATATTACAACCACCGCGTATATCGATACGCACGGGAGCGTGGTGAAAACTACTACAGAGATATTTGGGGGAAAAAAAGGGGTGCAAGAGGGAACCACCACACGCCTCGACAGTCAGAAAGGACGTACACAATCACAAGAGGGAAGAAGAGAGTGGGCAGCAGGCAGAGCCAGGCAGCACCGGCGTAGCGGGGAAACGAGGAATTCATCCGATTGGCGCTGGCGCACCAGTCGGACGGCAATTCTCTCTCTATACACGCACCACTACGGCAAAGTCTGGCAGTCTTGTACTACCGTCAACGAGAAGATGGCCGCTGGGCTCGGTGGATGTGTCGCCATTGTTTAGTGTTTTAGTTTATTATTAATATTTTTTATATTTTTTTTTCTTTCGTGGCGTTATTGAACGTTTATCGGGCCGTTAAAATGCCGAGTGCCTCGTTCACATCGTCGCGGAGTTACGTAAGGAGATCGAGGAGAAAAGGTGCCAACAGGATTCCCCTGCCCTCGAGAACTACCTCGGGTAAGAAACTCTCATTCGACTCATTCCCCGAGAGCTCGGTTCACTGCTCACCTGCTCGGCGCTTGCATCTCTCTTTCTCTCTTTCTCTCTTTCTATCCCTCAGGTCTCTTTCTCTGTCTATCCTTCTCCCGTGTCTTCGCGACTCGCATGCATATACATACAGGAGCCACACATGCATTACTAACCGATAGTATTGGAGTACATGGAAACATTCTTCCTATACCAATAATCGGAGCATTCTTTTTCTCGCATAACCGAGTATATCTATATTTACATGTATATGTATCAACTTTATCGTTCAATTCGCGAATTAGCTTATCTACCCTTTTTTACGTGGCCTCGATTAGACGTCCAACCCTCGAATCCCGTTACCCTTTGTCCCTTTATTCCCATGGCATGTCTCGTCCCTTCCAACACTCCACACCATCGCAATACAAATGCAATACCTTCGTTCATTCGCTCGTTCCTTCTTTCTTTCTTTCTTTCTTTCTTTCTTTCCTTCTTTCTCTTTCTGCCCACGTCTCGCGAGATCCCTCTATGTAACGAAACGTTGGCATATGCAGGGAATGACCTAAAAACCTTAAAGCGAAGAGATATTCTTGTGAATCCTTTTCTCAATCGAAAATTTCATCCATCCCCAATCAATTTACCCTTAATCGGTGGAACGATGCCTATATACATACATCCTTTCGTTGTACCAATACTATCACATACTCTATACCACATAGTACTGCTGCTGCTGCTGCTGCCACTCTGCTGTTCTCTCTTTCTTCCCTCCCCGCCCCTCCCGTTCCCTACCGCTATTTCGGTGAACTCATTTATCCCCCGAACTCCCAAATTTCACGCAACGCCGGGAAACACACACTTGCAGCTAATATCGACTTTTGACACTTGGCGATTTCGTTGCAACGTATTTTTTGTTGTTGACATTTCCGAGCATATATCAAGCAAATTTCTGCGCCAACAATGTTCCTTTACCCGCTTAATCGTTTTTTCACGGTAAGAAGGTCGCGCGCTTGTTCCGTCAAATCTCTTATCGCGTAATTTTGACAGATCGGCAAAGTCCCAAATATTACAAGACGAATATTGCTTTCGTATGACATGGACCCTTTGTCACGAGAAGGTTCGCGCGGATCCCGTCGAATATTATTTTTTACGACGCCCTTTTTATTTCATCAGTTTGTCACGATTTTGGGACTATAACAATTTCAACATAATGTTTTTATCGTCTGTTTAATTCAAACGCAAGAGGTTAAACCTAGTTAAGAACAAGATCCTATTTTCTTACAGCGCTTAAAACGTAGCGGCCTTGCACATTTATCAGCAGCATGTCTTTTTAAAACTTTAGGGTACTAAAACATACAAGAATGCGCTTACGCTCATCGCATAACCTGTTAGTTACTGATAAATCTATAGCAATTGTCCATATCGGTAGTATTTTTCCTTATCAGTCGTAAAGCATAGAACAAACGAGTCGTCCAAAGATTCTTCTTTTCATTAATAATTGATTATGCTCGTCATCGAATGACGCATCGCGCAATCATTAAATATCTCTAAGAATGAATATTTCCAAACATAGTTGCAAAGAAAAAAGCTGAAAAGCTAATGCGAATAAATCCTTTTGAATATTTTCAGCAGAGCCATGCGATCTGCCTTGTCCAGCTTCGAACCAGATTCCTCCAGGTGCTGGAGTCGGCGGTGGAGGAGGAGGAGGAGGAGGCGGAGGAGGAGGAGGAGGTAGCGGAGGCAGAGGTTCATCCCCGAGCGTCTCAGGGGTCGCAGCTCCATCGCCATCACCGTCGCCGTCGCACTCGTCGCCCTATGATCTCAGACGAAAGAGTCCGCCGCATCCTGATCCAGCGCCAGGTACAAGCTCGGCATTGCCACCTCCAGGCGGTAGTAGCATCGCCGCGGCGCTTGGTACCTCGTCGCTTCCAGCGAGGAAACGACCGAGGAGGACGTGCTCCATGTCGACCGATGGTACGTCAATTGGTAAATTTGTCGATAATGTGAATATCAAAGTTTTTTAAAACACAAAGATACGTTTATTCGACCAACGTTCATCAAACGTGGAATACATTAACGCGTTTCATCGAACGCTTCTCAAACAGGCATTCGAACGATTTTTAATGAAGATTTCTTTGATTTTGTCTTTTTACGTCGTGTCGTTGAGCCATCGTCTCCTCGTTGATCGTGTACTTGAAACGCAGGTACAAACACAAACACAGCAGCCCACTATCTCCAGTACGAATTACCGGACGAAGTATTGCTCACGATATTCAACTACCTCATGGAGTTGGATCTGTGCAGAGTGTCGCAGGTCTGCAAACGTTTTCAGGCAATCGCGAACGACACGGAATTATGGAAATCGTTGTATCAACAAGTTTATGAATACGATTTACCGTTGTTCAATCCATCGGCTTGTAAATTCGAATTCGTCTCGCCCGACGAGTCCGATTATCCGAATCCTTGGAAAGAGAGCTTTCGTCAATTGTACAGAGGTGTACACGTGAGACCAGGTTTTCAAGATTTAAAATTCAAAGGACGAAATTTGCCATACTTCAATACGGTACAAGGAGCATTGGACTACGTCGACGAGTACAGGAGCAGTAGCGCATCGTCGCCCAGTAGCAGCAGCACGACAGCCCCGAATACTCAAGGAAATTGTTGCGGCAGTAATTCACAAACGGCCGAAGTACCACCGCCGCAACATTTGGTCTTTCTACACGCTGGAACGTATCGCGGTGAATTTCTCGTCATCGACAGCGATGTGGCTCTTATAGGAGCTGCTCCGGGTAACGTTGCCGAATCCGTTATACTCGAGCGAGAGAGCGAATCTACGGTAATGTTCGTCGAGGGTGCCAAACGTGCTTACGCCGGACATCTCACGTTAAAATTCACACCGGACGTAACGAGCACGGTCCCACATCACAAACACTACTGTCTCGAGGTCGGAGAAAATTGTAGTCCCACGATCGATCACTGCATCATAAGGAGTTCGAGCGTCGGTAAGTATTATTCCTTATCTTCGAGTTTTTATGCGCAAATATTTATCATTATACACGGGGGTTGTGCCGATTGCGTTAACCTTTACCGTGTGTAAACTTGCAGTGGGAGCGGCCGTGTGCGTTTCCGGCGGTGGAGCAAATCCCGTTGTCAAGAACTGCGACATCTCGGATTGCGAGAACGTCGGTCTCTACGTAACCGATTATGCCCAAGGCACGTACGAGGACAATGAAATATCGCGCAACGCACTCGCCGGGATATGGGTGAAGAATTATGCCAATCCGATAATGCGACGAAATCACATACATCACGGTCGCGACGTTGGTATATTCACGTTCGACAATGGTCTCGGATATTTCGAGGCAAATGACATTCACAACAATCGCATTGCCGGTTTCGAGGTAAAAGCCGGCGCGAATCCTACCGTCGTTCATTGCGAGATTCATCACGGACAGACCGGAGGAATTTATGTACACGAAAACGGTCTGGGCCAGTTTATCGATAACAAAATTCATTCGAACAATTTCGCCGGCGTTTGGATAACGTCGAATTCGAATCCGACGATACGTCGCAACGAAATTTACAACGGTCATCAAGGCGGTGTTTATATATTCGGTGAAGGACGCGGACTCATAGAGCACAACAATATATACGGCAACGCACTAGCCGGCATACAGATACGAACAAATTCGGATCCGATAGTCAGACACAATAAGATTCATCATGGACAACACGGCGGTATTTACGTGCACGAGAAGGGACAAGGACTGATCGAGGAGAACGAGGTTTACGCCAACACGTTAGCCGGCGTTTGGATAACAACCGGCTCTACACCGGTACTCAGGAGAAACCGTATTCACAGCGGGAAACAAGTTGGTGTCTATTTTTACGACAACGGACACGGAAAATTGGAAGATAATGATATTTTTAATCATCTTTATTCGGGAGTACAAATAAGGTAAGTGTTTGTATCGCGATTATTTTCTTTTCGATCTTTAAACGATCGATCGTAACATCGAGACTGAATTTTGTCCTTTGTATTTACGTAATCGCAGAACGGGAAGCAATCCGGTTATTCGCGGCAACAAGATATGGGGTGGTCAGAACGGTGGTGTACTCGTTTACAACAGCGGACTTGGATTGCTCGAGCAAAATGAAATTTTCGATAACGCCATGGCCGGCGTTTGGATTAAAACGGACTCTAATCCGACATTAAAAAGAAACAAAATATTCGACGGTCGAGATGGTGGCATATGTATATTTAACGGTGGAAGGGGTAAGTCCGAATCACGTCCGACTCGAAAATTATTCTTTATTTATTGAGTTTGATCAACACCAACATTTTTCATTAATTCGCAATTTTTCTTTCGATTTTTTACAGGTGTTTTAGAGGAAAACGATATATTCCGAAATGCTCAGGCTGGTGTGCTCATATCGACGCAGTCTCATCCGGTACTTAGGCGAAATCGTATTTTCGACGGTCTAGCTGCCGGAGTCGAGATAACCAACAACGCGACCGCTACGTTGGAATTCAATCAGATATTCAACAATCGTTTCGGCGGTTTGTGTTTGGCAAGTGGCGTTCAGCCGACCACCAGAGGTATCTCGAGACTTCTTAAACGTCTTTATTTCAATATATTCGTCACTTTATCGTTGCTGCTTCTCGACTAAAAACTAAATTTCTCTCATTTAGGTAACAAAATATTCAACAATCAAGATGCGATTGAAAAAGCGGTGGGAAATGGACAGTGTTTGTACAAAATTTCATCGTACACTTCATTCCCGATGCACGATTTTTATCGCTGTCAAACGTGCAACACTACCGATAGAAATGCAATATGCGTAAATTGCATAAAAACCTGTCACGCTGGACACGACGTAGAATTCATACGACACGACAGGTACACGCATCGTTCGTGCAACGTTAAAAGCTATTATCGTCGTTTCTCCAAACAAAATTGTCCGTAACAATCGATTGATCCATTGCAGATTCTTTTGTGACTGCGGCGCCGGTACGTTGAGTAATCAGTGCCAACTCCAGGGTGAACCGACTCAGGACACCGATACTCTGTACGATAGTGCCGCGCCGATGGAATCGCATACACTCATGGTCAACTAGGAACAAAACTTAGAAGAAACGAGCGAGCCGAGAAGAAAAAGTAAAGAAAGTCACACCAAAACCACAATCAAACGACGCGGAGTCGTTAGTGCCGTGATTCGCGAACAACACAGACACGCCCTTCCCTTCCACACACAAACACACTTACACACGGTAACCTGTTGCTGATTTCTTTATTAATATTATTATTATCATTATTATTATTATTATTATGATTATGATTAATAATAATTTTTATGCCTATCGTCGTCATTAGGGTCGTCATTATTTTATTATTATTATTATTATTATTATTATTATTATTGTCATCGGTCATCTTCATTGTCATCGTCATTATCGTTGTTACCATTGCGTAGAGATGGTTATTGCTGATTCAGTTGGCACTTTCTTCTCCCCCAGATTCTCGCGTTACCTGACATACATTCACGAGATGTTTTTTTTTTTTTTTTTTTTTTTTTTAAGCATTTTAATACGAATCTCGCTTTAATTCGAAAGCAGCGAGTCCCTGCCCTTCTTTCATTTTCTCGGACGAATTGGAGGCTCGGGCATTTTTGTTGTTGTTGATCTTTGCCTTTTATTTTCAAGCAAGAATGGCGCAAGAAGTTTAATATACCGTGTCGTTGTAAGGTCCATTTACGAAATTAAAGTCTGATAACTTCCTGTTTTCTACCTTTGAGGGGAAATACGTAATCTCGCTGACTCTAAATTCTAGATAGAAAAGATGGGTGATCCGGTTCTCCGCGAGGTTCGCAATATTTTCTTTCTCGTTCAATTTAATTTACATTCTCATCTTATCCTCGCGCACGACGACAACGGTAGACATTCTCGAACAAAACCTCACATTTTTTTTTGTTTGTATACGCGACATACCGGAGTTGTTCGATCGCATAAAAAAAAGATCGAATACAGTTTCGGCAATTCGTATTTGTTGTAAAGACACGTAGCATCGCGCTAGTGCATTAATACGGGAGAGAAAAGCACAAAAAAAAAGAAAATTCGCAGAAGATACCGATCGCAAAATATACAAACATACATTGTTACAAATGTAAATTGCGTGTAACGTAATGGAAAAAAAAGAAAGAAAATTGTGAATCCGGTTAGAGATTGAATCGTTTGCGACAGACAAACTTTTCATCGATGCGCACCGATCTGTGTAAACTCGACGGATGTAAGAATAGATGAAGAGATAGAGAGAGAGAGAGAGAGTGAGAAAGAGAGAGAGAGAGAGCGCGCGAGGGAGAAAGAAAGAAAAAGGAGGAACCGGAAATAGATAGAATGAATGAACGTGTGTGCGTGTATGCGAGAGCGAACGTATGAAAAATATACGTGTGACTGAAGAATTGAGCTCCAGAAATGGGGATGAAAAAAAGAAAGATGAGAACATCATCTTCATGAAATTCAAGAAAAATAAAACGAGCGTCGATCATCAGGATCGACGAAATATCGATAATCCCGAAATATGTAGATCTCGACGAGTCACAGTTGTCGAGCAACGATGAACAAACAAATATGTATCCCGGCGAATAAAAGTTCAACTCGAGACTAAGTCGCCTTTGCTAAAAAAGTGAACGATAAACGTCTGAACGTGTTGTAAAATCTTCGATTTATCATACCGAAATAATAATCAAAAAGATTCAACACCGAAACCAAGTTTTAACGATGTTTCGAACAAAATATCGATTATGTACGTTTGAAAAAAAAAAAAAAAACAAAGAGATCAACGTCGTTTCAACGCAAATTCGTCGATTACAAGAAACAAAAGTTCTGCGTCGTAAAATGTGATGGTCCTAAACTGCCCAAGGGCAAAGTGCATAATAAGACGATATAAAGGAATATTTAAAATAAGTTGATTAATTACATATTGAATCAATGTACGACGGGTATATACCAGTGAAAAAGAAAAGAAGAAAAAGCTAAACGTAAGCGAATTATACTTTACACTGTCGACGAAACAGCTTTTTAAATATGGATAAAAGAAGAAGAAGAAGAAGAAGAAGAAGAAGAAACAAAAATGAAAAATTTCTCTAGTTTTTACAATAATTCAAGTTTTTTTTTGTACTATTATTACTTTATAGCGGTGATGTCCGATAATGATAGCGTAACCGTATTAATTGCGTCTGGCTGAAAGATTCTCACGATTTTTCAAACAAACAAACAAAATAACAAAGAAAGACAAAACAAGGATGCACCTATTAGCGAATAGTGTTAGACGCAGCCAATTTCTAAACAAATTCGTAATGATAAGTAGGTAAAGCATTGAAATTATTATCGTTTAAAGAGATCAACGTCTTGCGTCACAATGATTATTGTATGTAGTAGTTTTGTATATTCTCTTGATGAAAAAAATGCGAACGGAGTGTGAAAATGGCTTTCTCGAAGCCATCTCGGCTAAACCTCGGGATTCGTTTAAATCTCTCTTGGGTCACTCACTCTGCTCTCTCATCTCTCGCTCTCTTTCTCCGAAGCACCAATACCACGAGCACTCATTCAATTATAAACAAACCAAAAAAAAATCAATCGTTCGTTCTTATTTTGTTTGTTCGTTAATTTTCTTTCAATACGTTTAATCAATTTTTCAACGCGTTATATTAATCTTATATGTTTTTCAACGAAAACGGAACGAAACAAATTCCTTCTCACTAATGAGACTAGCGAATAATTTTTATCGCTCGAAAACAAAACAAAAAATCTCCATTTTAGAGACGCGCTGTAACGCCAATCTCATCGTATATATCGATCGTTTATTTTTAATTGACAGTACACACGTGCACTGTTACATCAACTGTTAATCTTCCGGATAGTCATGATGTGTAGCAGATGAAAAAGAAAAAAAGAAGAAAAACAAAAATCTAAATCGTTCGAAACAAAAGAAAAATAAAGAGGATCTGCATTTTGGAAAAATTCTAATCACTCTGGTGCGACCGACTGGTGAACGAACCGCAAGATGACAAGAAAGAGAAAAAAGAAAGTGAGAATCGCCTCGTATTAGATATTAATTTATGTACGAAGGAAACAAAGAAGAAGAAAAAGAAAACCCAGACACTTCCATGATGTAAAGATATTACGGACTCGCGGTATCATTACGATGTTTATGTTTATCGTTGTTGGATGTGTTAGAAATTAGATTTAGTCAACTACTATGTGAGTCTGTTACGTTTATTTTACATTTTTCTTAAAGTTTCGTTCTTCTCGCCTGTCCATCATTATAACTTCTCCGTCGGTTTTACGCACCCGATTGAAACATTACAAAAGTGGCAAAAAAAAACCGTTACGTACGCTTATTGCAACGTGATTCTTGACGATGTACGGCCGTAAGATCGAAAGAAACAAGACAAAAATCATCCTCGTACGAACGAACAAAAAATAAACTTGAAACACAATAACGAAACTGAGTGATTCGTACTCGAGTGAATCTCGACGATTCGTTACGTCACGATTTTGTAAATCGTCTCGATCCTTTCTCTCGACTACCGATCAATGTTTTTCTTTTTATCACTTTCGTTCATACGCTCTAGTTATATAATATAGCTTCGTTTATTTTTCGGATATTAGAAGACAACAACAAAAAAAGAAAAATAAGAAAAACATGTTTATTCGATCACGTCTTCATTCCACATAGGACAACGCACCCGAATCGCTACTCCGTTTCGATAGATAACAAACACACACACACACACACACACACACATACACACAGCAACGAAAGATGAAAAAAAAACATACTTGCCATTATAATGATATAGTTGCCATAGTTTGCGATTTGTTTCTTTTACGATAATCATAAGTAGACCTATGTAGGTACGCATTGTGCATCACACGCATCCACAAAAAAAAGTTGATACCACTACGTATTCTGTAAATATTTATCAGCCCACTACATTTAACCCTAAATATATATATGTATATAAACATATATATATATACATATAAACAATACATACATTATAAACACACACACACACACACGTATATACGTACATTCACACCTATATGCGTTACGTATATGTGTATATGTATCGACATATATATATATATAGCGCGGTAACTATTCTATTATAGAAAATATATTATTACCAATTATAATTTTTATTTTTCTATCCTGTTTTTTGTTTCTTCGTGTCGTAAAAGGAAAAAAAGAAAGAGAAAAAAATGAACTATACCTATGATTTTTTGTACGTTCTCGTCCGTGATTGATCGCAGGATTGTCGACGAATATTTTTCACCTTCTGTAAAACGGTTCGTCTCGTTAACGCGGCGATAAATTGTATATTGGCTTCGGCGAGGAAAAACGGTTGTATCACGCCGGTCGACTCGCTGATTATAAATTTTATAGTTAACACGTGTCAATCTTAGTAGGCGAAGTATGCGACTATATATATATATATATAAACGAGTAAATGATTAGTACCCGCGTGTTAAATCGTTGCCTCCAGCAATAATAGGTTCGCAAAACCTTAGCGGGTCTATCGTGCAACTACCTTTTTATTCACTTTTCGCGCACTTTTCACACAAATGTTATGTATAAAAAGAAGAAGAAAAAAAAGCGAAAACGAGGGTACATAGCCTGGCGAACTATGTAAAATCGCTGAGACCACGAGGTTTTAATTGTCGAGGAAAAAAGAAAAGAAATGTCTTTTTTTGTAATTCTTTTTTTACACAATTTACATCCGGATAATTGAAAAAGAAGAAGACGCGGTATTACTAAACGAAAGAGTAAGATTTATCGTAATGTAATAACGCTGAGACGAAGCATCGAGGTTCGTTGAGAGATAGAACGATCGCCGAGAGTTTTACGACTCGTAAAGTGTCTCGTAAACGAAGCCGGGTGTGATGTAAAAATAAATGAAGTAATGATTTAGAATTCCCGACTATGTGTGAATCCGAGTTCAACCATGCGTCGTGTATGGCTCATTGTGACATCGTATATTATACGCGATAAGTATGATAATGGATCTCAAGATCCCATTATCCCCGTTGCTCGAGATAATACAAAGGGGCGACCCAGAATAAAAGATAAACGTGAAAATGCTGGAGCTGTTTTTTTTCGCTACGAGCATTTAATGATTACCGGTGCTAAGCGATAAAGAACGAATCATCGTTGCCAGGTGATGAAGCCAAGCTGCAACTTACTCGATCAAAAATGTAGGATTTGAAAGAAATGTCCGAAATGAAAATGACTGAACAGAGGAATATGTAAGAATCATTAAAAAAAAGAAGAGAGAACAGCGATCGAGGATTGGGTACGGAAATTATTTTTAAAATGGCCTATCGCCGTATCGATCGCGATTCTGAATTTTTTCCGTGAATAAACGAGCGTGGCAAGATGAACTATAAAATATCAAAGAATTAACCACGCGCATCTAGAAAAATGGAATAAATTCATTGGATCAAAAGCAAACTTTTTTTTTGTCAAATTATTCGGTTCGAGTCGAATCCGTGAAAGAAATATATGATTTTTATTTTTTATATTTATTCGAATCATCGCTAATTTATCTTCACCGTCGTTTTAGAATTTTTTAATTAAGCGAACGATCTAAAAAAAAAGATTTTAGGCGATGTAAATAAATCTGAAGGAAATAATAGAATTTTTGTTCGTCTTATAAGTCCGCTTTTCTTTATGTATAAAACGTACTCGTACTGTTCGCACAGAGTAGAATTTTTGTTTATTATTTTTTTTACATAAACACGACAACCAGACAAAAATCTTAAGCGTTACACACACCACGATGCATCAAAGTAATTGTAATCTCTGTGCTCAACAATCAATCGCGCCCTTCCACGGTTATCAATCTTGACTCTCATCAACTTCGGTCACACACAAACACACGCATACACATACATGTTTGACTCTCGAATCGCTCTGAATGTAACTAACCCGATGAATGCGTACTAAATTTAAGATGAAAACCTAAATTTTAAGAAAAATACGGAAATAGCGAATAGAATTAAGATTACGATTGGACATGTAGAGTGTCTTATTCAAGGCGATTCAGGCAACTCTATGTCGCGTTACAGATCGAATTATCGGTAGGTATAAAAATCAAGATAAAGAGAAGAAAAAAAATAGAACAATCAAGAGAATAAATATACCAATTGCGAACGACTTTCGTCAAAAGTTCGAGAGTAGATGAACAAAAAAATAAATAAAAAAACATGAAAAGTATCGAAATTGCGTATGAGGATCGAATCGAGGGAGCAGTCTTGCCGATCACAAGTCTTCCGTCGAGTTGAGAGTCTCGAGACGAGAACGTCATCGTTCGAATGAAATTATCATTTTTTTCTTTCATTGCTTTTTCTACCCTTGGCCATATTCACGAGTAACCACAAAAAGACTAAACAAACAAAATAAAAACGTTTCTTTTTTTTCGTAATAATCGTCAAGTTTAAAAAAATAATAATTTTCCATTACGAAAATTATAATTAGCGATTATATTTCGTCATTAAAATTCTTGCACGACGTTGAGTCGTTCGATCCGTGCCAATTTTCGTCCACGACGACGTATACTTTTCCATGTCACGATACCGTTAATTTAAAAACGGGACTGTAACAAACGCTCTCGCGAAAGCAAATAATATCGCAGCCTATGAATAATCAAATCTCCAAAGTCACGATGATCAAACAATTAACCACTTTAATTATGATTATCATTATTATCATGATTAATTATTAAAAGCAAACAAAAAAAACAAGCAAATAGAAGTACACGTTAAAAGGAGAACGACAGAGTCAATGAGGAATTGCCCGTATCGCCTTGTATGCCTGTATTATAACGTGAACGCACTAATATTAATATTACGTGTCGTAATTATGTAAGTATTATTTTAGGAAAAAGGCTAAAAGAAAAAAAAATAGATGACGAAGAAGAAGAAGAAGAAGAAGAATAGGAAGGAAGAATATCGAAAACAATTGAAGAAACAAAGATAAAGAACGTCTCAAGCGCCAACGATCGATACGAGATACGCGTAACGAGGGGAGGGGGTGAAATAAGTTAAAAGAAGGAAAAAGCACGTGTGAAAATATACATACGTACCGCGAGGCATAAACTCCAACTTTATAGCGTTGCACCAAGTGCCATAGTCCGCGTAGGCTAGGACAAACCGTATATATATATATCCATACATACGTATGTGTATATATATATGCACTTTATATATATATATATGTTTGTGTATGTATATATACAGATATATAGATATAGATCTACAATATTTAACGATTATCGACGATACGAGAGTTGATCTACTTTACCATATACCTTTCTTTTTTTTTTATTTTTTTTTATTTTTTTTTTATTTTTCTTTAACCAGACACGAGACACACGTATACACGGGCATGCTCGAATCGCGCGCGATACTACGTCGATAATAATAATAATAATAATATTAATAAATAACGATATTATAAACAATGATTAATTTTATCGTCTAAGTATCCCCCCACCCCACCCCACCCCTAATTAGCTAGTATCGTGTTCGAATTTTCGAACGACGCCGATGAGAAAAAAAAAAGAGGAAAAGTTTTGCTCTCGCGAGAATAATAATTTCGCGACGGAGAACGAAATAATGTATAATAATGAGAGGTAATAATAAAAATGAAACAATTGCACCAGAAACGCCCGGCTAACGGAGCGCTGAGGCTCGCTTGAGCATTTTCGTATCAGGGAGAGGGTGAGAGAGAGAGGAGGAGAGGGACGACAATTTTATCCGACACTCAATGACAATATTACATATTTACATGTACGATGTTCCGACGGATTTTCAAAGTAAAAAAAAAAACAAAGAACATACCATTGTAAATTAATTTACAGTCTGTTCGTTAAACTTGAGTCGAATGTCGCGCGATTCATTTTTCTTTGTTTTTGTTTCGTTGCTCTCTCGTTGCCACGCACATTGACCGACCAACATCGCGTTTTTGCCTATCGTTGTACGATTATTCTGTTTGATGTAAATTATTGAATTTTAATTGTTTTAGGGAAGACTATATCGATGTTGCTTATGAAAAGTAGCACGATTGAAATTTCTTACGAAAACTAACGCGTCTCTAATTCCACTGCGAAAACCAACACGTTTCGATATTCGACGCGAAAACTAGCATGTTTCGGCTTTTACCGCGAAAACTGGCATGATTCGGCTTCTGCCGCGAAAACTGGCATGTTCGAAACATGCTAGTTTTCGTGGTAAAACCCGAAACATGCTAGTTTTCGCGGCAAATATCGAAATGTGCTAGTTTTCGTGGCAAACGCCGAAACATGCAAGTTTACCCACTGATATCAAGCGTGCTTGTTTTCGTAAGTAATCTGAAACATGCTAGTTTTCGTAAGCAGCGTCGATATATATATATATAGACTTGCTGATAGCACAAGCGAGTCATTGTCTCTGTTTCGTGTGCGCTACTTTTACATACAAATTCGAAATGACACGTAGTTCGAGAAGAAACCAAAAAGAAAGATGTGGAAAAAGAAAAATGAAAAAAAAACATTATCGTATAGGTGAGCTAAGGAAAATTGAAGAAAAATGAAACAAGAAATGTTGAACGACAAAGCGAGAGAGAGAGAGAGAGAGAGAGCAAGGCTACGCGGTAGGACGCAGCGACGAATCATCCCCACATGTAACAGCGAGAATTTGCTAAATTAATGAACGAATTTCTCGATACTGTATAGTTACGTCGCAATTGTATGCTGTAAACATCACTATTTCAAATATAATTAATTAACACGATACGAAATGAATTCATTGAGATAGCTAATTACCGAAAACTACTGTTATCAATGCATGGAAAAAAAACAAACATTTAGCACCATACATTTTATGTTTCTGCAAACTGTTTGACAAAAGAAAAGAAAAAAGAAAAAAAGAACAGCCAATCTAACGAAGACAAAAATGAAGACGAGTTCAAATCCTCATTTTAGCCCTTTAACCCGTTCTCGATTTTAAGATACGAAATTTTCGAAAAATAATATGAAAAATGTAAATCGAACGTGTCACCTCTTTTGCCTCAGGAGTCGCCACTCGATATAGACGTCTCGACTTAAGCCGAAAGATCGAACGATCGACACGACGAAAACTTTTAGCTCAGGGACCGAATAATTGCGAAAGATGACGAAAAAAATCTTCGTAAATCTAACGAACGATAAATCTTCAAATTGTTTTTATCTACAGTCTTTTTTTTCCTGGATGAAGAAATCTGACCAACGGCTACTTCCGAAGATGATAAAGCGTTCGGATTTCTCGATTCTCCTGTTCTCCAGTATTTCAAACGCGTTGAAAAACAATTTTCACTCTCGATAATAATTCTGACGTATCGACGGAGCAAACCCGATACCGCTCTTGCGCCAATACTTTCGCCGTTTGAATTCAACGATAAATAAACAAAAAAAAGAAAAGGAATCAGCCTCTCATCGATTTCCCGTTCGACGAATCTTTCGCTTAAAAATCCTTCCTCGAGATAAGACCCATCTTGGTCAAATTTTCGTTATCTTCGTATAAAGTACGATCGATCTGCTACACGGAATCATCCAATGGTATGAGAAGGGTAGGAGGACGAGGAGGAGGAGGAAGAGGGGATGCAGGAATGAAAAGCGTGCGAATGTGCCGGGCGAGCATAAAATTGGGGGCAAATGCCGGCACGAGGAAAAAAACGAAGAAGAAAAAAAGAACGCACACTAAATCAGGGCGTCACATAGATGTACGCCGGCTTTACCAGGAGGGGTTGGTCGCGTGGCGTACGCGCGTTCTCCCTCGGAGTAAAGTGCAAAATCGAGCGTGTTTAACGGAGGGTGAGGGAAGAGCGCGAACATTGTGCGCGAGTGTTAGCCGGAGCATGCGCACTCGCCTCGCGGGGTGACTCGAGCGACGCGTCGGTAGTTGAGCGCAAGAGAAGGGGTGGTGAGGGGGTGAGTTTGGTTCATCGCGGGGATGAATTCGTTCGGTCTCCTAACGATCGTACCACGGAAACGCCCGAAACGTCTCCAACTCTTCGCGAATACGTATATAAGTCCGTATTACGGGGAGGGTTGTACATACCACCACCACCCCTATCGAGAGGGATAGAGAGGGCCAAGATCCCGAGGAATTTTTCTTCCTCTCTCCGGCGCGCACACACACACACACACTAACGAACGCGCGAGTGTACATATATAACATATATATATATACATATATGTGTGTGTACATAATATAACTATGTATACGCCGCTGTTTCTCTCCTCGAGGCTCGGTTAAACGGCCTTCTCGTTCCTGTGCAACGCGATCTAACGAAAACGGTGCACACGTTTTATCTCCTAGATTTCGATTTAATCGTAAGAAATTATAATAACAAAAGCAAAACAAAACGCGAAAAACAACAATAATAAAAGAAAATCGTAAACAGAACGCAAGAGAGTGAAACTTATGAAAAACGAGAGCGAGAAAAAGTAACGATTCCGCGTTACGTGACGCTTGTATCTCGGCGTTATCGAGAGTGGAGCGAAAGTGTGAAACGTACGCGTTTAAATATATATATATTTGTATATCTTACGAGGGATCGTTTATCAAGGGTACGTAAATCGCGGGTGAAACGAAGATTAAAAAGTGAAGGCGAGGGTAAAGATGGAAGAGAAGCGTCCGAGTCGTTGGTCGCAGTGATCAAGTTATCGTTGCGACACGGTGATAACACGATGGCTCGTATGTGCGATCACGTTAGGGGTGTCTCTCGATCGCGAAACGGCGCGTCGTACGCGCGAATTTCGTCCAATGGAAGATCGGGGTTTCGGGAAAAATACGAGAAAACACGGCTTCGACTTTGGGGTGCGCGTTGTTTTGCATTTTTTGTCAAATCTCGGGCTAAAGGAACGAAAACAAAAAAGGACAAACGACGATCTTCCATTTGGAAAGAAATTCTTGTTTTGTTTTTATTTTATTTTTGATGAATCGAAGCAACGAGAGAGACGAAGGAACGAGTGAGAGTAAAGAAAAATGCCTCGATCGTGTGTCCCTGCGGTGGATTTGGGGATGAACGCTCGTTCATTTTTGTTTTTGTTTTTTTTTTTTTAATTTCGAGGTTTTAGAGTCGCGCGAGTCGACGAGCCGCCCCGCCTGAAAGAAGAGCAGCAGCAGCGGCAGCGAGTCAACTTACGGGTCGATTCGTTTTCGTGTGTACCAAGGGGTGCGCGCACGAGGCAATGCGAGGCTCGAGATAGCGAAAGAGCGGCACACACGCGCTCGTCACACCGCGTTCCTATCTGTCTCGCGGTTCGTTCCGCGGGGGGTGCGTCTCGTGTCGTTCGTGAGTCGCGGGTCTTGCGGAATTTTTTTCACCCCCTATATATTACTCGCGTGCGTCGAGTTTGCGTAACCGACTCGCCAATTTTATTCTATTTTTTTCATTCTTTCTGTTTTTTTTTTCATTTTTCATTTCCTCTTTCGTTCTTTTATTGCCAATACGAGAATCGTGATACGAGCGGCGGGCAGAGGAGCGAGGGGGTGGAAGGGATGATGAGGAGGTTGAAGAGGAGCGGGCAAATCGATCGTGGCGCGTTTGCCACCGACGCCGGGGAATAGAAATAAGAGAGATAGAGAGGGTGGCTCGGCCTGTGTGTACCCTCCCTCTTCCACCCTCTCTTTCCCGCTCGCTCTCTCTCCCTCTTCCTCCCGCCCTCCCATTCCCGTACAATATAATCGTTCTCGTGCACAGACAACAGAAGCAAAAGGGAGGAATAAGCGGCTGAAAACTAGGCAACGTGGCGTCTCGCCCGTAACATCGCGATTTCAAAAAGCCGAAGAAAAATAAACAAAAACTTTCTTTCGATATTATTATTCAATCGATAATAATCATTGTTATCTTTTCGTAAAATCGCGAAATGTCAATGATAACGAAAAAATATGGAAAGTTTCCCGAGGGTCGTGCGCCGAAATAAATGTAACGAATGAAATTTCAATTCCCACGTTCGTTCCCTCGCGACGCGGCGCATTTTTTTTATCAACCCCTTCGTTCTTTCCTAGACCACCTTCCTCCCACCCTCTGTCTCTGCCTCCCACCCCCTCCCGCCCATCACCGACTCCCCCTGCTCCCTTACGTCGCTATACGGAATAGAAAATACCTGACTACCGTGGTAATACACGATGGCATGTCGATGGTGCACGAAGAACCCTTCGTACGTATAGACCGGATGGAATTTCAGTGCGCGTTCCTAGAGGGTTGATTATACACTTGCTGCGGCTATCCCCTCGATCGACTGTGCCCACTTCTCTCTCTCTCTGTCGAACAACCGTGAAACGCCAATTTTACAGTGATGTTTTTTATCCCTTCCGGTTTACGTATCGCGAGATCGTGACAATAATTTAACTTCTAAATACTTTGACAACCGTGTGTATACCAATTGACTAACAAGTAACCGCGTTTCTGATCGACCAACTCGTACAACCGTCTGTTAAAAAAAAAAAAAACAAATACGGAATTTCCTTTTTGGCCCACTCGATACGTACGTCGACACACGCACCCTTATACCGAGCATACTTATACACAGGCACATATATACATATATATATGATTGTGTATAAAAGTATAGAGAAAACTTCGTTTTCTGGACAAGTTTATGTTTATTTTGTAATTTTTATTTAATCAAATTTTACTCATCTGTATATAGATCTAGTGATACGGTGAGGCAAAGGGGTGGTATTCGCTAAGAGGGAAGCTATTTCGCAAGGGGAGACTTGTGGAATGATAATAAATTTGGAATGTCGCGTAACTGCTGGTGGTGCTGCAGCCAGTGGTGGCGATGGTGATATCGCTTTTCGCGAAAAGGACTAACGAGAAAGGGAAGACGTTTATCGCGAAATACACGAAACTAACGCGTTCTCCGATCTTTCGTGCGAGGGTGCGATACGACGTTCAATGTCACACCGGAAATCTCTCTTCCAACGTTTCATCGCCCTCGCTTCATCACGAAGACTTCGAACGACAATAGATCGAGTTTAAGGAATAAACGAGGAGAAAAATACGAAATTATCGGAATGGCAATTGAGAAAATAAACGGACTCGTAACGAGACCCGTTCTCGCTGGTTTATATCTCGTCGTTGCCGTCGCTCTTATCAGTTATGCCAATGCTAACGAAAACTGGAACAGAGACGAAGATCCAAGTACGCATTATCTTTATATACATTTATAAATATCGATTCAATTTTAATTTTTATTCTAAATGGTAAAACGAAAAATTATAGACTTGGCGTATTAATTGTCGTTCCTTCGACTGGATCGTTATTTAACGAGGGCGAATGCGCGTTTAGTCACGTTGTCGTTTAATTTTATTTATTCGGTGAATTGAGAAATGAATGGATTGGATTTGTTCGGCGACAGAACGAATCAAATATTGAAGTAATTAGATATGACATTAAAAATGAAAATAACGAGTTGTGTTGAATATTTAAAAAATTGGGAGCCATTTGGGTGTTATACGTAGTAACAATTAAGGCAGAGGATATTGGCGATGGTTTAAAAAATTAATTTCTCTGGAATTATGGAAGGTATCAGATATATATAAAATTCGTCATAAAATATACAAGATCGTCGATTAAAAGAAGAAAATATCGATGTATAAATTAAAGCCGCGCGTGGGTACATTATGACCTGGATATTATCAATAATTCGTAACAATGATCGACGACATTTTATGCTCATGGTGTTGAAATTAATCGTTTTAATTCCAAATATGTCTTTTCTTCATACATTTCGGTGATCGTATGAAATAATAAATCGACAAAATTATTTTAGTGCACGGAGAGCAAAAGTGATCATTGACTAGTGCAATTAATATTTTGTCGCATTACCAGCTGTAATACGAGCTCGCTGTTAAACTATTATTTTGATACTAATTATTACGCATTGATCGAATACGAACATACCATAAATATACCCAATTTATATTTTCGTACAAATTAAAAATATTATCATTCTATAATATAGAAAATTTTAAAAAAGACATTAGGATAAAACTTGAATTTTTAATTTAAATTTTCACATATTAAAAACTATAAATGTGTAATGAAAAATCCGTTTGAAACTTTGTCGTGAGGATATTTTCTTGCAGCGTGGAATATTCTATCGGAAAATATTTTATCGAACGTATGTCTGACATTTCAAAGTTGCACTTGCCATTTTCCAAATAACATTGATCGAGATCTCTTCCGCTCACTCCCTCTCAGAAGAAAAAAAATGATATCCGAGTAATAAAGTATAAATAACAAATTCCACCCTATCGTTTTTTGTAAGCCACGATTTGCATTAATAATCAAAATGTTTTTTTAAATATTGATCGAGATCTTTATAATTTCAGTATCGACGACAGAGATCCGCGCGGTCCTCGACAAATCGGCGTCTTTGCCATGCGATATCGAACCGTCCACGAAAAGTGAAACTCTTTACATGGTCCTCTGGTTCCGCGATAAAGTGATCAAGCCGATTTACAGGTACAAACTCTACTACATCGTCCTTTCTAAAATTGAGCATGATCCATTATTAAATGCTTAATAATATTAACCACTTGGTAGCTTATAGCTTTGCGGTCGAATATTTATATTTAACATTTAAAATAACTAATAACGTTATTCTCATGTTATTTTCGCTGATAGGTAGCTTTCGTACCGAGATGAACATTAATTATTCGTATCCTCGTTACACTTTTGCCCTGAATTTGAGACTCGTCAAATAAGGGACGATAAGAATAGTAACATCAAGACGAACGCATAATTATCGTTGAAAATATACGACCTCTCAAAAATTCGATTAAAAACGAAATTTATTTTTGGTCGACCTGATAAAATATGTTGGAATGAGAAATTAAATTTACGAATTAGTGCAGCAGATGAGAATATAATTTTGTCACTTTTTGGGGATGAGTTTTCCACGACGAGCTCGTTTGAAATTTGTATTCGTGTCTGTTTTAGATATTTCAATGAAAAATCAATGTGCAAATTAAAAACTTGCACATTGCTACCTCGTTATACTGTCTGGCTCCGTGTGCGAAGCTGGGTCTTTCAATTCTAACTTCCTCGCAGTGAAAGCTTTGTGAACGAGATGAAATAACGAGGGAGTAATTTTGAAATTTCCTCGGTTTTTTGCTTCCTAATTGAGTCTTTTCAACATGAAAAAAAAATCGTTTTTTACAAATTATAATTACATATTGTTCTTTAATTTACGATCCCATGAAAAGATTTCAGAAAATTTTATCAAATCTGGATCAAAACATCTACAAAAATTATGTAAACGGTATAAAATTACAAAAAATAAAAGCGTTCTCTCAATTGTTTTGCAAACCCCATACCGAATATTATTTCATAATAATTTATTAGAACGAAAAAATTGAGCTCGATCGCTTTAAAATCCTTTTGAAATCGGAGCTCGGGGCTGAATCTCGATGGAACTTTTATGGGAAAATGAGAGGTGGCTCTACTCGACCCTCAAATTGCAGGCTAAACGACCAGACCATTTCAAAGTTATAGTCTTTCGAAAACTCGTCAAACGCGCACGTATACTCCAAGCATTAAAAAAAATCCTTCGGTGTCATCGTAAAAAAAGCACAAAAACGAATTCCCAAAACCCAAAACTGGCTCGACGTAAAATTAAAATTCATTAAAACAATGAAAATCACTCGATTTCATTGTCGTAAAAAAATGCTTGAAAGAAAAATAATTATTATATCATTATGAATATTTTTCTCCACTACATTGTAGAATAAATTTTTTTTTCAACATAATGATATCGAGATAAATATAAGGGAGGAGGGATAATGGTATCGATGTGTGTGTGTGTGCATATACTACGTAATATATGGAGATAGAAAAGATATGTAGATGATATTTAGGTAGGTGTTAAATAGGAAAGTACGAGGCGCCTGGTACGTTATAACGTGGGTGTTGCACGGGGGTTGCGCTTATCTCCATGTTGCAGCTTCGACGTACGTGGTAGATCGTTTCAACAAGCCATGCACTGGTCGGACGTTTCGGTAGCCCCTCGAGCCCACTTCAAGACATCAACGAAAGTCGCCGTTCTTTTTCTCGAGCGTGTTCAGCTCAGTGACGAAGGTGTATACAGGTGTCGGGTCGATTTCCGAAATTCTCCTACACGAAACTACCAAGTCAATCTCACTGTAATTCGTAAGTTAATATCGCAGCCCCTGCATTTATATTCAAAAATATTTATTCCGCATGAAAATAATAATAATAATGAAGATGGTAAAAGGATTGTATTAATAATGAAATTATCAATCATTTATGTCCCATTTGTGAGTAATTAAAATAATCAATAATAATATTCGCTTCGAGATAATTTCTTTATTAACAGCAGTTCTATTATCATTTAAAAAAAAACTATTTAGTAGGAAAAACGATGATGCGAAGTGGTTTTTAATTCGATATGAATTTTGTCTCGTAAAACAAGTATCGACTTAACAACCAACGACGACTAATTGTTCTACTTGCAGAATTATTAATATTGTTATAAAATTGTATAACTAAGAAAATTTGTATGGAATTAAAGTTGACCATTTATTTTTGACTCTACAGATCCGCCGCATGAACTTTTTATATACGACAGTTCCGGCCGTGCAGTAGATAAAGTCGTTGGACCGTATCAAGTCGGTGTAGAATTCACCCTGTCGTGCGAAGTCAGGGGTGGTGAGTTTTTGTTTTCTAACGATTATTCGGTCAGTACGAAGTCTCGTGTTCTTTCAAACAACACGAGCCATTAATTCGTCTAAAGATTATAAAAATTATTACATTGAGAAACAAAATAGTCGGATCGATCGTATTTGCGATAAGGCGAAACGAATCTTCCGCTAGGGCAATAAAATATTTGATTCGCGGCATCGAATAAACGTTAGAGGAAACATAATCGTTCAGTTAAAATTTAAACAATCTTCCTTTCGTCATAAGTGAGCGTAAATTTGATAAATCCAACAATTATTTAATCAGTGTACAAAAATTTCAACGTAATAAAATGATATTGATTCGATTCGAAATTAGATCGTTTTTGGGAACGATCGAAGTTCGATGTCACTAAATTCGCTCCAAATAAACAGAGTAATGTTTGATAAAATAGGAAAGCCATTGCCGACGATCACGTGGTACGCAAACGACCAAGAAGTCACTGACAAGAGGGTGAACGACGTCCGGTATATAAAGCCCAACATCATAGTGAGCAAATTGACCGTGTCGCAATTGAAAAGGGAGCACCTCAATACTACGTACAAATGTCAAGCATCCAACACGGATCTCGTGCCACCTCTGGAAAAATCAATCCTACTCGACGTTCATCGTGAGTTCAAAAATTTATGACTGTTACATTTCGCATTGAAGTAGAACGAGACGAGCCCCAACAACGTTGTCCGTTCACAACGGCAAACGTTGGCAAAGACGTATATAAAACATTCGTAGAAGAAAATCCTTCGAAAGGATTAAATAAACGATCATTTTTGAAAAATGTTCATTCTAAGATAGTTGACAAATTATCGTCATGTATTAATTGTCTTAATTATTGAGAAACTCTCATAACGATATTGTTATCTCGCCAAATACAACAACAAAAATTAATGAAAGTTTTAAAATTATTGTCATTAATTATCGCAATTGTATTCAATTTGTATTCAGTTTTGCAAACAGTAATCTCTGACTGAACTTGAAATTCGAAATAGAAGACAAAAAAAGAAGAATTTTCCTAAAGAACGTAATTAATTTCGGATCTCGACATCTAAATCGTGTCTACTACCATGGAATAACGTTTCAAAACACTTGTATGTTTCCCATGTCGAGTCGAAAAAACAAATTCGCAAAATTCAAATTTGCACAATGTTTTTCCCAAAAGTTTTGAATTCTTCAAAAACTTGCGCTATAAAAAAGGCCAATTCAAGAACGCAATTTAATGAGAAAAAAAATCAGTAAACGAACATTGTACAAAGTTTTCTTTTCATTCTCGAAGTGGCCTTTGGACGAATTTATCTTTGGAATATTCTAATATCTCAGTGGAACCGGTGAGCGTAAAAATTCTCAACAAACCGGCGATACTCGTGGCGGAAAAATCGTACGAGCTTAGCTGCGAGGTGATCGGTTCGCATCCACGGGCTCGCGTACTTTGGCTCGAGGGTGACACGACATTCGGCAATGGAAGATTAAAGGACGGTGGAAATTCAAGTATCGTCTTGAGTATACTCAAATTCGTACCGTCCAACGAGGACAACGAAAAGAATCTCAGATGCCGAGGAGAGAATACAGCGATTCCTAATGCCTTTCGCGAAGATCTTTATCATCTTAATGTCGTCTGTGAGTATCGCTCAAATTAGTACAATTTAACTTAAACTTTGATAACAAACAATATCAATTGTTCGACGAATTATGATTTATCACGAATAAAAACAACGATTCTTTATAATAAATAATCAAATCAATTAATATTATTATTTTTAATGAATATTAACATTATTAGATAAAAAGGATTAGTTTTTTCGATTAATCATTTTACTTCCTGTTTATTCGAAATTCAATAATTTTCTTTAAATTTTAAATTCCAAATGATCATTTTGTTCCATTCGACGAAAAGGACATAGGGCTCGTTGCTATAGATTGCAAAAATTATGAGCAAAAATAAAATGGAAAATTGAACGAACTTGGAATCAATGGGAGAATTTGCAACTCGTATAAAAATTAGATCCAATTGATATTTTTCACAGTTCCGCCCAAGGTAGAGCTCCATTTGGGGAGTACGTTAAATCCGCAAAATATTAAGGAAGGTGACGACGTGTATTTCGAGTGCAAAGTCCTTGCTAATCCCGTCTATCACAAGATAACGTGGCGTCACAATGTAAGTTTCATTTATCGTTAAATATAAAATGATGCGAATCATTTTTAATTCATAATCGTCATAAAATTTCTTTCGAAAATACGTAATAATTCAACAAGACCAAATTCATACATATCCTCTCATAATTAAAAATCGTTACATAAATACAAACGATTATACAATTGTTATCGTGAAATAGGTGAAATAATATCTTTTTTAATCAATGATTTTTTTTACAGGGACAAATATTGACGCACAACAGAACGCCGGGGGTACTAATGAGTACTCAGAGTTTAATACTGCAAAAAATAAAGCGCGACAACGGTGGAAATTATACGTGTTTGGCGAGCAACGATCGGGGCGAGACGACGAGCTCGGTGGTGAAACTACGAGTTCAATGTAAGTTACGCGATTTCAATCTAATTCAACCTAATTCTGATAAATCGTTCGATCGTAATACACTAATTAATTATTTTCTTTTGTAAAATTTAGTCTCGCCAGTTTGCAAATCTAAAGAAATCATGACAATCGGTGCATCGCTCGACGAATCGGTCAAGGTGAGATGCGAAGTCGAGGCGGATCCGAGCGAGGTCGACTTCTTTTGGGAATTCAATTACAGCGGGGAAAATTTTGAGATTACTCCGGTTAAAGACGGTGGTAATAATGGTACCACGAGTGAAATTATTCACACCCCGGTAAACGAGCGTGATTACGGTACTCTCACTTGTTGGGGACGAAACATAATCGGAAAGCAAGAAGCTCCTTGCGTCTACAGGGTCATACCAGCAGGTAAATATTCTTTTTTTTTACTATTTTTCATCATTTAATTTCACGGACTTCTCATCGTTCGTTCTTTGAATTAATTTTATTTTTGGAAACTGAATAAATACATTTAGTTTTCCTTCATACCTTTTTTAAAGTTTCCGATCAAATGTAACAGATTTTTTTTGATTTTCAAAAAGATATATACATTTTCGTACCGGCAACGATATTTTCAATATTGCGAAAATTAAATCTCGAGCAAAAATTAACCAGAGTCGATAGGAGGGTTTTACAAAACTGTTTAACAAATTTTTCATTAGTTTGGCAAATTGAATTTTCTTTCGCTGATTTCAATATATTCAACTTGTATTATGAATTGAAAAATGTAATTTATAAAATTGATTTTAGTCTTTTTTTCATCAATTTTTCAAGTTGTCCCATCGTTTTAGATTCCAAAGCTTTCCATGCATTCGTACATTCGATTATTCACACCAAATTAATATTTGGTTTAAAAAATCGCAATCTCTTGGCTGAATATTTCGTACACGTAAAAAGTAATATTTTTCCATATAATTTTATTCCACGTGAGCGAAGCTTGCAATTTTTCGTAAACTCGTCCCCAGAAGTTTGTGAAACAAATATTTTTCTATATTCAGTGAAGCCGAGTCCTCTGACCAATTGTACGATCAAGGCGTCGGTGAATCAAAGTTCGGAAATCCTCGAGGTTGAATGCGTGCCCGGTTACGACGGTGGACTCAAACAAGATTTTCGTCTCGAGGCTTACGACGTACGAACCAATAGTTTGCGAGTCAATGTTTCGAGTGTCAATAACGAATCACCCCTGTTTCGTATATCAGTCAGCGAACTTTTGCCAGCGACACATTTTTATTTAACTGCTTACGCGGTCAATGCCAAAGGTAAAAGTGAGGTATCGCTTCTCGAGGACATTGTGCTCAGAGATTCGGGCAAGCCAACCGGTGAGTTCCTTTATCCCTCCTCGCAAAAATAAAAAATAAAATCCAAAGATAAAGTATCACTGAAGATAAACTATCGAGAAATTATATATAAACGACATATTTTTTTTAAACTGTAACGAAAAATTGTATAATTATTTTAAATCCAAGAAAACGTAAGATTCTTTATAATTTGTATCTTTGAATTCTTATAGAAAAATCCGAAAGGGTGAAAAAAGCATTCTCATCAGAGAAATTTTCAAAGCCATTTGTTCAAACATTTAAAAAAATTTCTATTATTAATTATTTGTATTATTATTGCAGAAAGCGGAGTTAGCGTTATACCATTGGTATTATTGCTAATTGGCTGTCTCATGGCACTAGGTATAACCGTACTGTCGGTAATGCTAATGATGTACAGACGTCGTGGCACGACATCACCGGTCCACGTCGAGCCATATATGAAACAACCGATAATAAGTCCACCGGATTCGCGAAACAATTCCATGCTCGACGTCACGCACGGCGATCACACCTATTTCGTAGAGTATACTCTCAAACAGGTCGCCGATTATGCCCTCAACAACCAACCGGATATTATACAATCACCCCAAGGTAAATAATCGAGAGTCACAGTAAATTCCTGCATCAAGAGAAAAAAAAACATCGTCGATGAATAATTCGATAATTTCACTTTGTTGCATTTTTTCTTTAGACCAAGAAAAAATAAAGAGAGAACCCCAGCTCTTTTTGCCGGTTAGACCGGATACGCTGTTTGCTCCGTACGACATTCACAAACAAGGCCTTCAAACGAATAAGTGTAGCGTAAGTTATTTCAAAATATCCATATTTTTTCCAAATTTTTCATTAACTCTCGATTATTTCCACGATTACGTTACACTCAATGTTGAGCAAAAATAGATTTTACATTTTGACCGAGCAAATTAACATTAGTGTATATTAAACGATTTTGGCCAAAGTTTTAAAGCGTTGTTGTGAAAGCGACTCGAAAACGTTTCGTTTTTTTTTCGTCTTTTGAGAAAAAGCAAGAACGAAAAAATTATATTTGCGTAGAGGGGAAAAAAGGAAAAAAAAACTGGTATTTTCCTATTTCTGCCTGTGGCTAAAAATGTATCTTTGTTCGCAGTTAAATCCGTTCTCCGCAAAATCGTGGGAACCCATAAGCTTCAAGACCGATCGGAATCTCATGAAGGAAATCATAATAGCAAACTCCATACCCGGTCCGGAGAGTTGCGTATAAACGAATTAAATTAAACAAACAAAGAAAAAAAAAAGAAAATTCTCAACGAATCGGGTGAAAGTGACATATCAGAATAGCTGAGAAACGGCGAGAGGGAAAGCGAAAGAGAGAGTGAGAAAATACGTGTGTTACACGTGCCGTAATTGGCTCAAAGCCACAGATGGACGAATCAAAGCCGGACGCCTGAACGAACAGTCGTATTCGACTGAATTCTCGGAATGAAAAAAAAAACAAAAAAAAAAACAAAAAAAAACATAAACGAACAAAAATATAATTCACAAAAACGTCCTCGCCACCCAGGGACGATCAAACGAGTGAAAAAATGCTGCCAGATACGACGAGATCGCAATAATCGATTCACCCGCAGCGCTTCATTAGGGAAACGAAAATTGCGATCTGTTCGCACCTATGTAAACTACTACTCGAACGAAACGCCACGCACGGTGTATTATTCCAAGTTTAATATATTTTGTGTCAAGTCTTGAATCGTCTCGCAATTTTGTCTGTTTATTTTTACAAAAAAGAAAACTAGATATCATTATCCTCATTTCAATTTTTCCCTTCCTTTCCGTCTTCCCTTGACAATAAGTTATCACTGTTATTAACTGATTGTACAATTTGTAACGATTTGAGATGCAAATCTATTAATAGACAGCTCGGCCGACTCGCGACGTTGACCAGAAGAAAAATGGAAAATTGTGGTGTCTGTTGGTGCATATAAATGCTCCAAGCATAACGCCGCAAACGAGAGTCGTGAGTCCGAGTATTCCAATGACGACGATGATCCAATAAAATGGTAAGTTTATCGTCAAAATTTTTCTGATCCAACGGACGAGGAAATTTTGCGAGCCTTCCGTTCCATCGACATTGGCCAATCGATCGGCCATGTGAGGCGATGCCTGGGTTTCTACATTTAGGCATTGCTGTGGATTTTCCGTCATTTGCTTCTCTTCGTGCTTTATCGTTCGCAGCTCTTTCCCTCGGTCCACGTCCGATAGCGTTCTTACGAATTTTACAGGTGATCCTTCTCCCATCTTCATTACGATGCGTTTTCCACCGACACCGCTCGGATTAACCCGATTCGTCAAAAAATCTTGCAATCCTGGTATTTCCTACAATCCACATGATTCGGGATTCGATAAAATCCATGAGATTATCTACGGAGCATTGAGGTTTGTGTATATATGTAGCTTTTTTTTCATTTGGCATATCTCTGGTCCTCGGACCTTTTGCATTTGTCCGCGAGCCAACTGAATGACCTTACACTTCAGATGCAACAAATTCGAGATGAAATCTTCGGACGATAACATTGCGATACTACCGATCGATGCCGTACCGATGCAATCTACGTTTCCGCACGTGTCTCGATCGCACATCATGTCCATTCGATTTAATTCAAATTGGATTATATCTGCATATTTTTCTAAACGCTATTATAAATACTTAATAGGTTAAAAATGTCTCCGAATTGAAATTCTTTGCAACGAGAAATCGCGGCCGTCGAACCGTTGCTTTTCTTTTGTTTATTACGCGATATTTTCGTTTTTTCTTGCTTTCACCCAAGAAAAATGAATCGAACTGAAACTTTGTTCAATCTTGCACGTTAGGTCAGACTTGTATCAATGTTTTTGCAAATATTTCTCTAATTGCCTTCCCGAGTGATAATTATGAAACAGTTCCCTTGCCGTTGAAACTTATTCGAATATATTATTTGGACTTTCCCCAAGAAATTTTGCAGCGGTTTTTATCAAATACGACGCGATCGTCATCAATTTTAATATCATCCATATTTACGGAAACAAAAACAAAAACGGACAAAAATACACATTTCACACAGGATATTTCAGATTTCTTGTAAAATAGAGGAAAGGAAAGGAACATACGCTATTCAATTGACCCTTGGCTTTCTCTCGGGTGGCGGTTTCATATCTTTCTTCTCCGTTTTTATCTCCTGTTTGACTTCGACGGCTGAAATAGAAAAGTAACGGTATTACTGCAAAACCTCACGAAGAAAATAGAGTAGCGTCGGTTTACAAAAATTATTTATAAAATGAAACTCACGTGGTTCCGCGGCTGGTTGAACAGGTTTTGGCACGGGCAATGGAAATTTGCGTGTTATCTCCGCGAGTAGCATATCGACCCTCTGTCGCTGAAACAACGAGCTCGGTTCTTCTCGCGACGGTAATTCTTTCTTGGCAGTGAAAGATTTACCATTTTTGAAATCCCAAGAGTAGCCTTTGCTAGGATGATATCGCGAGCACGTGCTGGCTTCCTCGAACGCCGATTGCACGTGATGTACCGTCGACAACTTTTTTTTAATCGATAAAACAAAATTATCTATTTATCTAGTCGGATATACGAGACTGATTAGAAAAATGTTGTTTTTTTTTTTGGTAGCTCACCAGTCTGGAATTTACGACAGAGGCGAGATCGGGAGCTTGATAAACGACCCCTGCGATTATATAGTAATCGGCTAATGGAGTTGCCTGTGTCGGCGAGTAACGATGTTGTTTTCTTATAACATAGAGAATTGGTTCTTGTACGTGTAGAAGTATATACTCTAAGCCCGTCATTGTCCTGTAAAAAGGAAAAAAAACACATTCCAATTTTCCTATGTTTTCTCATTGCGCAAAGATTACATTCAGACAGCGCACAATATTTTACTACAAATTGGTTTTTCTTACGTTAGTTGTTCGGGGTTAAGGCGCTGCATTTTTACGGTCTCATTGTTGCAAGTACGATCGAAAAAGGGATTGCTTCTTTCGGAAAAATATTCCATTATATTGGTTGGATTGAGAATTGGAATCCAAGCACTGTCGTGCCAAGACAATCCTAGTGGATTGTCTACGAAATAAAATATATGAAAATGTAACGTAAATATTAATTACTTGTAATACGAAACGTAACCTCTACGATCGATCTTTTAAAACGCGATGTAGTAAAGATATTTACCGGGAACGGGAGTTCTGCCCGACATCATTTTCAACTTGTTTCAACTGTGATGGAACTGAAGTTTCTCGTTCACTTGCAAAACACGAACGTGGATGAATTGATAAACATGATACACCAGCGGTTTTACACTACGAACTGAGTACGCGGAGATAACGTTAGGTTAGTTCACAATCAGCTGAGTATGTGCACGATGTGCACCAGCGTCGCTGGCGCCCTCGCACGGCCATCGGAGAAAGTGGTTTGAAAATCAATTTATTGTGCGCCAAAGTTTTATCAGGTGCAATTACTATACAGAGAGGAAATTTGTGGGATGTTTTTTACTATAGTATAAAATTATCATGTAACTGCCAGCAGAGAACGGAAGCTCTAATTTTTCGTTTATTTTTCAGTATAGTACGGATCGTCGCTTCATTTAAATCAAGACTTTTTGCAACGTGCGATACCCTTTCCCTATTGTTAAGACGATCTAAAATCTGTATTATTAGTTCCAACGAGATGAAGTGTCTTTTAAGACGTAATTTTTTTATTTTCACCAGGCATTCTTCAGATCTACGAATAAATTCAGAAAAGATAGTTAGTTACTATCTCTATAGAACGGATTCAATAACAATGCGCATCAGAAAATTTGTAATATATGTAAGGATATAAGAAAAAGATGAAAATGATGAATCTATTATTAAAATATGTTTGATACTTCACAATCAAATTTAATTGAAAATTCTGATAAATCATCGAATTTTTTGTAAAATTATTTAAAAAATACGCAAATTTGATGCAGCTTATGCGATTTATTAAGATGGTGTTTGCATACAGAATTTCCGTTAATTCGTAACGACAGCGGAAAGAAGCCGCGTTTTCGAGAGGTTCTTCTAATTCTAGACCCGCGTTAGACCAAACTCGTGTAGTAGGAATCTGTTATCTCTAATGCCAAATATGTTATGATATAAACGCGAGTAACATGATGCACAAAGATACGTGTATTCCGATTGTTAGAAAAAGTGGATATTTCGCTAGAACCGAGTAAACGTTCTGCTCAGGGGTGTATTATTATTATAGGATGTACCGAAACAAAAATAAATAGTCAGTGTTAGCATATTAAAGAGTCGAAATTTTAAGGTTAGGATGGCTGACACTGTGTCCGCGTGCTCCAAACGCCATCTATTAGACATGCTATCAAACTCATTCCACTATACGCCTTATCGATGGGTGGAAACATAGAGCCGCTCGTTATCTTGATTCTCTTTATTCAACGTTCTATTTATATATATAAGGTAGTCAAGGATCATCAAATCCGCACAGTGACTTGACAGCATGTTATTCAGACGTAATCCAAAGTGTTCAATTTTTATCGAATTTTTGGGATTTTACGAAAGTACGTCTGGCAATTTAAAAATAATATTTTCGGCGTAAAAAAGGCGGATTTTAATAACTTTTGTGAGAACGGTGTTAATTTTACACAGGAATCATCCAACCAGGATGATTTTTCGCAGCAAGATATTACCAAAAATGGATTCGTGAGATCTAAACGTTTGATGCTGTTCCTTAACCAGTTTGAAACCCAGCATGGACTGCTTTCTCCGTTCGCTTCGATTTTAACCCATATTTCAGTTAAATTACGAGTCAATGCGCAATTGCTATGACTCTTGGAATTCTTACACATGGTTTGAATAATGCTTTGTGAGTTTGTTTTCAAAACATAAGTGTCCTTGTAACGCGCAACTATTTTTAATCGACAACCTGTATTTTGCTCTTTTGCTCCAGGCACATAATGAAGAATTCAGTGTACAGTGTAGTTCCGATACATAAAAGACCCGATTTGTTTAAGGAATGCTCCAGAATTATCAATGCGGAATGGCCAGCTAGCGAAATCCGACGGTAAGTAGAATAAATTGTGTTTAAAAAGTAACGTTTCTGAAATTAAATATATTCTCACTTATCGGAAATGTTATTTTTCGTAGTTTGAGGACATTCAAGGAGTCTCGCGACGAATTTCCCACCTGTCTGGTATTATTAAAAGGGGAACAAGTCGTTGGTCATTGTAAACTTTCATTGATACCCAGCGAATATCAAAGTTGCTTCCTAGGCTCTGGTAAATTCAATTTTCCAATGATATTCAGCCGATAATATCGCCCTAAATATTTTTTTTTTCAAGATATTAATCAAAATTTCCTCTCGTTTCAGTGGTTATCGATTATGCTTGGAGATCTCAGGGATTGGGTTCCATGCTATTAAGCGGAGCCGAACGGTACGCGGCTCGGCGAGGAATCGAAAAAGTTTATCTAACGACGAAAGGACAGGAAGGCTTTTATTTCAAAAACGGTTACATTGTTTGTCCACCTCTGAATATTTGGAATTGCATGATCGTGTCATCGGTTCCCTCGACCGTACCAACAAATACTACTAACCCCGTTAGGAAACAATTTTTTGGTCCTCCACCGCCACCTATGCCAATGCCCGTCATCGATTCGACGAATACTTTAACATCATCAAAAACCTATATGGTCAAACGTTTATAGCCCAAAATACAATATAACTATAACAAAAACAAAAACAAAAACAAAAACAAAAACAAAATCTTACCCATATTCTTGTTGCGTAATTGTCTATCCGTACTGTGAATTAATGTTATTAACACTACGACTGTACTAAGGATTTGTCGCGATACTACAAACTTTTTGATAATTCTCAGGTTGGGATAAACAGTCGACGAGAAAAGCTCCAAGATCGTATTTAGATATTGCTCGACCCGCCGACTCATCGTACTTGATCGTGTAGGCCGAACTCGGTGAATCTGTAGTTTAACAATTAATTACGTCTCGTTATTATTATTGTTAATGAAAATTTTCGTCTTACGAGGATACATGCCTGCTATGTGAGGTGGTAAAACACAGATCCATTTTAATCCACTCTCTTTTACCGCGTCGAACATACGTCGATGATCGGCGTTTAAATCTACAAATATCGCCGGTACTTTAGACGGCTCGTAGAATAGAAATACTACAAAAGAGAAAATTATTTTCAATTTAGTTTCATATTTTCTTAAATACGAATAAAGAATTCTTGTTAATTATTTACCGGACAAGCAAACGGAAATGACCTCGACTCCGTGGGTCTTGGTTGCTTTCAGTATGTTTTTGGTACCATCGGAAAGAACGGTGGTAGGCTCTGGAATTTAAAGAATTTCTTTCTAACGAATTCTGGACTATAATCTTTAATATTACGGTACGAGAAATTTATCAACGTACTTAAATCATTCCTCGTTCCGAGCACGACGACGACTCCTTCTCTACCAGCTACGGCCTCCGATACTCGATCGCCGTCGGTTACATCGCCCACGAATACCTCTACTTTGTTCCGAATACGCTCAGGAATTTTTGACTCGTCCCTGACAAAAGCCCGAACTTCGAGTCCTGTACATAATTTTTAGCCGTATTCACCCAGTGTCGTATTTTTTTAAACATGAAATATTTTTAAAAACTCGTGTTACTACGATTCTTTAATAAATCCAGAATTCGATGCACGTTCATTTAGTCAATTTTCTACGATTAGATGTAAATTTTTTTATAACCCCGTGGTTAAATATAAATACGAGGCGTCGATGATTCGTCATCGGCAATAATTTGCCAAAAATATATATATATTTCAGAATAATTCTCAGATAAAGAATATTAAAATTCATTGACGTTTAAAGAGAGCGAATAAACTGATAATAATTAATATTAATGTACAGAAATTACGAAGACTATCAAATTTACGATCTTTTGAAGTTTAAATATGCAAATTTTTATTTCACGATCAGCAGGTAAGTCTCGCGAGTTATCGATTTGAAAAGCTGCATGATGAAAAGAAAACCCATATTCGATCGAAGAGAAATAAAAGTTTCGCGACCTTGAAATACTGGGATTTAAAAATCACTCCGCTCGCTCATCCACTTTTATAAAGTTGTTCGTAAGAAGAGATACAAAAATAACAAGAGCTACGGCGAGTAAATAAAAGTCTGGAGACATCTGTTATAAAGCTGTATTGATTGACGATTATTAAACACAAAATGCTTTTTTTATTACCCTTCTTTACAGCATGTTCCAAGGCACATAAGCCGGTCATCCCAGTTCCACCAAATATAACGATTTTCTTCATTGCAACGAAACTTCGATGTTAGCTGTTGAAGAACTTCCAAGCTGACACGCACGATGCGTACAAGTATGCCCAAGGCCCTCGCGCCGGGGATCGACTTGTTAATCAAAATTATCTACTTGACTCGACAAATCACTGATAAATGAAATCGTCTAGTCACTGTTATTGTGCGTTTGTATATGTGTGATTTGAATACATAACCTTCGAAACACTAGAGGCTGCATCATGCCGGTTCGTCGTATCGAACACAATCTCGCGCTTCACGTATCAACAAGACTATCGTCCAGTCGGTGGCGCCACCTAGCGCAAGATTGCCGAATTAACTCAAAAATTATTTTTCTTTTACCGATACCAACAATTTCTGTACCAACCAATTACTGTGATTTATCAAGAAAATTACGAAAAAATACGAAGAAAGAAAAGATCATGTAATAGAGAACCAATAGAGCAATGAATCATTAATGCAACCTAATAATCAATAATTATTTCTGTCAAAGTCATCGGTAATAATTGTATTTCTTTTCAGCCGTTGTGCTTTTATATTCGAGCGGGTTAATTTATTTCTGCATTTCAATTGTTTTGTCAATCTTAATAATCTTTATCGTCATCATTGTCTTCCTCGTGTTCGCAAAACTATCAACCGGCAAGCAAGGCCCGTATATGAATGCTAGAGTCGTTCGGGATGCGTTTTTCCTCGTCAAGCAAAATGATCTACTTGATTCGGTAAATCGCTGATAAACGTAGGCATTCAATCACTATACGTTCGATGCGTGCTCGGAATACATAACGTGCGTTGCACGAGCCCCTACTACATATCCGCTTTTCGTAATCGGCATAACCTCGCGCTCTCGCGTATCAATGACACCACCTGGATGCCCGGACGGTGGCGCCGCCCATCGGATAATTTCCGAGTTAACTCAGAAATGAGCCGTCTTTACGAATATCCCTTTTACAGGAAAACTACAGGGAAACAAGAAGAAAATAAACAAAATAATGAAACAAATTATGTTCTAGATAATGAGTACAACAATAAGGTGTCGAAATAAAACAATTATTATTAATTATCATTGCATATTCATTAACGTAACATTTTTTAATTCTTCCAATTTTTAATCTTCTTAATCATCGTCCTCTTCGTCCTCCTCGTAGTCTTCCTGATCGTCTTCCTCTTCCCCTTCCCCATCTACATTTGAAATAACGCATATATATTTTCGACATTAAATATACCAATGTATAATCATTAATTTATTCTGATAAAAAAAAATCTCGATGAAATTGAGGCCGCTGTTATATATCGCACCAAACTCGAGTGGTCCAAGTTTGGTAAGGGGCAAGTGGGCGATGCGATAAGCCTCCTCCGCCTCCAAACTCGGATCCTGAATCTCCATTACTTCCGGACCTATGCTGTACTGTTCTTGAATAATCGGCATGTCAGGTGGACTGTAATTATAAGGGTTGAACTTCTGACCCATGCCGATGTAGACGTTGGCAAATTTCCTGTTACAATGCACGACGATACACTTTATAGTTGTTGCGGAAGTTTTTATCTTTCTATTATTTCTTTTTCCTCCCGAAGTAATTTGTCTCGTAAGTATCTACTCGCCCCCGCTTCCTCGACCTTTTACGACCTATTCAGGGTAGAGCGGGGTCAAATGGTATAACGTATCAAACGCTTCATTTGATCCCGATCTACCCCAAATCTCTTATGATCGGGGTAGCGATTTTGTGCCCTCCGCATCATCGAAATGATACTCTCTTTATTATGTAGTAGCATTTCTCTCATCGAAAAATTATTCATTGATAACAAACAAACAAAATCTTCATCTTTCAATAAAAATGAATAATTTCTTAATAACGACAAATTTTTAGTTCAAATAATATTGAATCATTATATTATTTAATAAAAAAACAATGTTTCTCCAGGGGGATGCTAATTTTTTACTATAGCTAAGCTAGTCCATAAATTCATGATGGTGAAGGGATTGAAATGCATTTTTGATCTCATCAATCATTAGGAAACGGATCACCGAGTGCTGATGAGGCGTGACAAACAACTCTTCCTCTTTATATAAGACAAATACATACACACACATATATATATACCTACATATATATACGTGTGTGTGTGTGTAGGTGTATATATGTCTTGAAAGATGAAATCAGCCAAGTAGACATGATATATAGCGCACGCACTTGCCCGTGGCGAAAGCGAAGCTTCCCGGCCAGATGTTTGAGCGAACGATCGCGATTGCCGTACGATTCGATTTAATCGTCGAAGAGGCTCGTGCCGTCCAAGCACCGACATTCCCGAGGGCCGAGTCTTCCGACAACGGTGTGAGCAACGGTGGCCCAACTTCTTTTTGGAATTCGCCAATCCCGATATCGCCATCTTCTTCTTCTTCTTCTTCTTCTTCTTCCTCGTCCTCGTTCTCTTCGTCGTCCTCCTCCTCCTCATCTTCCTCGACGTCAGTTTCATCCTTATCGGAAAGTTAACTGTAATCGTTGCTATCGCGTCGATTACGAGACCTTCCGCGATTTTTAATTAATCGTTCCTGTTACACAGGACGGGAAAATGCTGCTCACCTCGTTTCTCGAAGATTCTGCCTTTCTAGGGTCCCACCATACCGTACGACCCTGCTGGAGAATGTAAGAAGTATGATGACACCAGTTGGACATGGAAGGGTCGATCAGTTCTTTCAGTGGCAGAGGCTCGAATCGTCGATTTTCCGATATCGTTCCCGTGTCTGGAACGCAATTTGTTCTTTTTTTCTTTTTATTTTTTTAAACTCTATGACTGGGTCAAAGGAAAGATCCAGGTTCTATGGAAAAAGATTGGAAGGTTCGAAAATAACAAACGCTTATTACTACTAGATGAAGATTTTTCAAATACTTTGAATTCTTACGTTGTATTCGTTACAGTTGATTTATCGTAAACAAAGTTATTTGGCTAATTTATTCATCCATAGTACGATTTAGGATGATTGAGTTATAATCAAGATGGAATTGAGGGACTGTAAACATGTAAATTGCAGTAAAAAGGACTAAATTTGATAGTAAATTTGATATATATAGGTATATAAAAAGTAAATTTTATATTTTTGAAATAGTAATTTTTCTCAGATATAAAATCTTGGAACATAGATGTTTAATTTTTTTCTATAAAAAATCGCGCTTTGGAATTTATGAGAAACTAGCGGTGAGGTGTGAAAAATTGTATGGTAAAAAACAAAAATCGCAACTATGACACTACGAACTAAAGAAACATTTTGCATTATAAAAAAATCTCTACTTTGTATACCCGGTGTGCAAATATATGGCCTTTAAATAATAAATAAAAATTTGAAACTACCTTTGTCAAAATGTTCAGGTTAAAATTAAAGGGCAATTAAAATTTCCGTTTTAATTGCTGTAAATATTGTGTATTACCCATTTTGTAAAAATCTGTACAACTTCGATAAAAAACAGTCCAAGCTGAACAGAAATAAAGATAAATGTTGCAAAAATTGAAGAACAATGCGTATTCGTCAATCTCACGAAACTGCAAATTTCGAAATATATCTCAATGTATAATTCACCTATCTCGATTTTTTCAACGTACCTTTTTTTACCTAATATTTTTTCAATTGACCATAAAAAAATAAATAAAATAAATCTTTTTTAATACTTTCAAATATTATACAAATGACTCAACATTTTCTCAAATTTTCACGACAGCCAAAAGTCGTTTTTAAATACAATGCGATTGTAAGATTTGTTCAGGTAATTATCAACTACCCGATTTTTTTATACTTTAGTAAAAATCTTTGAAAGACCTTAAGGTTACTTGTGAAAATGTTCGATCAATGGTATTGAAAGTTTTGGGGTAACGTATCCTTGGGTTACCCCTTCACGGAAATTATTCAAAATTCAGGACACCTTCTCAATTTCCATTCAATCTAACTTTTGGATGAGCTCGAATACGTCAAGCATCCTTTAAAACAGGACGGTGGCAAAGTGATGAAAAATTCTCGTTATGGCTCGAATTTTTGAAAGAATTTAGCAATTATCGAGACATTCTTTATTAGATGACGAAATATATGTGTCGATAGTGTTTGTTAACTTTGGCTGATCGAGAATTAAAAAAGAAAATTCTTTTTTCGTATACGTACCCGTCTCGTCCTCTTCACCAGGGCTTTCCGTATCTTCTTCCTCCTCTTCAACTTCCTCATCGAGACTTTCGCCAAATATGAAAAAACCGACCGGCGAGACGAGGGTCGAGGCGGTTATTCGCGCAATCTGAGCTCGCAGATAATTCTTTTCCGTACCGGGAAACGGCGGAAAAGTATATAACTGCAGCAATAATGATCACGCGTTATTTATCACAGACCACCTGATCGCATATTTTATCCGACCTTTTCCGATTTGTTTCACTATTTTTCATTTTACTGCATTAACTACAAAAAACAATCTTTTTTTTTCATACCATCGCGCGCTGATTATTCCGATAAAAAAATTGCAAAATTATTAAAAAACAATACAATTAAAGAAATATTCACGATAATTTAAACGACCTAATTATAAAAAATATATCATGCGACAGAGTACAAAAATTATCATTGTGTATGACAAACGAACTTGTTTTTTTTTCATCTTGGAAAATTATGCAAATAAAATGTTGATAACAAAAGGTTTTTACTAATTCTTCCACCCAGTGGTCTTGTGGAAAACAAATAAAAAGAACAAAGAAAAATCTTTAAATATTTTTAACTCTATTAATTAAGTCGTACGACAATATAAATAATAAATCAAATCGGAGAGTGTCGAATCCAGTTTTACAATTAGACGAGTCCGCGTGGAATAACCCATATATTTTTATCAATGGGGGAAAGCGTGACGCATCGTTTCACGCGTGTTTAAAAATTTTCCACGCACGCGCGTCGAGAGTTTCGCGAGTAAGAAACGGTAATTAAGAATTAAAGTTCATCTCGCGTATATCGATAATAAATTTTCTTAGAGAAAGTAAGAATTATTCGCCAATGAGATTATTAATTTAAAGAAAAGGAAAACAAAAATACTTACCGGATTTTCCAAATCGCCGGTGAACGCGCGAACGATCCGTCTGGCTGAAACGATTTGCTGTGGCGTGATCGACGGTAACTCGATCCAGTCGTCCAATCCCGGTGACGTGCAGACGAAATATATATTTTTATTGAGTCCAGTACCGATTTCTTCGACCGGCACGATCGCTGGTTCTTTCCACAATTTTTTTGGCATCGGGGGAAATACGAGTTGCAATTTGTTCGATTTCTCATCGACTTTTGCAATTTCATAATTCGTCCCAGTTTCTACATTAGTATCTAACGTTTCCTCGCTTTCGACCTCGTTTTGCGTTTCTTCGACTATTTTTATAGTTTCCGTTGTCTGTCGATTAAAAAATCAACAAAGTTCGTGATTTGACGGAAAATTCGATAAATACGTAATTACATGAGAGAAAATAGCCATACGGAAGATCGTCGAGTGGTCAATTCTTCGTCGAGAAGTTCAGCTTCGACGACGTAATAATTTTTCGGTCTACCGATTATTTTCCCCCAAAATCTAAATTTAAAAAAAAAGAATTTGATTTTTTTATCACAATTTATGATTCGTATATACCGTATTATTTATAATTATCGTCAAATTATAATTTTGTTCGGTATAATCAAATTAATTACCGTGTTATTATTGTTTTTTTTTAAATTTTATTACTTAAATTATAGCGAGAAGGGAGAATATAAAATTTGATGTAACGTTAGTAAAATAAATTATTGTTTTATTATTATTATTTCATTTTATGTGAACGAGATCTAGTTGAAAAAAATCTTCACCTGACGTTACGAATCGGTTTTTCAGCGATGAGTTTACGAATTGAAAAATTGAGTGCGACTATTTCCGGGCGTGGCAACGCAACGTCGATCTGTTCGAGATAAAAAAATAATTCCAGCAGATCGGGTGAGATCCTTTTCGGATCGTCGTATTTATCATCGTCCTCCGTAACATCGTCGTACTTCTCATCACCGTGCACCCCCTGCGAAAAATGCAAATTTTGATAAAGCATGAAAAAAATTCTGTCTTGAATGCGATCGAAATTTATATTATAGCCAAGTGATTTTTATTTGTCGCTAATGCGAAAGAAAAGAATTAACAGAAATAAACAAAAATAAATAAATAAATATATTTATTTATTGAAGTCAAATAATTTTAGTTTAGCCACAGCAAGCGGAAAAATTGATTAAAAATAAAAAAAAACAAGTAAAAAAATTAATATATTACATTATTTATTTATTTACTCGTTACTCGTGGCTAAACTAAAATTACTTAACTTCAATAAATAAATATAAATATAGATTTATTTATTTTGATATTCAGACGTATTAGTGAAAAATTACAAGAAGAGATATAATATAAACAAGAGATATATATAATTCACAAAAATTTTAATAAAACGAACACATATTCGAATACGTCCGAACATTAATTAGATTTTCTTAAAATTTTCTAGTATGCTGCCCCTCCCCCAACCCCTAAGCAAATTCTATAACGAATTTTTTAAACCGATAATCGCCCATGACATCTGACATCTCGAAGCTCGTTAACCTGATAAAGTTTCACAAATTTTTTCGCCTCCTCGGACGGTACGGCAGGCACGTAATACTCGCGAAGATAATTAGTTTTGCTCCTGTATCTCTCGTCTTTGAGCTTTTTGCTGTAAGTCTCGAAGACATCAACGGCATTTCGCGGACGTTCGGCCAAGATTTTTTCCAACAATTCGGAAAGATGATCGTAGCTAAAAGAGATTGGTTAAATTTCGTAATATAAAAATATCGGTAAAAAAAAGAATGAATGAATTTTAAAGTCGTATAGATTTATTTGTAAGAATGAAAATTCTTTCGAGATGAAGAAAGATTGAAAATTTCTCGATAAACTCACAGACTGATGTCACAGCTTTCAGGACTGTGCTGTTGAAGAAACATCTTCGCACGAAAAATGTCATGCTCGACGTTGGGAAGTTTTCCTTCTCCATCCGATTCACGATCTTCGTCGACGTTATACTTTAAAGACATTTTCACGCTATCTCCCTTACGTATACGTAAGAGAAAAACATGTGCCGAAGCTTTTCTCGTCGGACTTTATCCAGCGGGAAAATCGTTCTCTCGCTCGTATAGTTCGTTGGTCGCTCGCTCTCCTCGGACATATCTCATTTGTCTGGGGGCTTCCCTCGATGGTTCGCGGCGGGAAGAGAATAAAATCTGACATCCGGTTGGCGGAAGAGAGGTCCGTGTCCTCGTCATTTTGCTCTACTTTTTAAATATCGTTTTTCTCCCTCTCCCTCTTTTCGTTGGCTCGTCCTTTTTTTCTTTCTTTTTTTTTTCTTTGGTCAGGTTTCTCGTCGCTATCGAATTTATGACGTGACGCGGGAAAGAACACAATGGCCAACGACGCGTATTACATTATCGAACGACCCAATTAATTTAACGAAGTAAAAAAAAGGGACACATCAACTTTTAAACTTACGTTTGTATATATACGTGTGAGTAGTAGTATATAAGAGAAGAATGCGCAGTATTCCTATAATCGCCGTAGTTAAAATCGACAGGCCACAAAAGCGTTTCTATACCATTATAGATGGTATAAAAAATAAAATAAAAAAAATTTAAAAAAAACATATCGCGATAATGGCGTGTGCGGTCATTTCCTGAAAGAGTAGGACGATATTCTACCGTTTCGAAGGTGGGGGGAGGACGAATAGAGAAAGAGAGAGAGAGAGAGAGTAAGAGTGAGGAGAACTCGTAAACGCGATTAATTTCTTCCGGAAGAAGTGCCACGATATTAGAAAAACGATTTCTCCGAGTTGACGTGACTCGGTGTAATTTTACGAGAATCTTTGTACTATATATATACCTCATCCTCCATCCTGCTGTACATTGTGGTATTCGGTTGAATATTAGAACGAAGCTTTTTTTTTTTCTTTTTTTCTTTCATAATTTTTTATCGTTTCTGGCATCCTGACGCGTCGACATCGTTCATTCTCGTCGTCGGATGGCCTAAATATTGAACTATTTATATAATTGCGTATATATATAAATATACATATATTCAGTTTCTTTTTTTCTACATTATTTTCTAGGAATTTTCGACGCTGATTGGTTTGAAAATGAGGGGGAAATATAATTCCGATCAAACAAAAAGTTTGCAAAACTTTATTCGACCCGACTTTGGACGCACACACACATATATATATATATATTTTTTTTTATAGAGAGAGAGAGAGAGAGAGAGGTTGTTTCGCTGGACAGATCACTGAATACCCGCTTTTCTCTCGTACACGATAGATCGCTCGAGAGTTTCTCGTTTCCTGCAAATGCTCGGGGAGGGAGACGATCGCGAAGCGCAAGCACGTGCCGCTATTCATATCCACCGCCGGAACTACCGAGGAGATCCAATGACCGCACAGCTTACTATGACATTCTGTGAATGGGAGCATTAATGAACGAATAAAATGCTTGAATTTCGTGCATGAATGGAAACAATCGTATCTACCGTTTTCATAGATTTAAACTACTTTTTATGATTTCATTTTCTTCTTCTTGATATTATACTGTAGATAATATCGATACCCTCTAGATAATTGTAAAGATAATATTTCTTTTTGTTTAGATAATATTTCAGATAATATCCAGCCTTTGAAAATAATATTCACGATAAATATTTGTCGTCTTAAGATCATGTTAAATTGAGACAATATTTATTATTCGATTATTTTTAATGATTCTATTTTCTTGAGATTATATTGTAGATAATATCGATACCTTCTAGATACTTGTAAAGATAATATTTCTTTTTGTTTAGATAATATTTAAGATAATATCTAGCCTTTGAAAATAATATTCACGATAAATATTTGTCGTCTCAAGATTATATTAAATTGAGATAATATTTATTATCTGATTATTTTTAATGTTGATAATATGCTCGAAAATTCATCGGGACACTTTCGAACAAATAGAATTTATCAATTTTCGTCAACCAGAATTCGAGAGTTAGTTATTCTTAAATAATCGTAAAAATTCGATTTATATAACTCCATTGAAATTCGGCTCGTATGAAATAAATTTGGAAATCACAAATCTGTGATAAAAATCAATCGTTATCGGTATTGAAAATCGACGATCGTCAAGAGAACTAACAATTTTTAATTAACCGGAAATAAATACGTTTGCGGCCAACCGCGTGGAAAGTGATCGAATTTGATAAATAGATACGATTTGGGTATTTCGGTTTAATCCACGAGTATGCAGATATGACGGTTGTACAAATAGAGAAAACTTGATAAACGTGGATACGAGCTCTGCAGTGGGAGGGGGAGTAAAGCTGCGAGAAAAGCGCAATAAACGAAAATTGTCGAGAGGGCGAATTCGCGAAATCAATAGAATCCAGAGTTTCAATGGAGAGTGTATGAAATTTGGAAATTTTATATTGAGATTTCGGGATAGAAATATTTCTTGTTATATTTTAATTTTAACCGTAGAAAACGAATCACTGGAACAAATATTTTTTTCAAATGTACTCCACGATCGTTTCCATCTTTGTGCCAAATGTTAACCAGTGTTATTATTAGTGTGTGTGTGTTTTTCCCAATTAACACGATTTTACTATTTTGTAGTTTAGAATCTTGACCCTTTTTATCGAAGTTTTTTGTCATCATCTAGGTGATCTTTTCAGATCGGGTTAGTTTTTATCAGATTTTAATATACTTTTAAATTTTGTAATGTTTGTGTTTGAAAAAACACTAAATTTTTAAATGTTTTTTACTTAATTTTTAAATCATTAAAGGCCGATATTATTCTATCTCTATTTTTTATATGAAATTAAGTGAAGGCGAAATATACGCAAATTGTTCGGTAATATTCTCAAAAGTTATATAATTAATTTGTTATTTCCTCGATTAAAAATTTCGCAAACGTGAGTTAGTGTATAAAAATTCATTCTTCCGATCTAAACTCACGACTCTTGAATCGATCACTATCAATAATCTTAGTAACCTTCCAAATTTCAACAAAATTTTGTAAAAACGCTCTCAATTTTTTTTTTCATTTTTACTTCATTCGAATTTTTTCGAAATCGATCTCGGCTGTTCTTTATTAGCGCGGGTTAAAAAAAAAGTGTATACATTAAAACGTCTCGAAGCTCGAGATTCGCCTTATAAAATCTATAATCGTTCATCCGCAAACCCAAACTGAAAACGCAACGAAATTCGAATGTTTTTTCAGCCGTTCAAGTTTTCCCGCCAAAATAAACAATTTGAAAACATTGACACCGGGTTAAAAATTCGCGCCAAAACTCTACTTATCCTAGATCCTCTAAAAAAATAAACCCAACACACGAGCGTCGACGCGAACCTAGCGGGAGGTGTAAGAGGTACCGCGAACTTTTCGTAACTCGAGCGATCGTGCCGGTAGTTGGTCGAGAGTCCGCAGGGGGGCGTGCGCGTTGCTACGAATGAGTTGAGAAATTCTCCGCTTGTTTCTCCGAATGATGTACATCAGGGTTTTCAGCGGCCACCTCTTCGCGTCCTCGTACTTCTCCTACACTCTATACACATTCCTAAATTATACATATAATATATTATATATATATATATATAATATACGATATACACAATGTACACATATGAGAGATATCTCGCTGATGCGTATATCTCTCTCATTCGCTCTTATCCCTTATGGGTAGCAGAGTCGAGTAGGAGGATATATATATAGATATATATATAGAGAGAGAGAGAAAGAGAAAGAGTGAGGAAGAGTAGACGAGAGTGTAAAGCCGTAACGGCGCGGCCCTTGCGTTATATCGCGCGCTCGGTGGTGGCCTCTCTCCTGCTCTTCTGTGTCCCTCTGTGGCCCGAACGAGAGTCGCCACCTCGCCGCAGTATCCATCGGGGGTCGCTTCACTCACGACGACCCGAGAGGCATATCCTTCGCTCAGTTACTCGCGAGTTCTCGTCGTCGGTGCAACAATATTTGTCTCTCTCTCGTGCACACGCTTCGTCTCTATCTTAAATATACACAATAGGTTCGTCGGTTGGCAAAGTTGCACGTTAAATGTTGTCGAGAAAACACGGGACGATAATAGAATTGTAAATTTGCGCGATACGAGAAACAAAACGTTCTTTCACGAGGTCGCGAGCGAAGGATCGACGCTAAAAAGATCGTCGAGGTTTCGTAAAGGAAGGAAGAACGAACTTTTTGGGTTTTTTGTAAAAAGTTTTGAAAAATCGGCACCGATACTTGTGGGAATTTTCGAGGGAAATTCGACGTGTCCGCGGGCCGGCGGCGCCGGGGGACAAGGAGACACGCTTCAACATGCGCCATCGACTAAATTGGTAAGTTATAGGAACGAATATATTAATCGCGTTAATCTTATTGCTTTATTATGCTTATAACCCTCGTCGATTCGATCGTTTTCTTTTCGTCTCGTCGAAGAAAAAAAAGCTCGCTCTATTTCGAGGCAAAAAATTGCCGCTTTAGTTCGAGGATAATAGAATTAGGATTGAAAAAAGATAACATTAACAATCGTAATATTCATGTTGAAAATTCAAAATGGCCGCCAAAAAGCTCTCTGCAGACTTGTTGGCGCATTATTGTTTACGCTCACGGTGAGTTCACCGTTCTCGCTACGCGTGTATATAGGAATATTCGCGAGTGCTAATTCAAGAGAACTCACCACAGAGACTAACACCTACCTGAGTTTAGCTTGGTCAAAGTTTCGAGAGTATAGTTTCACGGGTTCGGGGTACGCGGGTCGGGCGTAGCACGAGAGCAATTAGCTGATGAACGTTCTAAGCCGGTTCCTAGTGTTAGACATGCCGCGGTCGCTCCATTCCTAGGTTATGCGGCAAAGTTCGTTATTCTCTTTCTTTCTTTCGTCGGACGTCTCGACTAGCCGGCCGGCCGGCCGGCGGCGACGGCGCACGAATCACTCGCTAACTTCGTTCTCGACGAAGTATCGCGGAAACGAATTCCCGGGTGTTATTTACACTTGGTGTACACTATTTTTCGTTGTTAACCGTCCTATTTTCCATGTAGGCATATATATATATACATATATGAACATGTACAGATTCGTGAGAAAGTCAGAAAAATCTTCGCGCGCAATTTTGGAAGAGTCTCGAGCACGCACACAAGTGCGATCGCTAGCGCCATGCGTGGCGGTAGAGCGTAGTATGGTTCCTCGGGCACAGCATCGACAGTCAGTGACCGACCCCGGCGCGCGAAGGTGGTGGTGTGCGCGTTCGTATGTATCTTACATTCGTTTTTGTCAGGATTATACCGGCGTTTTTGTGTATCCGACATAAAGTATAAAATAATCTAAGCGTAGCTTCTGTGTGAACGATACTTATGAAGTATCTGTAGATTCTTTGCGACGTTCATTGGCTATCTCCGATGAGGACAACGACGGCGGGAATGTCGTTCACCAGCAGAAACACGTGGTCAGTCATAAATCTAGAATAAATTAATTGTCATATTATTTACACAGTCCGAACGCAATGTCTTATATTCATATAAATAACGCAACCATCCGTCCACCCTGTCGCGACGAACGAAAGCGACGTCCATTTTTTTTCTCTTCTGTTTTGCTTCCATCTTTCGCATCGAGCCAATAATACGTTTTTGTCCTTTGCGACCGTACGACTGTATTAAACAAAACGTAGAAAAACGCGGTTTAATCACATCGAAGATGCTCATTACAGACAACTTCATAAATTTACCGGTTATAATTGTCCGTGCGTGCCTATACGTTTATACACACATATATATATATATATATACCCGCCTGATAGTTCCCTCGGTTTTTTACACGAGTAAACTCGCGTCTAGAGTGGCCTTACTTAACTTTCAGTCTGGAATGAATACTAAAATCAGTCCGGGGGAGGAGAAAAAGCGTAACTACACAGACCTCCGTGCCACAATGTGAACCCGAAGAGATTGCGTGATCAAGCTTCCCCGAGTCAAGAACTCAATTTGCTCGGATGAATGAATATACCGACGCTGCTTTATGATCTGATAATAACGTTTCTCGTTTTAACGTACCTCCACCATATATTACTCATATATAGGTATATATATAGACACAATTATCCAACGTACTTAATTACTCTCGATTAACGACGGTCGATAAAAAAAAATTCTCATTCTTCCGACGATCCTAACAACGATACGGTTAATTATTCGATATTCGCTAATTATTCGATCGATGTATATTTATGAATTTATTTTCTTAAATGATTTTCCCGCGTCGTCGACGAACTACTTCGATCTCGTTCTTTTAATCCGTCTTATAGTTTCCGTTTTCTCGGTCTTATCCGGTCGTTCGTTACCCTCGGACACACGTGTTATTGTAGCATTCGTTTCAAGTCGCCCGACTCTCGTGCGAAGTATAAAGCGCGGGTCAAACTTCTTCTACGGTCTCGTGTGTTACCCTGAGAGTTTTTCACCGTAAAACTCGACGGTTCGACGCTTGTACGACACGTGTTCACGAGACTCGTCAATGTTGTACTGTAGTTTGCCATAGAGAAAGAAGCTACACGCTAAAGGAAATATATACATATATTTCCTTTCGAAGTGTATATATATATATATACACACACAAGTGTATGTAGAGAACGCAGTAGGCTTTGGCCGGGGCTGTTGTTTCTCTCGTACCATAGTTATGTTGGTCGTGTAATGGTCATATGGAGATATAGCGAGAAAAAGGGAGAGAGACAGAGAGAGGAACGTGAGAAGAAAAGATTCTCGAGTCATCCGGACCTCCCGGACTTTTTCCACGCCTATATGGAACTCATGCGTGACAATCGTCAAATCCTCGTGACCATCGGTTAGCCCCTTGAATGAAAATATTAATACCGTGGACACTTTCTTTACCCCGAGTTTGTAGAAAATCCTTTTTACGTTCGAAATTCATTTTCATGGGTTTTAAATCATTTTTCGAAACGATAATTTACGGTTTTTTATTTTAATTAAAAACAAGGTTTATTGATAAGTAAAAAATGTTGATTATTTTGAAGAATAAGCAACTAGAAATTTTGAGGTAATTTTGAGGGATTGAAATTCTTGAGGACCAGAGCAACGCTTGAAATTTTACTTTTCGGAAAACAGCTCCAGTTTCCGACTTCGAGTTCTGCTATACACATGCGTGTTAGGGTTTTCCGCGAAAATGGGAAATGAGAGCGTCTCTCGGAGTCTTGAATAAGAGGAAATTTTCCGATCGAGAATATCAATTGAAAATTTATAAATTAACAACGTAGACGTAATTTTTAAATAAACGTTCTTGAAGATTCATTCTCGAATAATTTTGTTCATGATAAAAAGATTTATTCAATATTTAGTCCCATTTCTTATGGAAAATTAAAAATACGACTAATTATTTTTTGTATTATCCGAGAGATTTTTTCTTTCTGAATCTTTCTTTTTCACCGTTATATAAATAAATAATTAATAACGGCGGGGAAAAATATTTGATTGGACGAAAAGATTTATTTAGTTGTTTACAATTTTTTTCGTGGAAAATACACATCTGTATTGTAATGATTTTTTTTTTTCATTATTCGAGAATGAATTTTGTATTATTTCTATTGGAAAGCAAGAAGGGGTAGAGACACCTGCGAGAAACGCAAGAAAGTGCATATAAGTCCGTGCTTGCGCGGAATGTCGAAGCTCGTTTTCTTTGTACGAACCAACGAGTATATCCGAGGGAACAGGACAATGCTTGATGCTAATTTTCTCGACGCATATATAGGTATAAACATAATACCGAGCATTGTTCAGAGAGCCAAGGGTGTGCACGAGACAGAGACAATGCTGGGACATCTCTGTTTCTTTTAGTACTCGGTAGTACCGTGGCTCGACACAATTCAATCCTCGCTCGATACGTCCGATTCCGAAACACATACGGCTATAAAAAAAATTAACTTTCGAGATTTCGATTATTTACACAATTTCCGCAAACGCTTTATCGAACATTTTTCAAATTTTGAATAATATTAACCGTATAATTTTTAATTATATATTATAAAATGTTAAATATTCGCTGGATACTCGATTAAGGAATCGATCAATAATAATAATAATGATAATGATTGAAAAGGATATAATTAAGTATTATTTTTATTTCGAACGTTTGTTGAAAAAAATTATACTATGTCGTTAAACAAGTTTTCTTAAAAAATATAATCTAATTTTTAGGTAGAATTATTTTTTTTAGTATCGACGACGACTTGATAATTATTCTTATTATCGTATTCGGTTAATTCAAGTAGTCCATGATTAGGAACTTATAACGAGCTTGATCGAGAAATATCTTGACAATTAAAAAACTTCTAACGTTATTTGAATAACGGCTAGTAGTAGTAGTAGTAGTATTTATTTTCACATGTACGCCCTTGCGAGCTTTTACATACTCCTCTATTACCCTTCATCATTTTTACATTTTTTCCCTTTTTTTTTACACTTTTTATATTTTTACATTTTCCTTATCCACTGCTATTTTCTGTTTGTTACTTTACTATTCTTCTCGTTCCCTCTCTTCTATTGGCTATTTTCTCGAACTGTCTCATCACCTTACACATTTCCTCAATTATTTCCTTCCCTTCCAGTGTTTTCTAAAAATAAAAAAAACAATTCCCACGGGATTCGAACAGCCGACCTCCGGATTACTGATCCTAGCCAATACCACTAGGCTACCGGCACTACTAATTCATACATTATAATTTTCGTCTTTATCCACATAAGACACTTTTCTACAATAATAACTATCTTCGTATTACAGTTATCATTCTGTTTATCGATATCAAACTTTTATCATAAATTTCACTAAGAACAATGATTAAAAATAATATCAACGACAATAAATAATATTTATAACACAATTAAGAAAAAGGACCTGGCATTTTACCCATCTATAATACATTTTATATGACAATTATCTCGAATCGTCAACCTGCAAAATTAGTACTCTCTCACAAATCCCATAAACCCAAGGTATTTTCAATTTACGTAAAAGAAAACATATAATTTGAATCTAAACTTAACTCCCTCGGCTATACACGCGAATCGTTGCATCCATCCATGAATATGTATAGAGAACCCTCAAAGAGAGTCACGGGCTTCGAAACAATATTCCAGCTGTACCGAGATGTTAGGTACGCCACTTACCGTATATACACTCACTGTCTCTGAGCAAGCAGTTGGGTTATTTTCGCTTCCGGAGAGGAACTGTTATTTCTGTGCACATCCGAGGGTTCATACACCCCGTTCGGTCTTGTGACATACGTCGGTGTTCATACAGCATCTCGAAGTATCTTCTTGTATCGAATAGTATATATATATATATATATATATATTCATATATACAGGGTGAATTCTGTAAGGTTTCTCAAACGGGATTCTGGTGCAGATGGGATCATTACAAACAAAAGTTGCAAATATACATTAGGGATATTTTTAATAGTTTACGAGATATGAATATTTAAAGTTTATCCAATCAGAACGCGCCGAGAAACGTTGGAGCCGCCCACTCTCCGGCCTAGCCGTAGATATAGCACAGTTTAGAGCGTTACATTTGGGATCGCAAAATTCAGAGCAGTCAATTATTATCATTTTATTACGCAGTCATTTTTATTTGGCGCGCTCGGCAAAATTCAGAGCAGTCACTGCCCGACAAATATAAATGACTGCGTAATAAAATAATAATAATTGACTGCTCTGAATTTTGCAATTCCAAATGTAGAGCCCTAAACTGTGCTATATCTACGGCTAGGGCGGAGAGTGGGCGGCTCCAACGCTTCTCGGCGCGTTCTGATTGGATCAACTTTAAATATTCATATCTCGTAAACTATTAAAAATATCCCTAATGTATATCTGCAACTTTTGTTTGTAATGATCCCATCTGCACCAAAATCCCGTTTGAGAAACCTTACGGAATTCACCCTGTATATGTGAACTAAAGGAAAAACTGGTGCAACCTCTCTGTGGTTCTCCCTCAATATAATAATACAACCGTAATAGAAACCAACGAGTGTCTGAGACTGTTTAGGGGTCGAGGGTGAAAAAAAGAGCAAAAGTGTTACATCTGGTTGGCTCGTTTCGACACTATCCAAGTATGTACCCTCTAAATTAAAGTATCTACGTACACGCTCTCGCGTTTGTTTTTTTCTTTATTTTTTTTCTTCACATATACGACGAGGTAAGAGTATCCAGACAACGGTGGGATTTTTATCGTTTACCGTTGAAAGTTCCCAGTCAGAGATCCTTACCCTCCCACAGGCTACGGTCGAATTCCGTTAGTGATAACTTTTTTTTTTATACACTCTTACGAGTTTTCGTTTTTTTTTTCTAAACTGTTCGAGGCTCGAGGGTCGCTGGCAATAATGATTACATACACAAGGGGGGAAATAATTTTGATTTTTTAAATATAATTTTGTATATCGAATTTTGGGTATGGATAATTATCCAGATATTTAATGTTTCGATAAAAATATAAAATTTCCAAGTTTTTTAATAAAATACGTGCAAAGAAATGATTGATTATTTTGTTGTTGTTTATTGACGGTGACCAAAAAGCTTTTTAAGAAAAAAAAAAAACAATCTTCGAATAAATTTGTTTATCTCGGTCCACACGAATATATATAAAAGTCGTCGTGTACAATTTACGGAAGCCGAGAGAGATTGTGCTGTACACACAAAGAAAGGTGTTAAAAAATTCCGACTCGAAAGTCCGATGTACTTTCCATCGTAATATGCGAGTTTGCAACGCGAAAATAAACCAACCTTTTGTAACCTGCGCGTAGCAGCAACGATGTAGACGAGGAAAAACTGTTTTTCCAACGGGTGAAGGACCAAGTACGAAGCTGAGTTTACGTTCGCATGGAACCCCTGATCCTCTACGTATACGCTACATGACATAATACAAAGATAAATATATATATAGCTCGGTATACGGAAAACACATCGAGTTTGGTTCCTGACATGAGTTATGGGGTTGCAAGAAATAAACAAAAGTTTTTATTTCTCTGTCTCTCCATTTTGCGTCGCATCGTGTATTGCACTAAGAGACTTCCGTTTCAAGGATTTTCCAAAGGACTCGACGTTTCGCCCACTTCGAAAGAGCGTCGATAACAAAAAAAAGGACAAAAAATACGTTGTAACTCGTATGTTACGTGGCGATATTATTTTTTTTTTTTTCTTACTCGGTCCTTTTTCCGAAACACAAAAATCCATTACGACCATAAGACGGGCTTATACGTCGATAGCACGTGTTTTCGTTCTTTCCCCGAGGCTCTAGGGTGCAATACGTACGTTTATATACAGTCTATGTGCACTCGGTCACACTCGGGAATTTTGCTGAAGAAGCTTCAACGCCAAGATTTCCTCCTCGAGGTATCACACTCGTGTGCCTGTGCACCCTTGGCTTTCGATTACCAAGGTGTCTGTGCTCAACTCGGTTTACCCCATCTCTATCTTTCTCTCTCTATCTCTCTTGTTCTCTTTCTATCTTTCCCGCGCACACTTTTACGAGCATCCTCGAAATTTCTACTATAACCCTGCCGTCTTTTGACCCACTTGCCACGAAACTATAGTCATCTTGCGTATATATAAATATATTTTTGTGTGGGTGCTCGTGTCTGTTTTTACAAATTTGATATCGAAATGTGCTCGTTCACCCCACGAGTTTACGAGCTTTCGTCGACAAGGTTCGACTTTATGGAAGGGACGTTATAATAATGCTAATAATCCAAGAAGAATTCAATAGAACGAAATTATTCTAATTAATTTGTAATGTATTTTGAATGATTGAAATAATATGCGTTTTAAATAATTCGAACGATTTAATTAACTACTTATCACATACAAAGCTATATATGGTTGCTAAAGCTTCTTTTTGGTTTCGATACGGTAATTGATTTTTTTTTTAATTGATTTGCTTCGCGATTATGAAAAATACGTTCGGTTGCAGGAAGAATTGTACAATTAGGATTCAAAGTTAGTTTTGGCAAAAAACAAATGAAACTATAACAGTCTTATACGACTGTTAAAATTTGTGTGCGGTAGGGGAGACAAATAAAAGAGGTTTTCACTTTAAAAAATAAATTGATTCGATCTCCTTGATAATTTATGCAATAACGGGTTAATACTTTGAACCGAAATCAAAGTGAAGAAACGCAAAAGGATTTTTTATTTGAACATTAGATTTCGAGAATATAATTTTAATTCGGATTAAAGACTATTTTTTCAAAAGTCTATCACAATTTTGATTTTTCTCGAATATTGTTTCTAACGCTAAAACTCATTTTTTAAAACATCTATAATTATAATTTTGAGATTTTTCGAAGATTGTTTCTAAAACAAATTACAATTATATCCTAAAACTTCTATAAATTATTTTAGACAAAGTTTAAAACAAAATAAGTGTCAATTTTTTCTAAAATCGTTTCTAAAATTGAAATAAAAAATCCGTTCGCGATTCTTCGCTTTATTCTCACAGAGTCTCAAACTTATAGTTAATGAAATTATCACGATGAAATTATCATCATCAAAATGATCCTTTTGGACTTTTTCAAAATCATCTTACAATATTAAAATTATAAAAAATCTTTTTCGCGATTCTCGACTCTCCTCTATTCATCAATCTTTCGCTTAGCCAAAAATACAAAATAATTATATCGAAACATCGACGATTCATCGTCCGTGAAAATTTCAAGATGAATTAACAACGTACGAAACGTCGATAAACAAAAAAAGGAAAATGGAACGAGGCGTCGGGAGAATAAAGAGGAGATTTGTCGAGTCGGTAGTCGAAGAGAGAATGTTTCTCGTGTACCTACCTACGGAGAGAGATGGCGATGATGGAAGAGGAAACGAGCTTGTCACGAATGTCTCGATCGCTCGATGTACGGAGCAAGAACCTAGATTGGCTGTCGCACGCCCGCTGCTACCCCGAACGTCTAAATATTATGCCATAATGGCGAGTTCCTCTATATACACTGACGTAAGATCTCGCTTTTGCTCGCGATACGGCTGGAACGATAGAACGAACGTGGACTTTGAAAAAAATTCTGTCACGGCTCCGTCATACATCGTTTATAAGCTGTAGACACATACACGCACATATATATATATATATTAGTTCATATATATATATAAAAGCGACTAGGAACAGTAGAAGTTAAAATTCAAGAATATATCAAACTATTTTTGGATAACGAATGAAATTCGAGACACGTACTAAATACCAGTGTAAACTTTCATCGAGGACGTTGAGTTTGCTACAAATCACGTACAGGGACGAAAAAAAATTAAATGAAGAAACAAAAATTTACCGAGCCAAAACATTTTGTCGTTTCATTCATAATATTTCAAATTTATAGAGTCGTTGAAAAATCTTTATGATTCCAGTAATTTTTGTAAGGTTAATTACGCGTATAAAATATCGACGGAGGTTTTCTGCAGTTTGCCTCCGTCCGTGGCAAATGCGATACAGGGAGATTAGGAGGAATGCGAAACAGCTGCAGCCGTGGTCACGAATAAGATTTTCGGAGGATAGTTTGAAATGGATAGGTTGAAATGGTAACATAGGTGTGTAAAAACCCAGGGAGGGTGTACACGTTAAACTCCCACATTATTATTACGCGTATAAAAAATATTTGAATCGATTTGAGGATATTTCAATCCGATCAAAAGACTGAGAAATTTTTATTCATTGTTGCGAAGAACACTAAGTGAATTTTCGTGATAGGGCATTTTTTTTAACGAATATCATTGTATTTATAAAAAGTATCGAGTTCGATTTATGATACTCAAAGTTTTTAGAGGCGTTGATAAATCTTGTCGATAACGAATTAGATACATAATTAAATCTTTATAATTTGGATATTTTTCTGTAACGGACGTTACACGTATAAAATGTATCTTGTCCGATTTATAATAGTTAAAGGGTATTTGCGGTATCGATAAATCTTGCAAATAGTCGACAAGAAAACGATAGGATCTTTATAAAACGGACAATTTTTTGATAACGTACATTACATACCTAAAAAGTATTACGCGTACGGTTGGAATGCCATGTATATTTTTTTGTATATACATTATATAAAGATATAAAGAAAACAAAACATACATGGCATTATATATATAAATATATAAATACAAAAAATCGTTTACTCTTCTTGTTTCTGGTTGAACCGCGAGATAACCGGGCCAACGTGAGTGTGCATCACGAGCGCTCTTTGCTGTTGGATTGTTTGATTACGGTAATTACGAGACGCGCGAGCAAATGCGCCGCACGTACACTCTCCCCTGCTCTTTTTACTCCTTCGTCAGCCAGACTGGCCTGCGCAAACCAACCGCGAGAATGAAAGAAAACGGATCTCCCAGGGATGTGCAATGAAGGACCTCTACAATATATATGTATATACATATACGTATACGCGTGCATTTATAAACACGATTCGCGTCGAGTCCTGAAGCCCTGTTCCCGTATTATACACATCGAAACCACTTCGGAACGATTTAACCGCAGCTCCGTTGCACACACGAGCTCGCATCTTTATTTATTTTTTTTCTTATTTGCAAAAGAAAAAAGTCTATTTCTCTTATTTTCTTTCTCCCTTTCGTCCTTACACTTGTTCGCGTCCCACGCTCCTTTTCGTTCTCTCATCTCATAGCCTCTCGTTTATTCTCCCTCTTTCTCTTTCTCCCTCTCGCATATACACTTATCCGTTTCTTCGCTTTTGCTCGTGCGCTTTGGTCCTCGTTGGATCGCGAACCGCCGATAAATATCGCGACGGTGGTAGGTTTATTATATTGCCCGAGATGCTACGCGGAGACGTAGGAGAGCCATTTCTGCGTGCCGCGCGGCGAGACCGCTCGCAAGCGACTGATATACCTACTTCCCCCACTCTCTCGCTCTCTCGACCCGCTTGGCTCCGCCCACGCTGCCCCCACTCCACTTCACCGACTCGCACATTTACCATGTCCTCATAAGACACGGTATAAAAAAGAGCGAGGGTAATTTCCTTGCGGGATGCACGGCCGCACAAACGATTCTCGTTTCTCATCGTCCTTGAAAATGCATGTACGTACTATTTTTTTTTTTTTTTTTTGTTTAAACTACGGGTATACTCTCTTCAACCTCGATCAACTATTACTCTCTCGTAAATGTGTTTATGTATTTACGTATATATATATATGTCGGTATATAAATATACGATGTGTCTCGATTCTTTAAATGAAAGTTGCGCGCGTGTACCATCGGCGTATCAAAGGACGCAGAAGCATCTCGACGCGAATTAATAAAAAAAAAACTCCGAATGAATATTGACCCTCTTATATGCATACTTCTCGTGTATACAATTTCATGCTCGGTCGAAGCGTTCTCTTTATCAAGTGGGGTTGCTCGAGGAAATTTATTACAGATACGATTTTTTTATTTATTTTGTAAAGTTTATTTCTTTATTTTTTTTTCAAGTTTACGATTCGTGGAATTGACAAATATACTTTTGGTACATAAAATATGAATATTCTTACGAAATATTTAATCAACATTCGGTCATGGTTATATTGGTTATACGAGTTTGCAAGGAAGCCGAGAATTGCTAAGAATTGCGAAACGAGGAAATTACTCAGACAGGGTTGTCCAATCAACCCCAACGAAGGAGGATGAGATATCCGGATAAAGAGAGGGACAAATTTCCATACGTTGAAATATACGAACGACGTAACGATTGTGGGCTCAGGCCTAACCTAACCTAATGTTAGATTTAATCGGATCAAAAAGTATTAAAAAATATGAAAAAATTCCGAATTAAATTTTTTCTAAACCGTACTTTTTCTTGAGAAAATTTCATAACCGAAAATATTATTTTAATCCCCTTAGTAGGGCTTCTAGTCAAAAGTATCTCAGTGGTCCATATTTCGCATCTTCTCCCTTTCGTGAAATCGCAAAATAACTTAACCCCTTCCCCTCATTTCGACAACTTTTGGTCTCAATATTATTTTGTCCTCTTCAGGACAAAATTAGAAAAAATTCTCTTCGTGCTCCATCTTCCCGAACTTTAACATTACACGTCAAAAAGGAAAAGCACAATTTTTATTTTTTTTATAACAAAACATATCATAACAATCTCGACCAAAAATAATTTCAAACATTTTATTTTTTCTTATCCAAACGATGCCAATTTCTGATTGCAATATGCCCTACGTAAATGTCCGTTGATGATTAATACCGGCGACGTCAAAGGCTGGACCAGAACGAAGGTAGTGCATTTTCATCCCGATTCTCGCGAGCGTCGAAGATAACAAGAAGAAAAAAAATCAACAATACAATCAGAAGGCCGTGTGGAAGGATGGTCCCACGCGGGACCATGAAGGATGAATTTCTCGGTTCCAGAACCGGGAGAAAAAAAGGAAATTAAATTCGGTAGCTCGGTATTCATCTCAGCCTCTTCCTCACTCGGCGTATCACCTATACATATATATATATATATATATATATATAAATATATATGTATAGGTGATATACATATATATAAATATATATGTATAGAGTGCATTCTCGAACAGACCGAGTCACGCATATACAGCGAGGAGAGTCGACCGCCATTGTACATTATAAAGCGACGACATAAATTATACATGTTTAGACTGTCTTGGATAGACGTAAAAGAGTAAAAAAAAGAGCAAAGAAAGAAAGACAGAGAAACATCCATTAGTATAGTAAAATCGCGATTTTTTTTTGGCCAACCAACACGGGAGGTCTGTGGAGAAAAAAACGATCATTCAACCCGTATCATCCATATAATTTATGTATAGTTGTGTCCACGTTGGAATTTCGATCGTAGGAAACCCCATCGTGCGACCGTACCTAATCGAGTCGCATAATTTATCGTTGAATAAAAAAAATTGACGAAAACGAGATTCGCCGGAATTTTAGGATCTCGATTGTTAAAACTCGACCGGAAAATCAAAATAAATTAATCCAGGACCGATATACCCCTAGAGCCTAGGTCGAGTCTCAGGCCCAGCTAGAGTCGGAACGTTAGACGTTTGTTTAATGCCATTTAACACCGTGCATGGGATCTGTTAATTCGAGACGAGAAAAATATATCCGGGTCGTTCCTTCACCCTCGAGAATTTTTGATCCGTAAAATAATGAATTTGGGAACGTAAATTCTGGATAAAAATATTTTAATCGTCGAAAGAACATTGTACAGTAATTTAAAAAATGCAGTAAATTTGAAAAAGCAAGAAAAAATCAAAAAAAAAATGTCACAAGTTGACGTAAAAATTTCAATGGTAAAAATCAATCGTGTTAAAAACCCGCCGTTCGCCGTGCTCTTCTCGACTCACGAAAACATTATTATTCACAAAAGGCATATAGTTTAACAAGAATAATTAAATCTCGACTTTACTTCTGAAAATAATATTAATTTTGACGAAAGATGATATTTGAATTAAGAAAAAGTCTATCATAATATTTTATTTTCCAGAAAATTTAGACTCCATTTGAAACTCCCCTTGAGTTATAAAAACTAATATCGCGTCGGCAAAAAATATGAGCTATTTTATCAAAAATTCCGAGTCGTCTTAACGTAGTCAATCGCAGCCATAAAACCGCTTCCAGTAAAAACTCGAATAACCGATTATCTGCTTGCATCCGCCCATTTACATAAAAAAATAAACAATAAAAAAGAAAATGATAAAAATAACAACAAAAAACCGCCCTTATCGAACCCAAGTGCGTTCGTAACGCTTCCTCGGGATACTTTGCTGATACATATAAGTAGGTTACTCGGTCTCAAAATCTACAGCTGGATTCCTATACATATATACATACATATATATATATACCAAAATATATAGACACAATTGCGCGGACCTGTTGCATCGGCATCGACGTTTTTTATCCCCTCTTGCTGCTTCGTCACTCTTTCTCTTTCCTCCGATCCTCCCAACAGCACAAACACACACACATGCCGCCCACATTATTCTCCTTTCCCTCTCGCCGTGGCTCATTCCAATTTTTTATCTTTCTTCTCGATTCTCTATCTATATATGTAGAAAATACAAACAACGACTATGCGCGGCTGTCGTTGATTGGGCGCGTGTTCGCGGTGATGTTCCTATCTTCGTTTTTCTCCTTCTTCGTCTTGTTCGTGCCGGGGTGGTGGTAGAGCGAGGGAGATAAAGATTGAGTGAGTGAGTTGGGGGGAGAGTGAGAGAGAGAGAGAGAGAGAGAGAGAGAGAGAGAGAGAGAGAGAGAGAGAGAGAGAGAGAGAGAGAGAGAGAGAGAGAGAGAGAGACGCACCACGACAGAAAGCAACTCTCTTCGTTCCTCGTTTCGTTCAACACGCACGTTTACGTATATGAGAGTACACCGAGCAGCAGGGAGCGAGCCTCGTGTTGGTAAACTCGCGCTGCTCTCTGTTCAACCGCTACCGACTCTCTGTGGCCTCCCAGACTTTCATCCTACTCTTTCACTCCTCTCTTTTTCTCTTCTCTACGTGACGATAGAGCGCCCTTCGTTTATTACGCTCGCGAGAGAGAGAGAGAGCTCTACGTCGAGATACCCGTTCGCTCGCATGTTTCCCCGATGCCACGAAGGCCTCAAACGTTGCACTCTCTGTTGCTCTTTCCTTCGCACACGTACCTATCTCGACACTTTTCTCTTTCTCTCTCTCTCTCTCTCTCTCTCTCTCTCTCTCTCTCTCTCTCTTTCTCTTTCTCTCTCTTGCCTCTTGCCTCTTTTTCTCTTCGCGTCCGCTTTCATCTTCAATCGTCCTCTCTCTTTCTCTTTGTCCGTCTCTCACGCTCATACGCCTCGGCAACTATGCGCTTTTCTCACGAGTCTCGAGACCGATTGCCGTCCTTCCTTTTCTTCGAGCTTCGCCAATTTCCCCTCGCCTCTTATACCCCCCCCCCCCCCCCCCCCCCCTCTTCTACCCACGTTTCGCACTGTCTCTTTTCCTCTTTACTCTTTATACACGTATATATACACATGGTGTTAAGTATATATATAGTTTTAATTTTCTCTCTTTTCTTGTATCCATCCGTCCTTTCGGTGTTCTTCTCTGTCTCTAGATATACGCTATATACTCGTATACATGGATATATATATGTGTGTGTGTGTGTGTGTGTGTGTGTGTGTGTGTGTGTGTGTGTGTGGTAGGTTCACCTCTTCCACTTTTCACATTGCCCGTCGACCTGCCTCCACCACGTACTGATCTCTTGTTCCGAGCCGCGAAACACTAGAAGAGCGCGGACACGCGAGATTCCCAGCGTCGAGACGTCTCGTTACTCAATTGTCGTGTCGGATGAGATTACGATGTACTTTGACCTTGCGATCGTTATCGTAATCTCGTGGGTGAAAAAACAAAAATTCTTTTATCGAACGCTTCGCGCTCTTTGTTGCCGGATCAATACGAGAAGATGGCGAATCGTTGGGTTTACAATCGATGCAATTATTTTCTTATTATATTTATTATATTTTTTTGTTTGAAGGATGTATTTACAATCGAATTGCCAGTCAACGAGTCGATAGAGAAAATTCGTTTTATTATTTTCTCTTTGATCGAAAAATTAAATCCGATTGATTTTTGTAAAATTATATTTTTGCCATAAAAATTTATATATTTTCTTCTTTTGGATTTAACCGTAAGTAGAATTAATTATTCTTCAAAATCGCAATCTTAAAAATAAATGGTAACGAACCGTGGAATAATTGGAGCAATGGAAAATACATTTCTTAGCCCAGTCGAATTAGCTCAAAAAAGGGGCAAACCCGGAAAAAATCTTAAGTAGCAATTTTCCTTCGGAATTCGTTGAGGGAGGTCACTGGCAGACTAAATTTGGTTTTGCGTGGTATTCGATCCGTTGCGTCTTCCGCCATCTTGATTTTAAGGGTTAATTTTTGTTTATTCAATAACTCGTTTATTTTCAGTTTTACACGAAAAATAGTAATAACATAAGTTGTTTGGAATTAAATTTCCTACAATTTTGGTTCTTATTAATATTTTCCTAGGATCAATATTTTCCGATTTATACCCCAAAAGAGGGGTTAAATTTTTGTTTCATTAACAACTCGTTTATTTTCAATTTTACATGAAAAATTGTTATAAACAAAGTTGTTTAAAATTAAATTTTCTACAATTATGGTTCTTATTAATTTTTTCGTCGGATCGATATTTTTCGATTTATACCCGGGAAGAGGTGGGAGTAAAATGTTATGATTGCATTATCACGTTTATTTTCAATTTTACACGAAAAATTGTTACAACCGAAGTTGTTTGAAATTAAATTTCCTACCATTTTGGTTCTTATCAATTTTTTGGTAGGATCGATATTTTTCGATCCATACCTGAGAAGCGGTGAGGGTAAAATCTGATCATTGTATAATCACGTTTATTGTCAATTTTACGCGCACCATTCGCTTATATATCGCGGTATAAATCGGAAAATATCGTTCCTAGGAAAAAATTGATCAGAACCATAATTGTAGGAAATTTAATTCCCAACAACTTTTGTTATTACTATTTTTCGTGTAAAACTGAAAATAAACGAGTTATTCGATAAACAAAAATTAACCCTTAAAATCAAGATGGCGGAAGACGCAACGGATCGAATAGCACGCAAAACCAAATTTAGACTGCCAGTGACCCTCCCCAACGAATTCCGAAGGAAAATTGCTACTTAAAATTTTTTCCGGGTCAAATCCTAATTCGACTGGGCTATCTCCCTTTTCTTTTAATTTACCCTCTTTCAATCCTCGGGCTTTCTATCATTCGCGACTTTTCTTCTCGTCTCTCTGAAATTTTGACCCAACGCCGTATAATCTGCTTTGAAATTGGACACACGGACGCGACTCTAGGGCGAAGGATAAAATCGTCGGTACGATACATACACCCCTCGGGTTCCATTTAACGGTCGTCATCGTCACCGTAAATGTGGGACAGTGAGACCTGTTTCGAGCTTACGGTAGGAATGTCAAAGATCCGCATTGTATTTAGTTTCCTCGTGTCTCTTTCCCTCCCTCCCTCTCTACCTCTCCCTCAGACTCCCTTTGCCTCTCTACACGTAATACATAATGGAGCCGACGGTGAAGTTGGATGTTTTGATTGAATTTCTCCAAAGCGTAAGCATAACAGATGGGTCAGTTTCACCGTGTGATTATTCAAAATTTTCGGCTTCTCACGAGACCTCGACACATATATATGTATATACATGGCAGAGGAAGAAACCTATATAAGTATATATATATATATATATATATATATATATATATATATATATATATATATATATATATATATAGAGAGAGAGAGAGAGGGAGAGACAGGCATATATGTATAACGAGGAACAGCCGGTGCAAAGACAGGAACGTCGTGCCCAGAGTGAATAAACTCGCGCTTCGTATCCCTCTCTCGGCTCTTTCTCTCGTGTACCGTCCCGTTTCGAAAATCTTGCCGTCGCTTCGACGCGGCTTCTCGACCCCGCGCCATCGGGTGAAAGAGAGTCTCGTCAGCGCGCGTGCTCATCGCTCGTGGCTATCAGCTTCCCTCGGACATTCCACGGATACCTCCCATTTTCTCTCTATCCTCTGAGTCTCCTCGAGGCTATATATATGTCTATGTGTACCGTGTATACATAACGCTCGTCCGCACCCTTCGGACTCGAACGCCCCATGCCACTTTGGCCATTCGATACGCGCTTTAAATACTTTTATACACATAAGCATTCTTCGCAAAGCCCTTCGTCAGCTTATACATATATATATGTTCGATACGTAATACCTAGGGGTTTCGTACCGGCTGTCTTAACCGAGGACGGGGTCAAATGAAGCACCTGGTATATCAGGGACTTTATTTTTTTTTTCGTTTGTTTATTATTCAAATTGGTATTCGAATCGCTTTCTTTTGCTCCAGTAAATTTGCATCTTATTGGGGAAAAAAATTGGGTGATTGGAAAAAAGTTTTTTAAATTTATCAAATAATTATTATTTCGGGAAAATAGTCGAGTCGTTTCGATCTATTAAAATTATGCGATTTACATAATCGCGCAATAAATCTGTGTTTTTTTCTTTGGGCTCATTAACTCGTTATTATCGCGTAATTAAAGAATTGTTTTCGTTTATAAAAAACGATTGGAATTTCGTCTTATCTCGTAACAAAAATCTCGATTTGAAAGTAAATTTTATAAACATAATAACGGTTACAATTTTTTAAATAATTGCCTCGCACGTTCTTACAATTTTCTCGGGCCGATAATATCATAATAAAAATCTCGATTTAAAAATAAATTTTATAAACATAATAACGGTTACAATTTTTTAAATAATTGCCTCGCACATTCTTACAATTTTCTCGTTTCGATAATCTCATAAGAAAAATCTCGATTTAAAAATAAATTTTATAAACATAATAACGGTTACAATTTTTTAAATAATTGCCTCGCACATTCTTACAATTTTCTCGGGCCGATAATATCATAAGAAAAATCTCGATTTAAAAATAAATTTTATAAACATAATAACGGTTACAATTTTTTAAATAATTGCCTCGCACGTTCTTACAATTTTCTCGGGCCGATAATATCATAATAAAAATCTCGATTTAAAAATAAATTTTATAAACACAATAACGGTTCAATTTTTTAAACAATTGCCTCGCACATTCTTACAATTTTCTCGTTTCGATAATATCATAAGAAAAATCTCGATTTAAAAATAAATTTTATAAACATAATAACGGTTACAATTTTTTAAATAATTGCCTCGCACATTCTTACAATTTTCTCGGGCCGATAATATCATAAGAAAAATCTCGATTTAAAAATAAATTTTATAAACACAATAACGGTTACAATTTTTTAAATAATGAACTTCCACGTTCTTACAATTTTCTCGTTTCGATAATCAAAATTCCAGTATTGGACGTGCGAGCGATTTCGCGGGTAGAAAAAAAAATAAATCATTGCTCGCCGTCGACATCGAGTCTGTATTAAAGAGCGTGCGTGGTTCTCGTTTGAGACTGTGCCTTGGTTCGATCGTTCAATCGGACCTCCCTCCTCTTTTCTCTCTAGCGGACTCTCGCGACGTGCCGCGGCGAGAACTTTAATTATCGCGTATCTAATCGCTCTTGCCCTTTGACAGCAATCATATACCATGGCCTTAACGCCACACATGGACCGCCCTCCGCCTCCGGAGACGAGATTAACAAAAGTACGAAATAAAACAAAATCAAATAAAAATGGATAAAGTCAATGAACTATCCTTCCGTAGTACCGGCTTCAAGGTCTATCGCATACCACTCTTACCATACTACCATCCTTGCATCAGCCTTCCGTACGCACAAACTTTAACTAACGTTCGTCTATTCGTAGAAAAACAAAAAAAAAACAAAAAAAAATTTCGCTAATTCCTAAAGTGGCATTCCGAGTCGAACGTGTGTTTGCACGATTTTTCCACCGTAGGCGTTCCTCAAACGGTCGAAATATTTTCGCCTCTTACGTTTCGCCGATTTTACCGATAGAACGGTGGATTTCTAGCGAGCTTTGTAGTTTCAACATTTTAGCAACGATGTGATAAAAACAGCTCCAACCATTTTTCTACTTTGTCATTTTACGTGGATCCAACGAGAGTCTCTTTCTTTTCTTTCATTTTCTAGTTCGTAGAATGTCATCCAGTGCTTATTTTCCCTAGGGGAAAATACGCACAAAGTCACTCGTGTTCTTTGCGATTTTCTTCTTTCGACGAGCCTGATGTACGGGACGTTTAACACGCGTATATAAATATACGAAGATATGTTTGCAAATTTTTTTTAAGCGGATATCGGTGTACTGTGTTAATGGTAAAGTACTTAGAATAAATATCGACTCCGTAACATTGAGGGAAATGATGATTTTTAATTTAATTTATCCTAATTTTATTCGATTAATAATCAATTGTTAATTCTGACAATTTTTGTAAATTTTCATTTTTCGATATAACTTGGTTTTTTCTGGAATATACTAAATTATATTCGTGGTGTTCAGTTTTATGAATAAAACATTATTTACAATATCAAAGATCGTAATAAATTATAATTTTTCAATATCACCCGAATGTATGAAAATATTTTCCTGTGATATTAATTTTTATTTAGTCGTTGCATTATCGTTCTCGTTTCATCGATTTAATGAGCGTTTCTAATTCTAATTATTCCAATTAATTATAATTTCAAAAGTTTATTCAAAATTTGAATATATCTAAACAGAGATAATATTATCGATATAAAAAAAATGTTCAATGCTGATATATATATGTCATCATTGCTATTATGCGAATAAATATTTTATACGTGGACACATCTGGCTGCGCATATTTACATGGTATGTACGTGATACCTATATCCTTAAACCATTGGGCAGCCTTGTCGCTAGAATTCCTCGTACCATTTAAGAGCTTTTACGTGAGATGAATTTTTCATCATCTTTGCTCCTCTCCCTTTCTCTCTCTCTCTCTCTCTTTTCTTCCTCCTTTCTCTCTCTCTCTTTCTCTATCTGTCCGCATCGTCCAACCCTTTCTTTCTTTCTTGATCTCCGATAATAATAACAATAGCAACAATAACAATAATTATAACAACAATAACACCAATAATAAAAATAATAACGATGACAATACTAATAGTGGTAATTGCAATAATGTTTATTATTATAACAATAGCTATTGCAATTATAACGAGTATGACGATAGTTTGCTTCAGCATGTGTCGAGAATATTCGTAGACCGTCTCTGGATCGAGCGCGTAAGACCTTTCCTGCCGTAGTTACTCTCTGAATATGAACACTGGAGGTAGACCATCATACGAAGTGCAACGTGTCTAAGGGGTGGGGGTAACACTATCAATTCGTGAGAATATATAGCAGGGATACCATAATATAGCCAAGCCAGCAGTTCCAGTAGGAGGATTATATGTTAAAGGTAGCAGGTGTATCTATCCGACTGGAGAGAGCGAGAGAGGAAGAGGAATATCGAAGCTTTTCGATATTAATAAGTTGTCTATAGCGCGTCGTTGCAGCTTCCGACCTTTACTTTCGTAGATCGAACACTTGATTTCTCTCAATACGTATCTTTTTATCAACGATAAGAAATCCGAGAAAATATATCTTTGAATCATTTCGTCGATGATTTATCAATTGCGTATTTGTTTTATTGAAAATTCGATTTAGACGTTATTGCATGTTTGAAACGGAACAAATAGGAAAATATTCGTTTGCAAATATTGAGATGCTCTCAGGGGGTCACCGTTTCCTTCATTTTCTTACATATATATTCTCTCTCTCTTTCTGTCTCTCTCTCTCTCTCTCTCTATCACTGTACGATATAGTAAAAGAAAGGAAAACAAAATCTTCCAACTTACAAATTGCCTTGTCGGTTGGTCGAAGCTGATGGTTCGCAAAGTCGCTTCCACGCTCTCGACTCCTTCTACCAGAGACGCGATACGGAAAGCCAACGCACGGAGCACAGTAATCATTGCGACAAACAGCAATATCATCCCCCTTGCGCACCTTCCCTTACCTCCTGGCTCGACAAATCACCGTGGTGCAAATAAAAAACCCGAAGAGTGACTGTCTATAGTGCATAGATAAGCTTGAGAAAGCAAACCGAGACAGGAATCCTCCACCATTGAGAAAGAGTCACGTATAGCGAGTCACCTAATGCTTTCCTCATATTATACAGGGTGTCCACAGAAGTTACGATTCGAACAAAACAGAGTGATAGATTTTAATCCTACGAATAATTTCTTTTTTGATTTTTATCTGTTAAAAAATCAATATTTCTGCATGAATGATAAGATTCGTACTAAATATTTTGAAAGCTTATTGCTCCTTCCCCCACCCCATTCGGTGTATATAGACGGTTATCGTTCGATTGCCAAGTTTATTGACAAGAAATTATTGCAGGGGAAAAATTCGATAATTTACAAATCGTGAAAATTAAAGAAACGGCCTGTTAGACCTCCGCATTTTTCGCTCGATCCAACTGTGAAGTAACTGCCATTTTGGAGGGTCAACGGAGGGTCTGTATGTACCGTCCATTATACAGTCGAACTTGGATAACTCGAAGTTTTTCGTCGGTACCTTGATTTTCCTATCTTGGTAATGCAAAATGTTCATGGATAACTCGAAGTTTTCCTGCAAATGTGTGGTACAATATTTTTATTGAAAGTACACAGAATACAAATTATACCGTAGAAACTATGAAAAAACGAAACAAAGGATAGGTTGAACGTTAATAATCGTCGAAGCAGACGAAAATATGAATGACTCCATGATAAAGTCTTTAAATGTTCTAGAAAATTACACTCGGCTAAGTATTGAATAAAAAAAACAATCTAAAATTTCTAGCTTCTTTAATAAATAAGTTGACAAGGCCTGAGGCCTGACAATGTTTTCTTTATTCATTTTTTATTCATTCATACACACTCTTTTTTCATTATGGATAAACTTCCGAAAAGCCCATACCCCCGATCGATCTGAAATTTGGTATACTTATGTATTTCGATGTGCTCATAACGAATATGGTAGGCAAAATGGCCGCATATTTCATTTTCAAGGTCAACTCTGGGAAAAACTGACTTTTTTAACGTTTTTCACAATTATTGTGATAAATATAGATTCCAGAAAAAAATGTTTAAAACAAAATCTGTAGGCCATGAAAAAATAGATATTTTTTGTCCAGCACATAATCCGTGTAAAGTCAGTATTTGATGAGAAAAATACGATAATGTTCCAGAATCTCTATATTTCGACAAACTCCATTAGTTTCGATATAATAATCTACTTACGCACTTTACCACGGGAAGGTTGGAGCTTGGTCTTTAAAGTGCATAGTTTTTTTTGTTTTGAAATTTTTTTTAATTTTTGTGTATTTTTCAGAGTTTTGAAAATCTTTGTAAAATATTTATTATGGTTTTTTGTAGTTTTGAAGATTTTCATTCACATACCCAAACCCAAACCCACTCACCCCCATCCACACACACACCCGCACACCCAAACGCACACACACACACACCCACGTAGACGCTATGAAATTATAACCCCAAAGTCATTCAAAAGGTATATTATTGTCTACATTGTCTAATGTATTGGTACATTATCGCCTTTTCGCATTTTTCTCATAAAATACTGACTCTACACGGATTTTGTACTCAACAAAAAATGTCTATTTTTTCATGGCCTACACATTTTGTTACTAACTTTTTCCTCTGAAATCTACATTTATCACAATAAAGGTGAAAAACGTTCAAAAAAAGATTTCGAGATTTGACCTTGAAAATAAAATATGCGGCCATTTTGCCTATCATATTCGTTATCAGCACATCAAGATACATAGGTATACCAAATTTCAGATCGATCGGGGGTATGGGCTTTTCGGAAGTACACCCTTCATTATATCCAAGTTCCACAGTGGAACTTGGATAACTCGAAGTTTTTCGTCTGTCCCTTGAGGTTCGAGTTATCCAAGTTCGACTGTCCTTTGAAATCTCTGGCCTCGATCCATACCATTCTTTTCAATTCAGCTTGGTCTCGAAACGTCCAAAAAATTCGTCTCGAGTATCCAAGTATCGTGAAAAGAAAGAAAATCTTTTGATGGCTGGTTAAAGGTACCGAGGTTTTTATCTAACCGCGAACATCGTTAATCTAACAGATAAGGCGTTATCCTCGCACCCTCTTAGTGCTAGTTTTGAGTAACTTTGTAAAACTCGTTTTCTCGCACTAATAGAAACGCTCTGCTATCTCTTTTCCTGAAAAGCTAATGCGAGGTACTCGACGTTAGTTCCCCGTTGCACCGCTAGGCGTATTAATTGGCGCGCTAAATTCAAAAGTTTTCGTAAAAATTCTTAAAAATTCCTATTACAATATGTCCCTTTGCAATATTAATCATCTTCGAATCGATCCAATTCCAAGATTACATTCGATCGGTGAATAATATTGCAACAGCTGGTGATGCAGGCAGACATCGTCACCAGCGACGAACGATTGAGAAATGGTGCATGTGATCGAGATTCGAGCCGCATTCGTCCTCGATGAATTCCCCGCTCGAACAACACGTTCAAGCGTATGACCAATGATGCTCTGCTACCGATCGTTGAAATTGACGAGGACCAGACAGAGACCAGAGAGAGAGAGAGAGTGAGAGAGAGAAAGGACAATGACTATTGAGACACGCCTACTAATGCGCTGGTACCGGCAGCCCGCGAAACATGGTCGTTCAGGTGTACAAGACCGTAGAGTCTAGTCCGCACTTATATAATACATAAGACTATATACTGTTATATACATATAAAATCATAACTATATAATATGGCTGTATAACATACACTACGTTTATTATATATATATAATAAATTTCTCTCTCTCTCTCTCTCTTGGCGAGAGAGTCTACATATATATATTTATGTAGAGAAAGAGAGAGAGAGAGAGAGAGAGAGAGTATATGGTGGGATTTTCCTTCGAAATATATATGTATATATAACATATATTAGCCAGGATTTTGATCTGTGCTTGACACTCGAAGCAGCGACTGGTCTCTCCAGCATGGTCCATTAATTAGGGCTCGACGGTGGGTATGGTTCAATCCCTGAGATCTAATGGTTTACAAGCTTCTCTCAATCGAGTATACGATCGTATCCCCAATGTATGCGCTCCATTCCGACTAATGTATGGCAAATAATAATGGCCATCGTCGATACAATATACTATACGTTATTTAGGGCTTGTATGCTCTCGACGTGATTCCAGACCGCGTATTTAATCAGCTTTCATTTTGGTTTGGGTTAATTGCCACGTTATAAACGAACCGAAATAATTACGTTATAGGCGAGACGCAGAGTTTCGTATAGTTGGTTAGTAAAAATTGTAACGAAGGTTCGATTTAACGAGAATAAAACGGCTGGAGCGAGAATTCTATTTTCTTTTCTTTGCCTTTTCGAAAAGATCGGGCAATGATCGTTTATTTTCTATAAGATCGTCGTATAGGCATTTTATATTTATCCAACACCCTTTATCCGTGTATGGAGTTAATATTTGAAGAAAAAAAGAGAGAGAGAGAGAAAAAAATTCTTTTTTTACGTATAGAATTTTTGGCGAGAGCTAGACGAATTATACGAACGTTGATAAAAGCGACTGACGCATGTATATGAATGCCACTTTTGTCTTTCACGAGCCTGTTCAACCGGGCTTCTGGTCCAAGGAGAATCGTAATTCCCCGGGGCAATGGTATTTAGCTGAACTCGACTGTACGAGAGTGAAAGAGCAAGTGGTAGGGAGTGAGGGTAAGAGAGACAGAGATATTCACATTTCTTATCAAGGTCCGTATAGCTTTCGAGCGGAAGTAAAACGTGGCTCAAGTTTCAGAGAAGAGAACGAATATAGCGGTATATAGTACGTACACTAAATTACATATATGTATATATGTATGGTTAACTTGCAGGATTTTCGTTTTGGTGGTCTTGGCCCTCTCGCCTTATATGACGCGCCATTTGTCTATGTCCGAAGCAGCACAAGCAGCGCAAGTACCCGGAAGTACCTCCTCGGAAATATAGAATTGAACGAGAGCGAGCGAGAGAGAGAGAGAGAGAGGAAAAGTCCTGTGGAAGCCAGATGACTCGCTATAGACATAGCGGAAATATAGCTTGGAGGTTATAATCTCTGAAATTGCTGGCATTCCTGCCAAGTCCCAGAGAGTTTAACCATTAACCCTCATACACAGGACTTAATTCAATTTTACGACAATATATAAATAAAGAAAGGAAAAATATCGTACAACGAGCTTATTGTGAATTTCGACGTACGCAAGCGAGTATAATAATTCTTTATTCTCTTAATTGTACCACGAGGTAGCCGTCGCCGAATGGCTTGAGTCACCAAATACCGCGAATTTGCCATGTGGCAATACCACGGATTTCTTGTCTGTGTGGGTATGTTTTTTTCTGCTTTTTTCGAACATTTTTTTTGTTACTTTTATATTTCACGAAATGATGAATTTTCTCAAGAGCTTTTCGTAGCTTTCTCGGTGATTTTGATCGCAAAGCAAAACCGCGGGTCGCTGAGCGGGATACCCAAGTTTCTTTCAACGAAACGAGAAAATCGCCGCTGAAAGAAAACTACGTGAGGTCGCTAGAGAGAGAGCGAGAGAGGAATTGAAAGAAAACTGTTCACTAACGAATCCAATTTACTTTGAGGCCGAGCTGGTTGGCTGTTTTCTGAGAGGCTTGCTTTGTATAGACACAGGTATGCACTCTCCCTTGTGTTGTATATGTATATATTTACGAATCCCTTCACTTCGTTTGCGAATATATTATAAATATACATATGTAAAATATCCCAAGTAAAAATCCTGGTCCGGCTACAAAATGGGCTTGATCAAGAGTCTTGATCTCTTGATCAAGCCCTGGACGTTTTTGTGACATTTTTCCTGACTAAGGCCTGATCAGGGTAAAACATCAAGGCTTGATCAAGTTAAAAAATCAAAGCTTTACCACCGGAACAAATTATCCGGTGGTAACTGAATCTGCAAAATTGTTTCCAAAATTTTGGAAAAATAAGATATTTATATACTTTGTGCCATAATTCTCTATGTACCATCCAAATTTTAAGGCGATCGGTTGCTCAGTGCCGGACAATTTACGGATCCCGTTTTTGAAGTGCCAGTGGCTCGTCCAGTTGCTTGACTACCGTCTGACGCTGGCCACATCAGGCAAATTTAAGTCAGCCGTAATTCCAGTTGCTTGACTACCGCCGGACGCTGGCTGGATCAAGCAACTGGAGGAAACAGTCCCGGGTAGAAATTGCCTAAGGTTTGCCTTATTTTCTACTCGGCCGTGATCAGGTAGCGCTACGGCTTGCCATAACACGGCAAGCCTGAGAAGGTCCTGCAAAGGCCTGCCGTAAGACGGCCGTACTCACGCTTGCCTGACACCGCCGTAAAACGGCTGTGCTCAGGCTTGCTTGCCTTTTACAGCGGCCTGCTATATTAGTTCACACATTGCCACACAGATGGACGCCGGTTCTCACAAGTGGAAAGGCGCGAGAGTAAGGATAAGTAGACGAGGAAATTGTTTTTTTCATAAGCATAAGACCGAAACATCATGAATAATAACATGAGTGTTAATCGTAATTTGTCGATTTTTTAGCACTTTTCAATAGAACTATCTTATTATTTTTTAATGGGTATTGGAAATTTGTTTACGATTTCGAAATGATCGTTTTTTCCATCGCTTTAAGTCGTATGTTCCACACTCATACACTTTACAAAATCAATGGAGACCATTATATATTTTTATTTTTACGGAAAATCATTGCATCGTATCACCCGTATCACGCGATGACGAAAATGTATCTTTTGACAAGTGTTTATAGATTGTGTACAGATTTAGGTTATGTTACCCCGGAAAGAAATTATAGTAGGGCACTATTATGGCACCCGTAAGGCAATCATTAGCGCCCTGATCAGGCAGCCTGATCAAGACCGTATCCGATTAAGCGTTAACACTTTCTAACGGGGCGCTGTCCGGCTGCCGTGCGAGGACCGTAATACGGCAGTCAGGCAGCCGGACAGCGCCCGAAGCGGAGCCGTACTACAATTTCTACCCGGGGTACTTCCAGTTGCTTGATTATCACTTGACACTAGCCGGATCAGGTAAAGTACGGTATACCTTAAGTAATGCCTCCGTACCACAGCATGACCAGGCCCGGATCAAATATCAGGACAGCCTGACAATATTTCTACTCGGGATGTTCACGATATATAGAAAGAGAGCAAACTCGATTCTTGCCAACTTCTTTACCGAAGAGTTGGTATGTACGAGTCGATTTGTCTCACGAAAATATACAATCGTTTCTACCGATCGAAAATTCGTTGGTACGAGGACCAGAACGCGGTAAAATCACGACGTTAGTTTCTCATTATTAGATAAATGCGAAAACTTCAAAATTATGATTTAATTAATCCCTTATCGCGTACGAAGGCAGCAAAAGTTGTTTTTGGTTTAAATATGTTAAATTAAGAAGAAGTATAGACTCTATTTCCCATGTATGCTCTTGCGGATTTTTACATTTCTCTTTTCTTATAAACTTTCTTATTCCTAAATTATTTATTTTTCAGGCTCTATTTTGTACTTCTTATATCTTCGTTCTGTTTTCCTTCTCTTACATACAACTTTACATATTAACATTATCCTTCTCACATTCCATCCTTCGAGCTATGTTTTCAAATTGTCTAACTATTTCACACATCTCCTCAACTATAATCTCTCCCTCTAAAGCCTTCCTCCATGATCCTTCCGGTTCCACCCTCTGCTTCCCTTTCCACCTCTCGTATTTTTTTGAGGGCTTGTTCTTCCATTTGTCCTTTGGCCTCTTCACATTCTCAAATATGTGCCAATGTTTCCTCCTCTCTCTTACACACTTTACATCTTATTTCTTTAAAAACCTTCTCCGCCTCTCTTCCCACACTTCCACATCTCATTCTTGCCCACCATTCCCTTTTAATATGTTAAATGATTTTTTTAATTACCTTGTTTTACGACGACAATAAATACATTGCGTTATAGGCAGAAATAAACAATAGGGATTCAAAGTTGATATTGAAAAAAACAATTTGTTACATACTGAAAAAAAAATTAATAACTTTAGCAGACATTGGCTGTTAAAATTTGTCTACGGTAAGGGAGACAAATAAAAGAGGTTTTCACGAGAAAAACTATTTTTATTCCTTCGTCATAATCAACGCGATAAGGAGGTTAAAAAGAAATAAGGCAAATTATAATTATATAATCGCACATTGCAACCCTCCATTATTTTCTCCCCTTTTAATTCGATCGGACGATACAAGCAAATAATTATATTGCCAAAATGCACGAATTACAATCCTACATAAGATAATAATTGAGATAAATAAAAGAATTCTTTTTACACACGAGATTAATTACAAAATTGGCTCTTCGATAATTCATTTTGTCACTCGATCGTTAAGGAGTTAATTATCGGTCGTGTACACGCATATATATACTGATATTATATCGGGTTCTATTGACCCGGGAATTACCAAGGCAAACATATACCTAAAATACCCACACACACACACACATATACATATATACATAACGCCGATATAATATCAGCTACTCGTTGCTAGGCCGCACTCTACGAGTACAAGCAGCTTTATCGTCCATTCGGGTACACAAAAGTGAGTATTAAAACACGTTACCAACACAGGTGGTTACGATACATAACTCCTCGACTTTAGCGAGATATTTGCATGGTTGGTATTATACCTACGTGCGCGCGCAGGTTTACGTATGCGCGCGCACCTTCGTGTACTCGTACGCGTTTTTTTTTCCGGCGTTCTTTCGCATGAGCGCATCCAACAGTCGTCGGAGGCTGCGTGCTAGGATTCATCTGCACGCGACGATGACCACGAAGTAGCGCATCTACTTTAAAGTACCTACTACCACCACTAGCGATATTCGTTGATAGCCATATACCCCGACGACGAGCATTCTCAGCGAGTAAAGAACACGTACGAGTGGTCCCTGCGCATTCATTAGCAAACCGGCGAGAAAAGCCAAGCCAGAGGGATTCACCTGCTGCACTTTATGTACATGTTTACATATATATATATATTTATATATGAGTGTGTGTGTATCTAGATATACGAGTACAAGGATTATACATTTTCCTGTATCGAACTTTGGTCGTTGCTATCATGTTCCATAAATATTCAACGAAACACCTACATTTTTACGTCTATTTAAAATTCAATCGTCAATCTCACCCAATTTTTTATATCAAAAGAATGAATTAATTATTTCATTTAAATTATTCGAGAACGAATTGTCTCGAACGCGATTACATTTTCTTGCCTGATTTCGTTTCATTAATTTTACCGATTCTCGATCGAATAATTCACCAAATGAATTTCATTTTACATTTCTTCATTTACGATAGTTTTAATTTAACAAAAAAAGAACACACACGTATCTCGATATTTTCGAAGAGAATAACTATTTCGTTTTTTTTTTAATGTTTTGAGTTTCTATAAATATCTGTGCAATTTTTGCATATTTGTATAAATATTTGGATATTTAATTTTGTTCGACTATACGTACTGGTTCGTACGGTTAATATTCTACTTGGACTCTCGGGATTAGGCGGGACCACGATTCCCTCTGGCGGCTTACTATAGGGGAGATACTCCCCTTGGCTCGGCTCTTCCATCCCTTGAATCTCGCCAGGTATGTTAGTAATTGCGTTCGATTAAAGCACACGCGTAGTCCCAGTAGCCACAGGACTCGAGTTCGATGGTTATTATTATATACATATATAGAATGTCAGAGAGACCCAATGAAGTAGATCGAGTGAGTAGGAACAAAGGGATAGAGGAGCCTGCGATTGCCGTAAATTGCAAATTCCTTTGCAAGAGGCGAACAAGTATTTGTGAATTTGTAATATAAATTAGGTGGGTTCGTAAAAAAGACGTTTTTTTTCTTTTTCTTTTTTTTCAAAAATCCTCCCTGTTGAAAATTCTCACATTTTTTCACTGGAGAACACGATCGCTGACGCAAAATCCGAGGATGAAACATTTTCATCAGATTTTAAATACTTTCATGTATAAAAATCCAAAAAATTGTATTTACTCATAAAAATCGAAGATCGATTATTCAATATTAAAAATAATCGTCAGGCTTGATAATTTGTCATAAAATATTTTCGTATCACGCGGTATTACAGTATAGAATTTGTCCTTTTTCATTTTGAAGCTTCAAACAATGTATTTTTTTATTGAAACGAATTTTTAAGAAAAATAAATAAATAGAGACGATACGTTTTATAAAGAACGAAATTTTAACAAACCTCCGTTTCGCATGATCGTTGATACAAGAATGATCTATACCTACAATATAGAGAGATAGGATTTGTTAGCTTTTACAACTTGCATGAGTTACGATTGGATTAGCTCAGTAAGGGTCTGAGCACAAACTACAAGCAGAAACTACAAGAGCGGTCAATGCAATTCTATATATATCGAATTGCATTGACCGCTCTTGTAGTTTCTGCTTGTACATATATATATACAAGCAGAAACTACAACAGTGGTCATATATATATTGAATTTGTTATAATTATTTTATATATAAATATATATACACAATTTCCGCAATGTTATTCTATCTATTTCCGTTAAACTCCCATGAGCTTTTAGCATTGGGGGTGAGTGTTTAAGGGTGGAGGTTTGCGTGGAGTATAATGCGAAAGGTACGTAGGAAAACTTGTAATACTATATTTCGACAAGAGGACAATTGTGTTTACAGAGCAATTGAAGCCGCCGGTTGCAATGTAAACACTATCGTTAAATCCCGAGTCAAATAGAAACAGACAGAGATAGTGAGAGACGGAGATAGAGAAAGAGATGGAAAGAGACAGAGAGAGAGAGAGAGAGAGAGATTCCTCTCGCAAAGTCCATGCTACTACCTCCCTCTCGAATTATATGTACGTTTATTTCCGTGGATGTTGACAAGAGAGAGCTGGCGAATATAATCCCCGGGTCCTCGACTTTTCTGCATCGGACTCTCGTACCCTGCGACTATGGGACAGCTCGGACAATTCTTCCAACCCTTCGGCCTTCTTATGTAAACGCGAACGGTTTATTTACACTCCATTGTACACTGACTGTATCGTACGACAACTCGTAATACGATTGACGAAACGGAAAACGAGACGTGACATAATAACAATTATTAATTTTTATATTTTATTTTGTTAATTTAATAATATGGTTTTATTCATTTTATTTATATGGATTTTATTGGAATCGTCGTAGTGTAAGATCGTGAATAAATTATTATTAAATTTGAGTTTATCCGAGTGAGATAAATTTTCGTATTACCGGATTTCAATCAAATCGTACGACCAATTAATTCGTCTCGTATAAAATTGCGTACGAAATAAATCGATATAAAATTTCAATCGAATTAAATTGATCGAAGAGCAACGAACGAGTCTCGCGAAACAGATAACAAAGTCGATTTCGAAAATGCGACAAATTGATTATTAATTACGTCGATAATTAAGTATATAATTAAAATTTCTTCGATCAATCTCGTTAATCATTACACGCATTTCCAAGTTCTTAAAACCTCCTGTAGGTGTAATACACGCCGTCTACCGGCGACTTATAAAAGCTCAATTATATCGCTTCCACATTTCGAGATTTACGAGGAGCGATCGACCGATTAGAAATTCAGATACACGAGGAGATTGCAGAGGGTGAAGTTTACGAGAGCTCGGAACTAGGCTTGGATATATACGTGCGATTTAATACGCGTGTACTTGTTCGGAGCGTCTCGCACGTTGTCCGGAAAGGCCGTTGGCACGAGTAGGGACCGAGCGCGCGAGAAAGATCTCGCGGCGGTGATACTCTCTCGTCTCCGCGCGGTTACACCAGACGCGTGTATATAGCGATGCAATGAATCACGCGCTTCTCTTTACTTCCCCCCTCTACCCTCGCGCTACGCTCTCGGCAATACAGTCGCGCACTTTCTCGTGAGGCGCAAAGAGTGCAATATATATATATATATATTTATATGTATATATATACATATATATATATATATATATATATATATATATATATATATATATATATATATATATATATATATATATATATATATATATATATATATATATATATATATAAATCTTTATATATACGCACACGTGTTGTATAGCTCGTCTTCTCGCGCCTCGCAGTCTCGTCAAGGCAGACGGCACGGCGTCTCAACTCCCTCCCGGCACGTACACATACATATATGTATACAAACGTCATTTGGTCGGTACGAGAAATTCTCTATCTTGATCGTTGCATCGATGTATCTATAGTTTATACGTAGGTATCTATATTTTCTTTAAATCACCGCCACGGCTTACTACGGAGCTTATGTTTGAGATTCGCTTGTAATTTCGGAATTCAGTCGAGTATATCCACGTTCATTTCAAAGTTTTTAGTTAGTTATAGTTAAATTAAGTTCCAGTCAAGTTTAACCGTTTCTTCAAAAAGATGGATTTGAATTTTTTTTTATTGTAAATAAAAATTAATAGCGTCGAAAAAAAATACGTTGTTGAATAAAACATTCGTAGCTTTTTAATAAAAATATTGCACGTTGGATAAGAGATTGGGAAAGCAGTGAAACAATTATATAAAGAACAATGAAAAAATTGTTTTGTCGAAAAAGCTGCAACTTTGAATTAAAATAGAAAATATTTATTTCAATTGAATTTCGATTAAATAATTTTATTTGAATTGAAATAAATAATATTTATTCAATTCAATTTTATCGAATTAGTCACAGCTTTTTGTCTATTTGCTAGGGTTTCCAAGCTGGCCGGTTCGTCTGGGGAAGAGACGAAAAAAATTTGAAATTTATTACATTTTAACAGCTTTTACAGGGGGGGCGAGCGCGTTGACGCAGAAAATTGTGTTATCACAACATATTCGTTTTGCGACATACACGGGACTACGTTAATCAATTTTTTTTTTATAAAGTTTATTAAAAAACTTGATTTTTTTTTGTTACACGATAAAAAAATCAAGATAGTTTAAAGAGTTTTGCGGCGAGAATCAACGAATTTTTTCGACTTTGAATACGTCGATCGATTCGTGTTGCTGAATAAAAATATGGCTATGAAGTTTGGTTCATCCTCTACAAAAAAAAAGATCTTTACAAGTTTATTTTCGGCACGATGACAAATTTCGCGATATATCAAGTCAAACATTTTGTTAAGCAAAAACTTTGTTCTAAATGAGTATATAATATTTTTACCGGGTAGTAAATATTTCTATGGCAATTAATTCCAAGACGATCGTGAAATTCGATCGGAATTTCAATTATCGATTAATCAAACGATTAAAATTTCTTTATTAATCCGCGTATATTTCAATAAACTTCATAATCTCTCCCATCGATCGATCGAACTGCGCTATAACCGAAAAAAAAATATCAATAACAATTGTTGTAATCATCGATCCAAATGTCGTGCAATCGGTTTCATTATGAAACAAAAAACATTTTCGTTAATATAATTTTCGCAAAACCTCTACTCTTCTCATTCTCATTCCTGCTACTTCCCAATTATCAAACTACTCCACCACGAATTAATTTATCGCTCGTGGTACCGATAATAATAAAAAATTTCATCTCGTTTCATAAATCGTGCGTTTTAAAATCCCGCGACGACACTCCGTGGGGTTTTTAGTCGCGCAAATTTTTTGTTCATATCGAAATAATATTCCCACATTAACGAGAGTGAGGGACCCGGTATTGCGGATAGAGAAAGGGGGAGAGGGAGAGGGAAGAAGCCGGACGCTGACAGGACAAAGCCCCATGGAATTCGAGCGAGGAAAGGGCAGCGGTTACGTTCTCTCCCTCGATATAAAAGCGCCGACGTTGTTCCAATTAAAAAAATAAATGAAAAGAAAATAAAATGCTCGCCGCGTTTTCGTTCTTTCTCTCAGCGAAGAAACGAGGTTTGTGGGGGAGGCGTACGACGATTCTTCTTAATGATATATATATGCATATATATATATGTATATACGTGCATTAACGTATACACAGAGATGAGCTGCAGGTCAGATTTCCACCAGCAAAAGACTTCCCCCTCCCATCTCGAATGCTCTCGCACGAGAGACGCTGATGAGAAGAACGATGCATTTTGCCGCAGGAAGGGGTGGGTCGAGGGAATCTCGGCAAGTAAGAGAGAAGGGCAAGGGGGGATGTGTGCATAGTTATAATACCGATTGAAACGCCAAAGAGAATGAAAAAGAGAGAGAGAGAGAGAGAGAGGGGACGGCTAACTCTTTTCTTTTTTTGTGCACCCCCCCCCCCCCATCTCACTCACTCAACGTCTTTATACGTATCTTCGAATACAAATCTTCTCGGTACCGGGGAGGCCGTACGATGGAAAATGAGAGAGGCTCGTGCCCGTTCATCGCTGCATCATCCCTCCAGCATCCCTTGTAAAAAAATAATATAGGTATATATATATATATACCTATATATGGATATGTGTATATAATTCTTTTACGATGATATAGACGGTCTACGATGATGTACATACCGGGTGTCTCAGAAGTTGTGTAGTATCTGGTATCTGTGGATAAATAACGATATTACGAATCCACGTGCAAAGTCTCTGAGGTCAATTCGTTATAGTTTTTAGACCGAGAGACGATCAAAGTTGTCCAATCGACCGCTTTTGAATGCGATTAAGAGAATACCAGCAATACGTTTCAGAAGTTTAAAGGGACATCGATCGTCGCGTTTCTCGTGCTAGGAAAGAGGATGAGCATTGTTTGAGAGAAGCTATTGCGCATGTCCGATAAATATAGTCTTCGATCTCGTCTCGAGGCGGTGACGATCGATACCCTTTCAAATTTCGGATAGGCGCTGCTAACCTCTCGATCGCGTTCGAACGCAGCCACGTTATCGGCTCGTTGATTGGACAACTTAGATCGTCTCTCGTTTGAAAACTATGGGGAATTAAGAGCCCAGACTTTGCAAGTGAATTCGTGGTATCATTGTCTAGACGCAGGTACGAAATGCTCCGTAACTTTTGAGACACCCGGTACATGACCATATCACCGTAGGTCATATTATAATGAAGCACTCTCTCGGTTGCGCCGAGTGGAATGAGCGATAATCGCGATCCCGTACATACACGCGTTGTTGTATAGAATTATTGTTTTTATTACTATCATCGAGGGAATTGAAGGCGAGAAAAAATGCGAAATAAAGTATACACGCGTGGAACGATAATGGGCAAGGATAAGGTTACCCTCGACGCGGCGTTAAAGGTAATAGGTAAAGTAGGCTTAATTGAGTCGTTGCAACCACCCACTGTCCATTGGAACTCTACCGACGTTGAAAATCCCCGAATGAAACGAGATGAACGATAATTCATTCAATCCCTCCCATCGCCGCGAGAGAAATCGTGCGTAGAATTATAATTATAATTGATAGGAAGAGAGAAGGTCGCGTTAAATGCTAGATCGAATGATTCGTAAAAATCTTTCGCCTCGTACACTTCGGTTCGATTAAATTCCATTTAATTCCAACACGATCATTTATTCCACTCGAATGAATTCTATTTATTTTTAATACATTTGTTGTTACTGTTATAATAACATTACGATTGACCATACCCGTTACGAAACTATCGTCGTAAAAAAGAATAATCGATATCGATACCAGGTTCTTTCGTATCTCGATCTTTCGATTTCCTTCTATAAACAAAACCTTAAACTCGTACAACCCATTGGTCAAATCTACGTGTTTACCATAAAGCTCCAATCAACGTCGCGCGTACGGATAATCAACATCGGAGTATCGATTCACGATTCTCGGATCCAGGCAATGTACCAACGAATTCCATTAATTCATTAGATTATAAATATCTGCAGACGTATACAAGCCCAACACTTAAATCATGTTTGAATAAACATAAATACCGACATCCTCGTCTGGGGACCATCGATCCTCGTGCGCGGTTCTCTTCATTCATTCGCCTCTGTTTGTTCAACGTTATTGGATCTCGGTGAAAGCTGCGATCTTCGACCTCCCCCCCCCCCCCCCCCCCCCCCCCCCCCCCCCCCTCGTCTCTCCCTCTCCCTTCACACTTCCTGCTCACGTGTATATCACACGTAGAAAGTATATATATTTCCTACGTGTGTAGACAAACAAAAACGAAGAAATCGGATAAAGTTTGGGCACGGTAAGAGACGACACAGATCGTAGCTCGGATCAATCTTCACCTCGCGCGTCGCGACTATTTATCGTCCTCGGGCATATAATCTCAAAGCGCGATCTCGATGACGGATAGATCCTCGAAGCGACTCTATATCTCTTCGATACATAGATTAAGAAAAACTTAATATACAGAGACGTAAACAGTACGAGGTGAAGTATCGGATTGACCGAAAAAGAAATGCCGAGAAGTACGGCGTGAACGCGCCCAGAGATACGACGTGAACGCGCCCAGAGGTCCTCGACCGCCCATGATGGCATCTTTGTTAGAAAGATTTATATTAGGCAACGTTTAGAACACGACCCGAACCTTTTCAATGCGAACGATACGAGGAAGAAAGGAGAGATGGAAGTTTAAGGTGGTCGGGATTAAGGGAATCGTTGGTCTCTCGGCCACCCAACGGCAATTGTCCTCGTAAACGCGTTCTCCGTCCGGGATAGATACGCGAGGCCAATAATTGCCACGGTTGGAAGCATTTCATTTTCCTTTCTTTCTTTTTCTTTTTTTTTTTTTTTTTTTTTTTTTTTCTTAAAGACCTAAAAATATGCAGGACGGTAGCCGGGCGTAGATGAGCTATCGCGGTAAGCCGAAGGGACGAAAGATATCTTGAGCTTTGGCATCGGGTTCACCCGCAACACCGGCTAAACACCACGCCACCAGCAGCTAGAGCCCCTCTGTCAGATTTTAGTATTATCCTCCGAGACTCGGTGGACGAAAATGGAGAAGAAGAAAAAAATACATAATAATAAAAAGTCGAGTTAAGAGGATGAGAAGGGGGTGGGGGTTGAGACAGAGAGAAAGTGCGGTCTCAAACGACCCGACCACAATTTTCCGGACCCTTAATGACTCCCCGTAGACCTCTTGTGTATCTTTTTTTCTCTTCTTCTTCTTCTTCTGGTTCTTATTTTCTTTTTCTTTATCCGGCGTTGATGTATACGATATAGGTATATATCGGTTCTTCGTTCGAAAATATAGGTACGGCTCTCTTTGAAACTTTACAATGGCTAATGTTACGGTAATTTGTCGTGAAATTATCTCAGTTCGTAAACATCTTGAGAGAAGTTCTAGATATTTTCAACCCCTGACTGAAAAAGGGGTGTTTTTGTATATGTTTCCCTTAGATCTGGTAATTATTATTAGGCGCGGTGTAATAACTGACGTATCGTTGGTTAGATTTTTAATTCACGAGAACATTGATAATTATTATATTTTAATTAATTTTTGAGTTTTTGAGAGACCCGTTCGTTTTTCTCTTTTTCTCTTTTTGACAGCCCCTTTTAGCCTATAACCTCCGCACGTCACTTATCTAATCTAACTTTTCCGGGTGCATCTGCAGACGACTTTCTACACTCTACCGTATTTGCCTAGGCCACGAGCGAACTACGAAAAGAGACCCGTGTCAGGTACAGTCGCGGTATTTCCAAAGTCTAACGTTCGGTTCAGCGATTCGATGCCCCAGCTAACACGCGGCAACGCGGTCACCGCACCAAGTATTGGCAGCATGAAATGCTGCTTAACTTTGGTGATGATCGGAACGGTACGTTGATCGTGTACCCATCATTGTCGGTACAACATTAATCATTATTTTATAGGTCAAAGATCGATACCCACGGTTCAATGTTGATTAGGGCGTTAATTAATAATAATAATAATGTGGGAGTTTATCGTGCACACCCTCTTCGGGTTTTTACACACCTATATTCTACAATTCTACCATTTTTCATCCAACCTATCCTCCGACATTCTTATTCGCGACCACGGCTGCAGCCGTTTCGCATTCCCCCTAATCTCCCTGTATCGCATTTGCCACGGACGGAGGGAAACTGCAGAAAACCTCCGCCGATACAGGTCGGTACCTACCTAGTCTCCCCCAGTGTCAATGCGAGTAAACTCAAGCACGTCCACCAGAGTCGCCTAGGGTCGGCACCTCCTCAACTGTGACGATGGGCCACCCGATGTCCGATCAAGGCGTCACCATCCGCGCGATGAGAACCGCCTTGCGGGAGCACCCCAGCCGAACATCGACCCCCCACTCCTCACAGCGAGGTTTTTGTTGGACATTTGTTTTGGAGGGATCCGAACCGCCAGGATTGCAGAAAAACACTTAGAAAAAATTTCTTTTTTCCATTGGTGTCGGCTACGGGAATCGAACCCTGGCCCGCTGGGTGCGAGCCAGAGTCCTACTCACCGAGCCACCGCGCTCCTATTAGGGCGTTAATTATTTTACGTCCTAATTACCAATATATTTATTTTATATAAAAATCGTGTACATATTAATGTTTATTTTTTTTTAATTGTCCTGCTATCAAAATTGGCCGAGATAGGAAACAGCAAGTTTTAAATTTAAGCTATGAGTCATCGGCCCTTGCGATTGAGGGACAAATTATTTTGTTGTATTTTTTCGACTCGTCATTCACTTATTAATAGTTGTTTCTTCAATATCTTCAAAAAAAAGTTAGAAATCTGTGAAAAAATTAACCTGAGCGAGGCTCGAACCCGAAATCCAGACTTTTATCGATTAGGGCATTTCAATAGCATTGCTGTCTCATAGTCCATTGTCAAAATTTCAAACTTTGCGAATTAATATCAGCCAATTTGATTAATTAATTAATTTATTCGTTTGTTTATTTATTTACTGGTTGGTTGCCGTTTCGCCCTTCTCCCTTATAAATTCGAGGGAATATTTTTATATTATTAATGTAAATACACGCACGAGATTTTTTCAATCCCTCATCTCGGTCTCGCATCTCTCTCCCTCTCTCTCTCTCTCTCTCTCACGTCTTGTTTCCGTATATCATCGCGTGGCCTAGCTGACCAAGATAATCGTTTCTCGAGCGTCTCGCGAGACGGTCCACTCTCGTGATGACTCAACTTCGGGTCTGCGTCTCGTCGCTTCGACTCTTGGCTCTTTCATTTTCGGCTCTCATCGTCTCCTCCCATGCGAACGAGGGAGACGGTACAGGACTAATCGTTGGGCTCTCGCCCGATACTTAAACTACACGGGATATATACATACACAGTACTGTAAAAGATAGGACACTCGAAAAAATTTCGTAACTCTTCGTGCATTCCACTCGTTCCTTCTCATCTCGAGAGACTTTCCTTGCTTTTATTTTCCTTAGGAGTTCGTTTTTTCTTCGAGCTACCTGGACCCTTGGAAATTTCGGCACTCGAGTTGTACCTTGCTTTTACGTACCGTAAACCCTTGTAAATATAATATCCTCCCTTCTTATAATACGTAGACACTTTATCTACGATGTACACATTTTTTTAAATTCGTGAGAAAGAATTATAAAATTGCTGTCTAGCCTCACTTCCGACATTAATTCTTCTCGCGATATTCTCGAGCCAGTGCTCAAAGTAAATGGAATAAATATTTACATAGGTGCAAAGTGGCGAGTCCACCCCCTTACGAAAATAATAAATTCAGTGTAACTTCGTAAGCAAAATTTCTCCATTTTCCTTTATATAGAAAAATATTTGTATTCACTGGAATATGAAATAAAATGATTGTAAAGTAAGAAGAACGACCCCTCGAATTTTTGTTAATTTATCAATAAAATATAAAAAATTACTAGAACAATCTTAAGTAATTTATGAAAAATACGTGAGAAAAAAAATAAGAAATTAATTTTTCTATTGATTAGAAAAATATCGCTTACGACGTACGAGAAATCCTAATAAAAAGCATTATTTTCTCCATTCACGGGTGTGCATAATCGATATTCATTCGATCATATTTTTTTCCAAAACTTAGTCGCCCCTTTCTCGTGGAATGCTTTTCATAACGATCAATCGCAAGTCACGATCCGATGATACGTAAGATAGAAACAGAGAGAGAAAGACAGACAGACATACAGAGAGATCACACAGGTGCTTTATGTACAAAATACATATAATATGTACGTGCATCCCACGTAAAGCACCTGATGTGATTTCTCTGCCAAGCATACCCATATATAACACATATATACAGGGTGAATCATAATGGGTGGACACCACTTTTTGATGGTATTTACCATGCGTCGTAAATTACCGACTACCTACAACTGGATTGCTTGACTGCTCCAGAGATGGCAGAGATACTCCAATTGAGTAAAAAATCGAGGGGCAGTTTCAACCCCTTAATTATGAGATAGCGAAAAAATAACAAACCCGTCAACTTTATTTTATCATCCTCTACCTTTATGTTAATTTGCATCCCAATCGGTTAAAAACTCTCGGAGATACGTATGAAAAAATTACAAATTTGCAATAAACAATAAGAGATTTGTTGCTATCTGCACCATTCTGATATCCAGTGTATAGTACGCGAAAAAATAAATGTTGTTGCAATTTGAAGTTTTTTCATATCTTGTATTTTTATCCATTCTACAAGCATACCAAATGTCATCGAAATCGGCGAAGATGCATGAATGTAGTTGCCTGTCACTAAGCAGCTGCCATCTCTGGAGCGGTCAAGCAATCCAGTTGTAGGTAGTCGGCAATTTACGACGCATGGTAAATACCATCGAAAAGTGGTGTCCACCCATTATGATTCACCCTGTATATACAAAACGTACACAAAAGGCACCTGTAGCCTTGTCCGCCGGTATGCGTGAACCGCGACGATAATGCGTGGGTTTTCAGCGTTGGTTTCACTCAACCCCCCTCCCTCTGCCATTTTGTAGTAACAAATCCCAGCGGGAGAATTTCTCGGAGAGTCATCCACATTATGTGAGAGAGAAAGCGAGAGAGCCAAAACGAAAACGCTATATGCACGAGAAAGGCACTTGAACCGTGGAACTTGGTGAAGTAGCGAGAATATGTATGATGTACAGAGGGAGAGAGAGAGAGAGAGAGAGAGAAAGAGCCAAAACCCGTACGATGGCTTTTAGCCACTGCATACGACCCCGACGAGCAACACTCGGTACTCGTTGGTTCTTACGTATATCTATCTATCTATCTATATATATATATATATATATGCGTTACGCATCCCGCGAACCTTGTTTTCGTACCCACGCTTCATAGCGAGTATATAAATTTTTGAATTCCGCATCGTTTGTACAACCGACGAACGGATCACTCGAGTGCAAAGCACACACAAGCTTTACACCGTGTTCTCGTCGACCCTGTCTCCCGACGAGTCAAATTCAAAAGGGCGTATCGCGCATCCGTTTACGCAACGAGAACGTTGTCAAATCCGCCCTTGAGATACTCGACGCTCGATATTTCTCGACGTTAGCTATTTTACGATTATAAGTGCGTAGAGGTGAGTGAATCACGCGAGATGCTTTGAAACGAGCCGAGTTGGTAATTCATTTATTTATGTCAATAATTACTACGGAAATTATTTTGAAACGGTTGAATTCAACTGGGCGAAATACTGCGTGATTAATGTTGAGTGTTTATTTCAATAGATTCTTAACGTTAGTCAACGCGAAATTAGACATTCGTTTCAATCTCAAATTCTCGGGTATTTTCCTCCAGTCGTTAAATCGTGGTTTGGTTTGAAAGAATTTTGTCGGATTTGCTGAATTTTTGTTTTCATCCGGTTTCATGTTAATGATGTTTTCTTATCTTCATAAACGTAAAATCGCCCGATGAATCATTCAAGTTTTACTGAAACACCCTAAAAAATTATTATAAATTTATCAAATTGCAATGCCAATGGAAAATATCCCGTGAGTAACGTGAAATAAATTACAAAAACGTCTCGGAAATTTCAAATTATCAATCTAATCAAGAATTACAAAATATCAATACATTTTTTGGCAAAGAACACTCGATAAGGAATCGATACAAAAATTCAAAGGAGACAATTCAATGCCAGAAATTATTTTCAAGCGACGATGCGAACTAGCAAAGCGTAGGAAAAATCTGAAAATTTTTAATCACGAGTGACTGAGTTCACGGTAATTAAATATATACAGGATGTTCAAAAAATGGCGGGCATCTGTTCGCCGCGAATATCTGAAGTTGCCACGAAATCACGCGCCAAATTCGCAACGATCGATTCGCGATAGTTTTTAAAAGAAAAACTATCAAAGGTGTCCCAAGTGAGGTGGACTGTTTGAATCGATCGCGATCCAAATCCGATCGAGACTGTACCAACGCACAACCAAAGTTTAACCCTTTCTCCGCCAAGTTGTTATTACGATAAAATAGTTTTTCTGTCCGAAAGACTGAAAGTCTAAGAGACGCATAAACCACCCCACAACTTAGCTGTTTTTCAGTAACCGGGACATACGTTGTCCCAGCCGTAATTTCAACAAAATTTTAGACTGGGACAGCGTATGTTCCGTCGGGTGTTAAAGGGTTAAAGTGACATGGATCGTAGCCGGCGCAAAACAAGACTGAAGACTACAGTTATCGAACGTGATCTATCTATCTTGTAGCTCGTAGTTCGTTCGAACTTTGCTCACGCACTGTCGCAGCTCGACAAACGCGTCGATCAATGTCCCTTTAAACATCGGATACCCCTTGCTATCCTCTCGAACCCGACCAATTCTAGCTCTCCGATCGAACAGCTTCAATACTCGCTTGATAATTAAATCATCGCGAATTACCAGTGCGAACTTTGTACGTGAATTCGTGGCGCTTACCAGCTACCCGCAGGCTCTGCCTGGGAGTGGGGGTAGCTGGTAAACGCCACTAGCGGGAGCCGCAGGTACTACTCGCGCGTCCCACACTGCTTGGTTGCGGTGCGGGACTTTAGCGACACCCTATATATACGAGACCGTCATTTATGTACGTCCATCAGCGGAAAGGAGCAATTTGAAAGAAATCAAAAAAAGTTTGATCCTCGATACCTCATCAGCAAGGACACACCGGACATAAAACGCTACCGCAATCTTACGTACTCTACTATAGCTTGATAATATACTGTATATGTGTGTTTTATCCGCAGAACGGTATAAAGAATTTCTCTTTTAACAACACACAAATTATATATATAGTTATTGCAACCCCATGCAGTATTTATATGTGTTATATGAATTATTTGTTCATGTACATTGCCCACGTGTTTATCGCTTGTATTCTCATCAAGTACGTATAATTCCGTGACGAAAATATTGCGCGAGGATTGATCGAGAAGTCGATGAGATCACGCGATACTGCGCTTTATCGTCGTCCTCGTCGACGATTCGCACTTTATCCAGGGGGGTTAAAAAAAAATTTTACGACGGCCATAAAAAATCTCGAGGCTCTCACGTCGTTTCGCGCACCGGACGCTGCATTCGCCTCCCAAGACGACTCTCTCTCCTGTACCGCAAGTAGCAAGACATTCGCCTACAGTACTATACGAACTAAAATCCAAAAAAAAAATTAACGTTGCTTTCATTGTTCTGTGTACATTTTTTTTTGAACACGATAACAAAATATCCTATGAAGAATTAAAAAACAATTTTTCGTGGAAAACGATTCAATTTAAAGTATTTGAAAATAATTAAATTTGATTTGATTTATTTGAATTTGAACTTTTGAAAATTTATGAAAAATGTCAAAGTATGAAAACAACTTTGGACTTACGAAATTCTCGTCGTTGAATCAGTTTGCAATAATTAACGACACGATATGGAGAATTATAAAGGTCGAATTTAATTAAGAGCGTAGTAATTAACAGCCAAACCTTAAGAAATAATTATTATTGTAATAATACATCATCCTCGACTTTTTCCATTGCTGGTTAATGTAAATACTAAACATCCACAAGATCGATCATCACCTATAAAATTTTAGAGAAACCAATCAGAAACCAACAATTGATCTAATTGTCAATAATACATATTGTCATATCTGCAACAGGAATCACGTCACGAAACTTCACAAAAGCCTTCGAAAAGTTGAATATCGAGGAATATACTCACACGACCATTCAAAAATCTGTTATCATCACAGCAATGTCAATAATCAAGAAAAATTTATAAAATTAATAATTTAATAGTCTTGGCAATAGAACATAGACAAACATGTGCCTTGGTCGCGCGAGGCACATATTTAGAAACCGTTACAAAGTCTAAAATTGTACAATAACAATAATAATGACAATAACGATAATCCAACGTGAGAAATAATTGGATATTACATGGAAGGAGCCATGTCGCTTGTACCAGTGTATAGTTGAACCTCGAGAGAATTGCATCGGATACATTTGGACTTTGATATTAGAGAAGCTGTTGGGACGATGGCAAGGTAAACAGGAAGAGGTAGAGAAACTCTCTCCGTACTTAAAATAATATTGAAGCCTACGTATCGTACGGTTTCGTACAATCGAATTGCGGCCACAAACAAATAAGGAACACCAGCAATATATGTCTTCTGCATGGTATCACTCACTTTCAAATGATATTTCACTCGTTTTATCATTTTCTAAAAATTGGAATTGAGAAAACAAAAATTAATTTAATTAGGATTTTCTTTTTTCATTGATGTTATTTCTATGATGATAAATGTCAACTATGATTGAAGAATTTCGAGAAAATTATAATTATCGAAGAAAAATTATTTTAATAATGAAACGATCGTCGAATGATTTTGGAAATTTGTTGATCAAATCTTGAAAAAATGATTTCCAAACGTTTTTTCGTTGGAATTCTTGTCTGGTTTGTATTCGAAACAGCCAACCGGAATTCTCGAAATTACAAATTCGTTCGTCGAGAGGGAAAGGGAGAAGGAGAGAGTTAAGAAAGCTCAAAGGAAGCCACTGTCGTTCCGGACGTTTATTTACACGGCTAATTCGATAACCTCGCGAAATTCCAGCTAGCAGGCATACGGTTTTTCAGCCATCGAATAAACGGATAGCAGCTTGCGTTCAACGCGTACGTTATAACAAAACCGTTCTTTTTTGTACTCGGCAAACGCTAACGAATGTAGAACGTAACTGAGATGACGCAGTTCTACCCAAAAAATTTTAAACTACCTTTTTTTTCGAAAATCGTAGATAGGTATGTCTATGTATACAATTACGAAACAAAAACACATTTTTACGAGAGCACATTAATATTTCTCCATGAAACAAAAAAATTCACGTAAAAGAAATTTAAGATTTAAAAATAATTCAAAATTTCTACATCTCTTCCTGCAATTTTTAATTATAGATAAATAATTTTTTAATTATTTAATCTTTAGTTATTTTGATAAACAGATCATAATTTAAAAAAAGATATTGAATAAATAAATTTATATTTTACAAAAAAAACGAGGAAAGCTTTTACTTTTTTTCTTTCAAAGCGACGAATTTTTTTGCAATACCAATTTTTCTAAAATTATTCGATACGTGTATATTAAATATCGATAAAGAGTTCACGAAGAGAAAAGAGGATATTGAATAGTCGGCGCCGGCGACAAGATTCCACGAGTCATTGCACTCTGTAACAATCTCATTGTATCAACATATAGTCACCCTGTAACATCTTGGTGGACATTGAAAGAGGTCGCTATTTTATATACGCAATAACGTATAGAAAAAAAGAAGAAAAAAATAATAATAATGATTGCGTTGGAGTTAGCGAAGCATTGCTGATCTATCAACATACCATTAACTTCCCATAGATTTTCATACACACACATAGGCACAATATTACTCTTACTCGCTCGTAAAATCGCGTTCCAAATATTTAAATCTCATGCTCTCACTTTTCTCCATTTTCCCTCGATTTTATAATAAATTCTTGTTCCACGTATTCAAATCTTATTCTCTTACTTTCCACTCTTCTCACTCGCACGTCAATCTTCGCGTTTACATATTTTAACAATAAAAAGTGGAAGTGCGTGATTCAAATTTTGAGGCGTAAATTTAGTATTAAAAAATGTTGTACATAAAATATTAATTAATAAAAAAAAAACATACTTTTCTAATTGAAATTTAATAATTTCAAATTTTGTAATCTCGCGTTTGTACTTTTCTACAATATTATAGAGTAAATTTGAGGCAAGAATTTAATGTTGATAATTGTCAACAAATTTTCTATGGTAATTTCACGTGACAAATTTTGAAAAATCATATCCTTACTGTGCCTTCTTCTCTCTCCTACAGTCGTCACGTTTATATATAGGTACACACATGCTCGCACGTAGAGTCACGTAGGCATTAAAGGGGGGCCGTTGCTTCTCCGAAAAAGCTCTCGAAAAGAAGATCGTCGACGATTAGTCGTCCGAGATTCTCAACGGATGAACGATAACCTCTTTCTCTCTCTCCCTCTTCCTCCCCCCTTTCTCTCTCTCTCTCTCTCTCGTGCTTGCTTATTTTTTTTATCATCCTCTATCTCTCTTTGTTCCTATCTGTTTGCGGTATAACGAGGTAGATCCTTCTGGCACGCAGCGAATATATCGTCACGATCTGAGACCGCCACGTGCACTCGGGAATAGGTGTACATACCTATATGCAACGACACGTATGAGTTACGTACTCTCCGGCACGAGAGTTCCTGGTCCTGAGTCTACACCGTGCTATCGCCTAATCTCGCGTTACAAATAGCAGTGCACGCTGTTACTATATATAGATACAGCTATACGAGCAAATCGTAGTTGGAGAGTATGGGATTAAACGAAATGTATCATTAAGAGAAATCGTACTTTTCGATTATCGAGTCTTACTTTTTTTTATTCGAAAGAAAAATTGCACGCGATCGAAAGACAAGTATTTCTTCCAATCACAAGTCCCGAATAATTAAAACGAGAAGTACAAAATTGTCGAATTGCAAAATTGACAAAAAAAATTGTAATACGTTCAACTTTTTTTTTTAAACGAGCAAATTTACTTTATTAATCGAAAGAACCGTGAGTTATTTTTAATTTTTGTCATGAATTTATCATTTTGACTCGACGCAATCGACGGATTTATTGAATTTTATTCGATCCCTGCGTCTGAAAGAATATCTTATTTTATTCGTATACTCCTTCAATTAATTAATAACGAACCGACAAAAATTATATTAATTATTCCCCTAGTCAATTAATATTCTCATCACCTAACAAGATTTTAATTTTAATTCTTCGATTAAAAATCCCTTTAAACAATATTTCCGCACTAATAACAATTTTGCAGATAACATTGTACATCAATTTTTAAAATAGACGACGTAAAATTCGAAACGCACGAAATTTGAGAAAGTCATCTCGTTCCTCCCCTAGTGTAAAAGTATAAGCAACATGCTATATATCGCGAGAAGAGGAAGAAGAAGAAGAAGATGAAAAAGAAGAAGAATAGGGTTATACCTACTTTGTGTAGCTGTTCGTATGTGCAATGTTAAACGGAAATCCCGAGACGCGTGTCTCGGATAGTTAGGTTGGCTAATATGCGCTCTCTCCCCGTTCTCGTTCTCATTGATATTCCGCGTGTTTCATCTCCTTCGTACGGCACGTTATACCCGCGCCTCAATACCGCGCACTGATCGAATCGCCAGCGAGCGTGCCTAATCTCTTGCAAAATATGTTGTACTCTCCTTATACATATACACATATAATAGTTATATAGTGCTCGTGATTACGATACGGTCGACCTCTACAGAGAGACAGAGACAGAGAGAGACGAAGATTTAACGTCGCGTCAGGACGAATACATACATATGCGAGAGTTCCTCTCCACGTAGCTCATATATACATACATAATTAAACTTCTAGGGATGCTGAATTAAAAGAATCTGTATAGCGAATTATTATACGAGTATACGGCAAACGGCAGGATGTTCCATGACCCAATTATTTAACAAATATAACGACAATCGCGATACCAGTCTTCGTAATACTGTATGCGATACATATGTGTTACATATATATTTATATATATATATATATATATATATATATATATATATATATATATATCGTCGAGAGTAGAGATAAAGATGGGCGTGCGAATCGTTCGAAAGCTCGTATATTACACTAGAGCCTTCGTTGCGGAAGCTCGACGCCTCTGGTAGAGGGCAACGAAGAAAAAAATTGTATAAAAAAAAGAGGATGAAAAAAAATTCGTCGAGATGTACAGCGAGAAGAGTATGCTCACGAAAATAACTTCCGCGCGAGGGCCCGGAGCACGATTACGTCAGTCTCGATTTCGTGGCATATCACTCGCATCATCCGTTCTCTCTCTCTCTCTTTCTCTCCGTTCCAACTCTGTGTATATATAAATATCATTTTATAGTTCTCGCAATGAGCTCGTACACTTGAAACGAACGCGGATGAAAAATAAAAATTACCGAAGGAGAAATTAATGGTTTTCTGGCTGGAGGATAATGATCAACAAAAATGTGGTATTTGGTTAAAAATTGTATGTATTCGGATGGTATTAAAACAATTAAGTAATCGTCTTGGTTAACGACGTTGATTAAGAAATAATTGAATTAATCGGGCTTTAATTATATTAATTATGTCGTGATTAAATTAATTAAGAATTTAATTAAAGAATTATTTCATTCCCTGTCGAAAGAATTCTTTTTTTTTCGTTCCCCCTCGATCTTCCGATATTGTTTTTATAGTTTGATGAAAAATATCCGAGGGTGAAAGAATTTAAAAAATGTGCCAATAAAACAGAGGCGTTCTCGCCGCTCGCTGTATCGTTTATCATACCGCGAGAGCACATGCTACGAGGTAGTCCGAATTTTCCTATACCGTGTGTAGCGGATCGACACCAAAGCTATAGGACAAAAATCCCGTGGTATTTACAGAGGGGCGAGAACTCGCCTTCGGAGCTCGCATGTTCATTATAAAAAGCACCACCACCGACGACGATGATGGCGATGACGACGAATGAAATGACGAGGCCGAGCCGACGTTACTGTAACATTTATTCCAGCCGGGTGGTCCAACGTACTATATAAATTACAAACGTATATTCAAATTAATACACACAGACAGGCATATGTATATGTGTAACCTTGAAAAAACAGGGTTAAAAAAAGTTCAAGCTCAACAAATTTTAACTTGAATTAAATTTTGTTTTTCATTACTCAAATTATATTTCTAGCTTGAATTAAAAATATTTTAATCAATTTTGTACAATTAGCCAATCTTATTTTATTTCTGATATATTTAAATTTAAATTTGTTGTAACAGGAAGGTAATGAAAGTAACATTTGACTACATTTATTTTTGTCGATTTGTACATTTTTTTCTTTTCGGTAGCGTTTAATTTACGTTTCAACAGAATTTTTGCTTCAACGGTAAAGGAAGTTAAAATATCGTGCGATTTATTATCGTAGTTTGACGAGAAATTTGGGATTTTCGTGGGTAATTTTGGTTTAATGCGCAATATAATATTAGTAGAAGATTGAAGTGGCGCTCCACGCGTGGGCCCGCAGTACGATGATACATACCGTGGTTCGTTCCGTGACTAGTGTCCGTCCACGATAAGAGGAGAGCGTTTCCCGGATGTACAAATAAATACTATCTCTCATCCCCCACATTTCCTCGTATCCTTAATTGGACCAAAGTATATATAAAAACTTGGCTTCACGCTCCCTTTTTCCTATAAAACATCGCGACTTTCCTTCCAACTAGTCGTTTTCATCGGAATTATTGTCAAACGTGAGAATAAAAAAATTAAAATAAATGCTCACCCCACTGGAGATTTCTTTTAAAATAAACGTTTCACGCCGAAGTATTTTTTTCGATTATTGCTCTAACGAAGGTCGTAAATGAAATCATACGTAGTTATCAATTAAAATTCTCCTTATTCGATAAAAATATTTGATTTATTATCGATATTGTTTTTATTTTTAATCCACTTCGTTGATGTAATTATTTACTAATCGCTATTTCGTTTTAATTTTTTTTTAATTCAATACGTTCCGATAGAAATAAATTTCAATAATTTTGTTCTTTTTCAATTAATAATCGATTTTCATCAAATTGAATCACATGAACTATTTTTAATATTTTTAGATGCACTTTTTCTACGATATCAAATTTTATTTGATTCAATTATTTCGTATTTTTGCTCGAATAGAGACTTTAAGAAGGGCGATTACCCCGTCGCAATCTGTACAGTTTGTAGCTATTTCGTTTAGGCCGTAAAATTCGTTACAGTAGGAATAGCCAGGAAAGAGTTTTGGAGGTTGTTAAGAGCACGGAGAGGAAGAATTATAGTGAAAGGAAAACTGGCAATCTCACGGATCGTACAGTCCTTTAACAGGATCTACCGGAACAGAGTTACAGGTCGGCAAAGTTTCGACTAACCACCCCGTAAAACACGGGGTTTACTTTTCACTCGAATGTAAAGCAATAAATATTACGATCTTGTTAAAAGAAAACACCCGTCACGGAAATGCTTTAATTTTCATTTAAAAGAACAATCGTTTGAAAAAGAATATTTCGTAAAATTGACAAAAATACGAAATGAATGATAACTCGACTGGAAATCCAAATTTTGTTTCGTCTCGATAATTTTTAATAATAATCGTAATATCATGAAATTAGTAAACTTCGATTAAAATTTAAATCGAATCAATCGATAATATTTAATACAAATTAAATTAATATCGTTAATATATATTTTCAGAATTGAGTCTTTTCAATGCTGAGACTTATCGTGACTTAATAATCGATCGTGAATTAATAATCGATCTTAAATTAATAATCGATCAACCTAGATGAATTTAATTCACCTCGAATCGATATTAATTGTCTAGTTTAATGAATTCGTCTCTATTCCCTTATCCATATCAACACACGTTCCACCATGATAAATCTCGGTTCTTCGCTAACATTTGAAATCTCAGGATCGAAAAGCGTTTCTTGGGCCTCGACGAAATCGAAGGTCAGAAATAAAAAGAAGACGAAGAAGCCAAGAGCCACGGGGTTTGTACCCTGCAGTCTCGAGAACTGTATAAGAAGCCGCGAGGCTCGACCGAATAATGGTTTCGAGGAAGAAACCGAAACGGGGAGAGACCGAGACGAACGAGACTCGTCTCGGTCCCGTTGACTCGCCGTCGTCTCTTCTTTCGGCGATACCGTCCTTCGTCTCGCTCTACCTTCGATGTATAAATCAACGATGCGTAATCGCATTCTCCCCTTACTCCTCCCTTAATACGTGCAATTAATAATATCGAAGGCTCGTCGCCTCGTATCTCTGCTCTATCGTCGTTTCCTTTGCGATTACGATCGCGATTGATCGTCCCTTAAAAAAAAAAGAACGATAAATAAACAGACCGAAAAATCTCAACACAAATACATCACGAAATATGCGGAGTTAAAATAAAAGAAGATAAAAATTACCTCAAATCCCCGGTATTTTCTTTTCCAGAACACGTCCTTAACGTTTCTCTATAAAATTCTCTCTTTGTTTTCTCTCCCTTTGCGGTTATAATTGTGCTTGATCAGACCCCTGGAAAAGGAAAATAAATAAAACGAAAATAATAAAGGGTCGGTTAAAGCCTGGAATGGAAAAGAAAACATTTTGTTTATTCTGCCAGAAAATCCAACCAACCCCCTCCCCTCCAGTCTCCATTATTTTATCTCTCGTCTACAATAGACAAGAGAGTTAATAAGGAAAGAGGACGGAGAAAAAGTACTGAAATGGATGTCGGATACGAGAGAAAGAGTAGACGAGCTCATCGCGGAAAGTGCAACTATGCTATACGTCCTCTTTGCATAAATACATATATACAGGGTGTCCTAAACATTCTGGATCAACTGGTACCTGCACATAGCTGTTGGTCCCCCGAATATGCGTACCAAGTTTGAACGATCAATTCGCCATAGTTTTCAAACGGGAGACGTTCGCGTATAAACGCGATCGTCAGGATAGCAATGCGTGTCCCAAATTTAAAGGGACGTCGATTGTCACCGACAGATGGCATTAACTGCGGCCTATAACTGTCGGATATGAGTTATAACTCGTCGATCGTAGTTTATTCGAACTTTAATCACGCACCGTCATACCACGAGATGACGCGAAGATTGATATCCCTTCACTCTTCGAATACGCGTTGCCTATCGTTCTGAGTGCGTTCGAATCTCTCCGATTGGACAATCCAGATCGTCTCTCATTTAAAAATTATCGCGAATCGATCGTTCGAACTTGGCAGCGTGAATTCGTTGCACCGCCAGCTAGCCGCAGGTATCCGCCGGTGTTGAGACTTCTGGCACACCCGATATATACATAAACACGATATACACAGAGGCGCAGACGATATTGTTCTAGTATACACTCTACTTTTGCCTCTGCATATTATGAGGAAACACGACGGAGCTTTGGGTCTCGTGAATTCACCAAGGGAGATAGAGAATAGTGGAGGGTGAGGGGGAGAGAGAGAGCGGAGGACAATGATCGAATGGCGGTGCGGTTTTGGCTCGTTTGCGCTCTCTCGCCTCCGCAACTCATTGTTTTCGCCCGACCATTCGTCGTCGTCGTAGTCCGTGTCCCTCGAAAGCGAACAAGACGAGGAACACACAAAATCTATGTAGATATAGCGGTAAATGTCCTCGTGCGTTCATCCTCCGCCTCTCCTCGTGCTCGTCCGTCACCGCAGACGTTGGCATCTCTACTCGAGGACACGCCGGCTCAGGGGGTAATGGGAATCAGCGGGAAATCGCGATCGCACGCGTTATGACGAATACGAAATTAAGTTGACGCTGAAACTTAAGATTAAAATTTGTATTCGTTCACTTTTCATTAATTGTCGCATGTTTATTAAAGTTATTAAAATTTACGAAATTATTATATCGTAGGTCTGAGTTGTGACGAATGAAAAATATTATTTTAGAAATATTGCGTTGCGCTTAGGTGACCATCATTGCCCTCGAGTCCCCTATAGTCGTAAACTACAAAAAGAAATGCCACAGTTTTCTTACGACCCTCGTGGTTAACGGCAAGAAACAATGGCATTATCTTGGTGAACCAAAATATTCTACGATATTTTATCGACGACAAAAAAAATGGCAATAAATATTTGCGAGACGAGAGAAAAAACTGCGAAATTCTTTTTTTTAAATCAAACAAAAAACGATCGATAAAAAACGTGTAAAATGTAACACCTACGTAGAATTACGTATAACTATATTTACACGAATAAATTAAAAGAACCTAAAAAATAATAAACTATATAAAAATTTTAAAAACTCGAATCATAATTCGAATCAAGATTAAAATTATTCACAAACATTTGAATTTTTAATAATGTCGGGCCGAAAAATAAGAAGTTAGCTGGAGATTGGAACGACGCAGATTTTCGACCACGAACTACGAGAGTCGAGTTGAATAAGGCTTAAAAAGAGATTTCCACTTTGCGCGAAAACCGCACGGTTCGTTTTCCCTTTTTTCGTCGTCGGGCTTTTCTTTTTTCAATTTCGAGATATGAAAAGCACAGTCACCGAAAATACGTCGCCGCGGAATATATACTTTCTGAAGCAGCGGCTTCTCCAGGTGGTGATGTTGCCGCTTGTGCACTCGCTGCAGAAGAGAGGTCCTCGTTATAGTTCATGCGACTACCGTATGTACTTCTCGTATCCCATACGACGCCTATATATATTTCTGTCTCGCCGCTGTACACCTACAACATTTACATGTATAACAGGCCAGCCAGCGGAACGAATATTACTGCTACTCGTTATTGCACCTCTTTCGTCGCTCTTTTCTATAGTCCGCTTTTGCGATATGAAAAAGCGAGTACGTCAGGGGCAGGGGGAGTAAAGTGCGGGGAATCGGAAAGCAGCAAACAAAATGGCTGCTAGTCATGACGCCGTGTATCGCCGAAAAAAAATTGTTTGATTCTGCCTACGAGCGCGGAACGCACGATATAACAAAACATGTAATATGAAAGGCGACTATGGTTATCAAAATTTTAGACTTGTCGTTGTTTCTTATTTCAGTTGATAAATTTGTTTGAAAGATCTTGTGTGTTTTTTGGTAATTTAGTTGGGAGCAGTTTTTCGACTTGTCGTGGGAATGATTTTCTTTTGAGCTTTCGTTTTGTTTTCGGTTGTGGCAGTTTGATCAAAGTTGGAGCGAATTTCGATCGAACTATGATATTGGAGTTTCGGAGCGTACGAATGCAAAGGAGAACGTAGGATATTACTTTGTAACGAAAATAGTTTGATATTTAATTTTTGTTCATCCATCGAGCGGGAGAAACCGACAAAGTGTCGTCACGACTTGACCCTTCATCGATATCGATAGATATTAGTAAGCTCGCTTTAATCCTCACCAGTAACAAAGTTACTAAAACAAATTACATCGAACCGAAATTCTAATTGTTGAATCCAATATCCCTCACCGAAAAACGAAATGGTGTCTAATCTTAATGAATATTAATATAAAATAACATAGAATAATATAAATAAAGCACACACCAACGTTACAAATGGAACAAAAACTGTTGTCGTAATTTCTTTTCGCTGTAATTTTCAATGGACAAATAAAAAAAAAAGTAGTTCGAACAAAGTCTCCCGTTCCCGAAACAATAAATCAATTATACCCGCCATATCGTTAGCTTCATTGACAAATATTTCGCTGTTCGATTAACCCTAGAACGACAAACCTATTTTTTTCACCTTTAACGTACAAACCGGGGTAAATATGTACCCCACGGGGGTTTTGCTCGTAGAATCGTTCTGAAAGCAGTAATCTGACTCATAAGCGCTTAAATTATTTGTTTGTTCATGCCGAAGAGAATGGTGAAACGCAAATTCAATTTTATGAAGATTTAGTTGGTGAAAAATCGATTTGTATAGCTAAAAGTGCAGAAAAACGGTAAAACCGTCATGTAACAAACAAAAAATTGTAACTATTTTTCTAAACAACCAATTTTCAAATTTCCAACGCAATTTCAAAGAGGACACATGAGGCTTTGACTAAAAAAATACCATCATGATATTTTGCCAAAAAAGTCTATTAATCTGATCTATGGAAAAGTCAAATAAAAATCCATGAAGTATTGGTTTTCAAGAATATATTTCAGTTTCCGTGAAGCAAAATGTAAAAAAAAGAGAAATTTGACACATATAAAAAATATTCAAAAGTTAGCATTTCATTTATTCGAAGGCACTACAATCGCTGCAATAGATTTCTCTATGATTCATATCTTAAGTACTCCGAGTGTATGAGTACTTAAGATATGAAAATCATCGCCGAAAATTATGTATCTAATGCTTTATTGTAAAATAAGGTTATAATACGTAAATTATATTTATTTTAGCAAGAAAGAGAAAAATAACTTACCTATACAAAACACTAACGGGAACGACAAACCGGGGTAGATACGAACCCCACACGAGCTTCACGTCTTGATTCCGTCACAGTAAACAAGAGACTGAAGGGTCTCGCAACCTCTGCCTAATGTTACGACCTTGAATTAAATTATGGTATAGGTCTGCAGTTGATAATGTCACTGACTAACGTAGAAACGTAGTTCAAAGTGTACCTGGGGTAGATATCTACCCCGGTTTGTCGTTCTAGGGTTAAAAATCTACAAATTAAACGATGTCTTCGCAGATCTACGTTGATGACTAAAAAATCATTTGATTCGTGTCACTTTGATGATTGGTGCAACCAGTCTCTCGCGTTGCATACTTCTTTCACAAATGGTAACGCCTGCAGCTATGCTACACGAGCTACCGCAGTTGAATTCCCGTAATCGAAGCTTGACCCGTACTGAACTCACCGACATCGAGCTGTGTGTAACACTCGACGCTCCTTCGCTAACCCACAGAAGAGACCCCTGAGAAGGCCGCGTAACAGCAAATTGCAGTCGTATTAAAGATTCACTTTCCTCTCTCAAACGATCACTCTCTGCTCCTAGTAAAGCTCCCGGTTCATCACGATGTACTTTTACTTTTGCCCCTGTGCTATCTTGCCTGCAACCTACCTTGCACGTATGTGAAATTGAACTACACGTGTGCTACCGAGGTATTATATAATTCTTAAGCACATTCTCCATTTTGTCTTTTGACACATTTTTTTTTGTTGTTCGAGGTCAATTTTCAAACCGACTTAGATGGCTTTCGTATATGAATAAAAAATTATTCCTGGGGACGATTCGACATCAATCATAATTATTATCAAAAAATTATAATACCAAATTTAATGTTTTATTCATATTTTTACGAGTATTTATCAATTCTTGTATATGTTTTTTTTGTTAATCATTGTTATATATCACCGTAATAATTAATTATTTCGCTACGATTTTATTGAGTTTGTGAATTTTATTATGAATTTTTGTTTCGTAATCTTGTGTCGACGTAAATCATTATTTATTGAAAGAAGATTTGCCATTCAATATCGTCCCCGAAGATCTCAACGTGATTATTCGCATCGTTAATTCGATATCAATCGCAAATATCGTTAAAAAGATAAAATATCAAACAAAAATCTCAAAAATCATAAAAATTAATTATTTCTCCATAACGAATTCTAAAACGTTTACGAATATTGATCTACGAATTTCCTTTCTTGCTAATAATTAATCACCGATAATTAACGATTTCCTACTTCCCCCGTTTCTTAACTCCTAATCACATAAATTTTATCAATACTTTTATTAATCTCGCCCTTACGTAACGATTAACGTTTCTCGAAATCAAAGTTCTCAATCCCACCCGGTATTGTCCCCGAGAATTTCAATGTGAACCGGTATTTCGAACGATCTCTCACCGGGGTGAAACGAAAAGTCGTCTTGCCATAATATGGCGACAAGTTGTCTCCGTTGGTCACCCCCGCTACTGTTCGTCGCGAGTGAGAGGAACAGAGGGTTTACGCGAGTGCCCCTACCCCCCTTAAACGTCTTTATACGCACGTGTCGTCGATGTTACATTTTTCAACCAAGTACCTGCCGCTCTGGCTCGCGGCTGGTTTTCTTCATGGAAGAATCGACTGACAGAGCCTGGGTCAATGTTATCCTCGTGATAAATCTCACTGAACCAGTTGCAGTTGCGTATCCCCGGCAGTTATATATATACACACGGCACGTTTCAGCACCCGTGATCTCCGGTGAAATCTCGTTTCCCATCCACCGCAGGCCACGATATAAAAGCTTTGCTCGTATATCGAATCACGACCGATCGGACTAACGTGTAACAATTTTTTTCTTTTTTCTTTCTGTTTCAGGTCGTTGGTGTTACTCGTATCAGTGACAGTGACCCAGGTGACGAATGTTGCCGGCAAATACGTAAGTATACATTTTTTATTTTTTTTTAATTTTGTTTTTTTTTCATTCGTACGATTCGTTGAAATAAAAAATTATTTATCGTGATTTTATGCGAATGGGATATTTTATGACGCGGTTGGGATTTATTGTTCGAACGGCTACAAATTGATATTTGATACACGAGGAAACGGAACACATTAAAAATTTTTTTTTTTTTGGTGATCGAAATGAAATATTTAAAATTGTTTAAAAAATCAAAAGGTTATGGCTAGAAAAAAATTCCCATGTGGTATGACTGTCCGTATGCATCTGGGTGTATTTTGAACTTCCTGACTTATTAATTTTCTGAATTTATATTTAATTTTCAATATTGAAATACCCGCAAGATTTTTTGACCTCGCATGATTTTTTAAATTTATTTATTTCTAAAATGTTTACCTCGGCGTTCGATAAATATTTAACTTCCGAATAACAGCTTTAATTTTTCGTTATAATTTATAAGAGTTTATAAGGATTTATGATTTTTTAAACTTTTCAAGAAAATCCAACTAAATTATATTCAAAATTTGTTCTATTCTACTATACATTTTCAAATACACAGCTGGAACTAAAAGAAGAAGAAAAAATAATTTTATTCCCTTCCCCTGATATTACAACCCTCGGAGTAAACATTGACTTTGGTCACGAATTTCTTGGAAACATTTTGAATATTGGCGAGCTTTATATAAGCAGTAAGTACTTTGGGTTCCTAACTATATGTTAAATTAGTTCCCTCCTATTATAATCCAAGGATTTTGTATACTTCCAAGTACAGTCGAACAAATGAAGAAGAAAAAAAAACGATCTACTAAAAGTGCTATAAAGCTGTTAGTCTTCCACCTACTTGAGCCGTACTTTCGAGACAAGCTGAAGAATGCCATGTTGCCTGACGATATACGTAAAGGTATTCAGTTTATCCTTGGAGAAACTTCAGGAGCTGTGCCAAAAGGTGAACGACCAGAATTACAGAAAAGAGGAAGGTGTGCACTTTGTCCTTACGCGAAAGACGATAAAATGTGCGATGGTCATCGCATTTATTTACGTAACGATAGCGCCAAAAATGATAAAAAATTAGAAATAAATAGAGAAATACAATTTTTCTTCGTTTTTTTTTCAAAATTATACAAGCCCTCTTTCAAAATCATCCCCGTCAATACGCCAAATGAACACATTTGGCATATTTATTTTAAAATACACTAAAAGATTATTATTATTATTATTAGTAATATTTAAATCCAAATCTTTAAAGAAAAATTTCTTTCATCTCAATTTTTTAAAATTAAACAATATTCTCTCCATTAAACAAAAAATCGATAGTTTCCTAAACTTTTGAATTAACGATTATTTCACCAATTTATCTCGTTGAAAAATTATCCAATCGCTTTATTTTACCGTTAGCAAAGGTTTTAATAAGAAAAAAACAAAGTCGGTATAAATTATCGGACGTGTGCTCCGCTTTCGATATCGTGACGGAGCGATCCGGTGGGTGAAACTCAAGAAGGGCCCAGAGCGTGCGTTATATGACCAGGGGTCTCTCGCGGGCCTCGGGAAGCGAATGGAAGCCCGCAATAAAATCAGAGAAATACCGATCGTTCGTGGGCCTGCAGGAAAAGATAGAGAGAAAGAGAGAGCGAGAGAGAGAGGGGATGAGAAATGCGACGAAGGAGTCGAGGAACCGAGAGTGGTCCTCTCGACGCTCCTTGCCTGTGGGACTTGTTTCGGGACTGTGTGTTATAGCCCGGAGAGCGATCTCTCGATCGTCCACCTATAACGTTATACACGCGCGTGCTTCTTCGCTCGTTCCTCGGGCACGATATTCTCCCTTCTTGCTCGAGGAACTTATAAGCCGAATCGAGACTCTCCGCTGTCCCTGTACTTTTGGCCCTTCAAGGTCGAAACGAGGCTCCTCTACCTTTCGTTTGATCTTGGTCACTCGAAAAATGCGAATCCACCGTAGACGAGGTAGGAGGGGGTGGGTCCTTAAAAAGAAATCATTATTTCGCGGCAAACTCGTCATCCGAGAAATAAATTTCAGCCGAAAAAGGAAATACTAGATAAATGGATTTTTTTTAAATTAAATCAACAAAAAATAATTTTTTATTACAGAAAAAAATGAAAATATTATTATTTTCGTTATTTATTTGATATATTTATTGATTTATTTCGATTACGCGAGTGCGAATAAAAGTGTTTAGAAAAACGGATCTTTTTTTTGTAAATTTACAAATTTCTAACCAGTTCGAGCTTCGTTCTTTAATTTTGATAAAAATTACTATTTTTAATCAGGCGATTCGATTTTTCCTCTTCGATGTAAATTTTCCCGATATTCAAAGTGATCTCACGGTCGTGAAAAAAATGCTTCCGTATTGCGTGCATGGTGCAGCGAAAAGGTGAGTGGGAGATTCGAACGAAAGAAAAAAAAAAGTATATATTATCTCCACTTGAGGGGAATTAGCGGCCACGCAATGTCCGCATTAACGAAGATACTGCTGTCCGACTATCTATAGGCAGGCACTTCATCTTAGTATTATCGCTTTTTTTTACTTCCTCCTCTCTCTCTCTTCGCTTCGAGACACACCAAGAGACCCTTATTATAACGAGTGTCTTGCCAGCTTCTCTTTCTTATCCCGCGTTGGTTGTTAGTTCGCCCTGCAGAAATCTTGCTCACTCTACCGTGGCTAATTCTAGTCGGGTGGCGGTACGACGATATTCTCGCCGCTCGACCGATGCTCGTTAGCAGTTGCCTTCTCCGTTTCTTCCTTCGGGACGATGAAGAAACTTTACTTCGTCATTTTTACTACTCGATCTCTCTCTCTCTCTCTTTCTCTCTCTTTCTCTCGCTTCCTCTTGGTCCAGACACTCGATCGATATAAAAACGATCGTCTTATTATATCTTACGAAAGATATATATCTTCCTACTATTAGCACTAATCGCCAGTATTTGATTACGAATATAATTATTTGTCGTCGAGCCAGAGAGTGAATAGCACAATGGTAACGTGCGCGCTTCACACGCAGTGGGCCAGGGTTCGATTCCCGCCGGCACCAATGAAATTTTTTTTTTTTACTTTTTCTGTGCCCTCGGTGATTTGGAATCAATCTAAGAAAAACTCTAGGTCCATTAGAAAATCAGAAAAACACGCAAGGGAAAAAAACGTATATTTGTCATCGAGCAATTTATTCAAATTTTTGAAGAACAAAAAATTAAGTAAGTACCTATGATTTTTGTGCTGGAATATTTAGAACGATCGAAAGAATTCGAACCGTTTCATTTTTGAAGATCGAGCCGTTCGATATTGAAGAAATTACAAATTTGATTTTACAATCTTCATTTTTTAAAATAATTTCTATTAATCGCATCGTAAATTTTTCTTAAATCAATGACTCGTGAAAATTTCGTCGAAATAATACGCAAGTACAAATTCGCGCCTTTTCTTAAAATTGCCAAACTGTCATAAACCGTATAATTCTCAATAAATAATAGAAACCTGTTTATAAAACTATCCAACAGTAACAATAATAAATAACGCGAGTTTCGCGACATCGATCAAAACAATTCTCATCCACATTTTTGACAATTCTTCACATTCTTCTTTCTCTCTCACAATGGTCCAGAATAATAAAATAAAGATTAATTTCAAGCCCTTAATTAAACTCGGATCAATAACTTTTTACCTTTTTTTTTCCATTCTTTCGTAGCCATTATATCCAAAGTTCGGAGATCGCAAACACACACGACAAAGTAGAGGACTCTTCGCGAGGCTCAGACAGAATTCCAACACGCCCATGCGCCTTTCTACCCTTTTCTCTCTTTCGTCTTTCCTACCCGTTTCTCTCCTCGACGAGGATCGAGAGTGTCGTCCAAGAGTGCCTCTGAGTTTCTCGAAAGCGTACGTCGTACGTTCTTCGGATGATCGTCCCTTCGTCTTTTCTCGCCTCAGACTCTCTCTCTCTCTCTTTCTCTCTCTTTCTCTCTCTCCCTTCATCTCTTGGAGAGAAAACGGCAGAGCGCAATGTCTTTAACTCTTCTCGTCGTTATCGAGCAAGGAGGCGACCGACACAAAGCGGCAGAGGCATAAAACGATCGTATATCAGACTCTTTATCGTCGAAAGCTCAGCCCGGAAAGCACTGTTGCCTATATACATATAGGTATAGGAGAAGTACGTATAACCCTTTACCACAAAATTTCGACCAGAAGTTTGTACGGTTCGTTGCACACCGTCTGGGAGAAACGCTTAATATTAGATTTGTTTTCTCGTCGTTTGCCGCAGCTTTGTGGGATCTTTCCTTCGAATATCCCTCGAATCGTTCCATCGACCTTCCGTTACGGTTATCGCTCGTTATTTCTTTTTGATAGTTGAGACAAGTCTTTCGGAATAATCGTCCATCGAATTTTTCATTCAATGTCATTTAATTTGGGCAATTTTCCAACTTTATTTCATTTTTTCATATCCAGCTTTTATTACCTATTATTATTATTATTAATATTATTATTATTATTCGCGATTGATCGATTAATCAAATACGTGCGTCGAAAATAATCGCATGACCGTAATTTTAAATGGTCGAATCCAATTTTACTCGGTCGAATCCAGTCGACGACGATTAATCCATTGTCAATAATGATCGATCGATTCATCCATCGATCCATCAGTTATCCGAGTATGCAATTATAATTTCGAACGTTCTTCGATCAAGTACGAACCATTCGCGAGAATTATCTCATCGAATTTCCGGACCGCGCGCGCCTATCGTCAATCCTCGTTTCGTATTGGTTATTTGTTTATTTTTGTATCAATTTTTTTTTTTTTTTTTTCATCGCTACAATTTCACGATTATACGAGCTGTCGGTATAACGAGCACGTTCGTATCTACATTTCATCAAAGGGAGTACACACTCCCTTTGATGAAAGGTACTCCATGTTTATATATATATATATAGATAAATATTCGGTGTATAATATATATATGTATATATAGATAGATCGGAATCGCCCTTGGGCCGAAACTCTCGCCTCGAGATAATAATCGGCTGTGCGATCGAGAAGTGGTGTGCTCCATCTCTTGACGATGATGCACCCTCAAGTATCGCATTTCTCGTGAGACGAGAGATTACACGCCGATTATATGGTTGTGTATACGCGAGAAGGGGGGAATATGCGAAAGTTGATCGAGCCCCGCCCTCGGGAGTAATACCTGCCAATAATCGAGAATGATGACGATACATGTTCCCGTTTTCACCAATTCGTGCATCACCTTATCGATCCTTCCCTCGTGTAAAAGACTCGTTGGTAACAATATCCGTGAATTTCGAAACAAGAATATTCCGAGGATTAGTTAAGCTTACGTTGATTTTATTTTTAATACAGGCGAACTTGGATAACTCGAATTCGTGGATAACTCGAAGTTTTTCGTCGGTACCTTGAATTTTCTATCTTGGTAATGCAAAATTTTCATGGATAACTCGAAGGTTTTCTGCAAATGTGTGGTATAATATTTTTATTGAAAGTACACAGAATACAAATTATACCGTAGAAAATATGAAAAAACGAAACAAAGGATAGGTTGGACGTTAATAATCGCCGAAGCAGACGAAAATATGAATGACTCCATAATAAAGTCTTTAAATGTTCTAGAAAATTACACTCTGCTAAGAAGTATTGAATCAAACAAAACAATCTAAAATTTCTAGCTTCTTTAATAAATAAGTTGACAAGGCCCGAGGCCTGACAATGTTTTCTTTATTGATTTTTTATTCATTCATACACACTCTTTATTCATTATATCCAAGTTCCACAGTGGAACTTGGATAACTCGAAGTTTTTCGTCGGTCCCTTGAGGTTCGAGTTATCCAAGTTCGACTGTAGTAATTTACTACAAACTGTCTTTTAATTCTTGAAAATTGCGTCGTTTCTTTTAATGAACAATTATTGAATTTTTCGAAACAATGTCCACAGCTTTAACGGCTATTTGTACTAATTATTTATTATTTTTAATAACGACCAAATTCATTATATTTTTTATCCCAGATTTTTGTCGTTTATAATTACAGATCTATCGGGCTCGTTAAAAAGTAATCGCGATGATATTTCAATAATAATAATCAATTAAATTATTATAATTAATTGATAATGACATTCTTTATCTCCACTATAGGAAATAGGTTACGAAATAAGTAACACTTAGTTCTATATTCATAAAGTTTAGACTTTATTCTTTATAGAACACTCTGAAGGGACGTCTGGCTCCTAGCATATATTAGTCAAGACTAAAGAATAGCAGAGTCCGAAATAAGGGATCGGTTATTAGTTTCGTACTTATCGCTCTGCCCTAATAACGTAATATAAACATAAACAGTATCGGTCCCACATAGCGTTCTCGCTATATGACAGATTAGTTTTTGTACATAAACATATGCACATAAAGAAACCAACATCCACAATTTATATTGATAACTACAATAATATCAAATGCCCAAAAAGTAATTGAGTTTCTAACAGACGAACCTGCATATATCGATTTGTTAAAGCAAAAACCATTACCTTTCAGTGGAGATAATAATTTGAAAAATTTATTGAATTATTTTTTATTATCAGTCCAATCAAATTTTCACCCCTTGGCTTAATTTATGAAAAAGTCGGACTATATTTGATCACCGAATCTCGGTCTCGTTGCTCTAAGCAATTCATGCTGTCCTCCTCTCTGTCTCGGTAACATTTCCTCATCGGTTCAGCCTCTCGTGACTGTTGCAGTTGCGCTTCTCCTTTGGTACAGCCGGGGAGTTACGCGAGAGTAGAGCGTTCGGCTCTGATGTGCATCGGGTGAGCTCACGTTCTCGGACGAACGGGCCGTTGCACTTCCTTGACACAGGCTACGCAGAGTGATCTCAGATCGAGGAAAGCGCACTTGGCATTAGCACGAATTAGCCTTGTGTACATATGTCATCCGTATAACGCTGTTCATATATCCCTGCAGACTGCACGAGTGCATCCAATGATCGTATATAACCCATGTAAATCTAACAAACGACTAGCGAAAAAATTAATTTTTTCAGGGTCTAATATTTATTTCCTCTTTCTTAAGATACGAACGAAATTAAATATGATACAATTCGGTAAACACCGAGTTCATAATGCATTTTTTTGTACAAATGCATTATGGAAAAATTACTTTAAAGACCTGAATCACATAGATTCATATATACCTGTTTTTATTACAGTTACTACGCGCATGTATTATTAGGCAAATACGAAAATTATCTCTACGAAATCACCATAATATACTACAAATATTTATATGTTTATTTAGAGTTTATTTTCTGTATTTGTGTAAAAGGCAAATGCGTAAATATCAAATTATTAGCGATGGTGTGTTCGAGCCCGAGATAAAAAGAAATACGAACAAAATTAGTTCAAGTAAACTAGTCGAAAAACGTATAAATATTTATTTTAAGATAATAATTATTCCAAATCATTGGAATTTAGTGGTATTTACAAAAAATATTATACAGTTGTTTTTTTCAACCTTTGCTGCAAAGCGAAAAAAAAAGTAATATAAATAATACAATTTCTGTGATCGAAGCATTTCCTGAATTATTCGCTGATCATGAAATTGATCAATATAGATTTTCGGGCTGAAATACGAATATTCATTATTACATATTATTATGTGTACAAAGTATAGAAAATTTTAATTACGACTGTAAATTATTGAAATATCCGTTGAAACGATTGGTAATATGCAAAATTCATTCCGAAGATAAATGTTCGATATTGCATTTCTCGAACATTTTATTTTCGTCCCTTTCGCCCAATTTCACAGTGGTTCGTGTAAAACTGCGTGCCTGCGGTGATTTCGGCTCTTTGTGGTTCCGAAAGGAACAAAAAATAAAAAGGCTTGCGCACGTCAGCCACCGGAGATATCGCGTATAATTTCGACCGTAAAATCAGGTCTCGAAGGATGAAAAAGGTGCAGGATTATTATTACACGTATAAACCGCCAGTGAGAGAAAGAGAGAAAGGGAGAACGAGCGAGCGAGAGAAGGGACTAAGGGCACGTGCCTCGAGTGCGAAACAGCATGTACTTTGAGAGCAATAAGCCATGTCCGAATGACGATAACGATAATGACCAGTCCCTCTGTATATACTCGCCGGCGAGATCACAGAGATCTTCCCTCGTCCTATATACACGCCCTTACCCTTCGAGTTGTCCACTGAAAAATTTCAAACGATATAGCAATCTTTTTTTTCTATTAGAAAAAAACAAATTTTTTCTTTTTATTCGTGAAGATTCGTAAGAAAAAGTCATTCGATCTTTTCGATAAAAAGAAAATTGATTGGTCTATTTAATGGACCATCAGTGTTTTTTCAGATATGCGAGAATAAATCGCACAGTGTAGGTCAACTGAGGACGTTATACTCGGATTTATAGACAGAAAAAAGGGGTTTTTAGGCAAAAACAATTTTTTGGGGGAAAGCAAGAAATTTTTTACGAATCGTTGTGTAAAAAATCAGAGATTGTAACTAGAGCTTGAATCTAGTGTCATTTAAAAATTCTCGCCAGCATCTTTCAACCGAACCACAATGCTCCTGGTCCAACGATAAATTAAAATGACAATCCATTAAGAAAAATAATGAATTTTTGATCATCGACGAAATCACTCGAAATTTATTTTAATCCAAACCAACTTCACCGAGCCCATGTAGAATCATAAATTGCACATAAAAAATGAATATAATATCCTTGTTCCTAGTTTTTAGACGAGCTAGTTAAAATAAGACGACGTCTACGAAATAGCGGTCGTTAAATAACGAGCGACTGTGTGACGAAGTGGAAAAGGAGCAGCTGTGGTTATTATCATTATTAGGGAGCCACTATATATACGTACAGTCTGCTGTAATTTGGATTTGCGGTCATACACTATTAGGTCTTGACGCCGCGAATAATTTGGCCAATCCGTTATGTGGGCAACGACTCTTCTAGTCGAGAAGAGCCGCCTTTTCTTCTCCATCTCGCGATTCAACGCCGAGACTCATCTCTTAATCGCTTGATTTATAGCCCCGCCGACTAATTCAAGTGCCAAGGAACGAGTTACATACAGCCACACGCGATTTTCCCGTGCCTCTCGTGTCTATATCTTGGCTGATTGCTACGAGAAATTAAGGAATGACTAATCTTGTCTGCCACAACGCACTCTCACTTCCACGTAACTGATAGTCAACACGACCTCGTTCCTTTCATTTCTCAAATTAATCATTTTCTCCCTCGATTCTTCGTAAAGAAGGCGTTACAGTGATAAAATATAAATTAAACGTGTACATTATTAATTAATCAATGGAGATAACTCAAATCAGACTTTTATCAGATCGATGATAAATATCGTTTTATTTAAAGATTCGTGTCTCTTTATCAATCGACAAATTAATCATTATTTTATCAATGCTAATTGATATACGAATAATCATCTTGTTATCTTTTTTTTAATGATTGAGTCAATTACTCGTAGTATCGTACGTTTTAATTGCAATGGAGAGAATCAATTAACAATTTAATTTAAGTCATTTAAACTTTATTCACTCTTATTTGTGTTAAATATAAAATATGATCAAAATTTTTGTTATAATTAAACGAAATTTTGCTTTATTTGTTTTATTTCAGCATCACATTAAATTGAGACATGGAAGACACAGGAGGCAGCACGCCGATAGTTATTTGCCAAGTAGCTTCGTGCCCGACACGAACGAGCCGGAAAGAGGTAACTGGGGACCTTGGTCACCACCGAGTTCCTGTTCGAGATCCTGTGGTGGTGGTGTAGCTCATCAGACGAGACAGTGTCTCGACGTCGAGTAAGTACATTATTACGTAAAACTAGAATAACAGGCTATTGCCGTATACTTATAGATCGTTCCACCCTAAACAATTGAGTTTGAGTCTTTTAAATTCTGGAATTTTCGACAAACTTGCGATTAAATTATTTTTACTTGTATTAAATGTAACATTGGTTTATCGATCGTCAGTATTGTCAACGTTGCCGGTTAATTGGAAACAAATATTTGTCGAATGTTACCCAACATTTCGAATCCTAAAATTTTTACCAGACGTATATTTATATTTTTGAAAACTTATTTTTTTGAAAAATATTATCAGTTGCCAAAATTCTTTAATGCCAAATTTTTGTTTTATTTATTTTCTCTTGTGAGACTGAACTTGTGTAAAGAGGACCTCTAAAGTAGATGGTAACGAGACTAACAAATTCAATTGTCATTTAATTTCTCTAAATTCCAACTTTCTAAATTCTCATTTCTTTTTTTTAAACTCGACCCTCGATTTTTCAAAAATCATATCTCCGGAATTATAATAAAACTACTATTTTACGCACATCTGACGTAACGTAAAATACAGTACACTCCTTAAACGAATCGCCGAGAAAGGTCTTAATTACGCACGTTCGTATTTCATTCCTAAAAAAAAAATTTGGATTTTTAAATCACACAAATATATTCAACCATATATTTACAAAGAACCCCAGGACTATAAAACGTATTTTATAACGTATATAAATGTTGCTCATTACTACTTAAATAGCGAGTTAATGAAGCATTTTTAATACGAAAAACAAAATTTATTATTTTACACATACGTTCTCGAGTCGATTTGCATTTTGCTCCTTCGTAAAGAATGCAATACCGAACGACAGTTAACATAAATATAACGCTCGGGAGATTCACGAATATCTTACAATTCCGGCTAATAGATAATTATATATTTATACCACCCACGTGGTACAAGATGCATTATAAATAATTAGGTGCACGCTACCTCGGCACTGCGACAAAGTATTTAGCGAGCGAGAGATCCTACGAGATCAAAAGCCCCTTCGTCGTCTTCTCGAGAGAACTCTCGGGTGCCCGAAAAGTTGCATCCATTCGAACATACTATACGCGTCCCTCGAGGCAAAATACCCACGATGTATATACATACGTAATTCATAATTTGCACGAGCTCTTCGTATAAAGTCCGGCGAGAGAAACCGGTTTTTTCTTTTCGTCACTACCGGTAAAAATGAAATTTTAATGGCTCTACCCCCACGCAGCTGGAATATTCGTCGCGTCGGTGCAAAACAAACAAAAAATTGCCTCAAATTATTACACCGGCGTGAATTACGATCTTGCGAGAGCGAAGAATTTTTTATTTTCTGTAATTTTCTTTTTGTTTTTTTTGTTTTTATTCCTCCACGCGAAAAGTTTTTCATTCGGTTCGTTTCTTTCTTTTCCATCGTCGTAAATGTCGCGAAATCGCCACCAAGCGCTCTTTCTTTCTCTTTCGCTCTCTCTCTCTCTCTCTCGTTCTTTCATTCGCGGCGTATAAATTCCTTCGAATTTTCTTGAATTCCCGGAGAGCGAAGGGAAAACGAGAAAAGCGTGTGTGAGTTACAACTCGACGATATAGAACGAGTAGAAATCGAGGACGAGCCAACGATCCGTAAAACCCGATTAGAAATTCCACGATCGATCCGCAGCATCCTCGTCTCTTTCGTACTTCTCAATTCTTCCTTTCGGCTTCGTCGATTTTCTTTGTTACGTCTTTTTCAAATTTTTTTGTACATCAAGAATAATTTTATTTTCAGTGACAATGGCTACGACAGGTGCACGGGTACGAAAAAAAGATTCTTCTCCTGCAACATTCAAGTAAGTGATTTCGAAAAATTGACAAAACGTTCTATTTTTTAGATTTTTTAATCCATCTCGTAACGCCAGTTTCGAATTTTTTCGTCCACGAGTATTAATCGAAAAGAAAGAATATTGTTTATTTTGCAAATGATTTTCTCGATGTTTATTATTGGATGAATTTTGCTTATTGCAATTTCTGATTAATTATTTTTTTCTTCACGTTAATTTTTTACTGGATTCGTTATCATACATATTTTATTATTATCCGAATAGTTCCTCTATTTATGTTTCAACGATTCTATCTTCGTATATAACTGTACCTATTAGTCTCCATTCGCGATAGACGCGCTAAATTAGAATTTAGATACGTTCACGATCATAAATCGTCGAAATTCGTTGAACGAAACTTGAGAGCTGCTCTGCACTTAAAACCGGCGCCAAAATGTGTTACACAATGACGCGCTCGTCTCGTCTCGAAGTTCAATAGTACATATTATCGTCTCGGTTTGGCTATCAAGTTTGTATAAATATTCTGGCTGAAATTTCATACCGGTCCATGACGTCTGTTTGTAAAACACTCTACTTTGTGACGAAAGAACGACAACCGGAATTAACTGTCCCATACGAAGAGTTCTCGGTACGAAACGTTTTCCTCATTTAATATCCGTCCTTTTGATCATTTGTAAAACGACCAAAGCAAAAAAAACTGCCGACACGCCGAAAGTTTTAATGAGTTATAGAAATATAAGTAAATATTGGCAGAAATATAGTTGGCAGAAATCTGATAAATTTCCAAAATTCCAATTTTTATTTCTGATTTTTTTCTACCCGGTTTATGTTTTGAGAAAACGATTAATAAAAAAACTTTCCACCAATTTGGAAAATATATTTTCAAGTGGTCGAGCAAGCTGATAAATAATGCAAAAGATCCTGAAATATCTGCAGAAAAATAGCTGACTGTAGAAAAAGCTTCGCATATGAAATTTCGTCCTTGATCGATTATTATTAAATAAAAAAATGGGGCGAAAAAGAAATATCCATTTGCAATTCATAAAGAACTTATTTCATCGAAAATTGGTCAATTTACGAATATGAGTCGCATTTTCCGCGTCCGGAACGTCCGAAAAACTCTATTTCTATGAAAGGGAGAAAGAAAAATAAAAAGAAACCGTGAACCGCGCCATTGGGGTAGAAAAACCACTGTAACCAGAAATCACCCTAACCTCTGTTCCCCACACAGCTATAAAGGTTTCCACCTAACGCATGACTATATTTCTTTCCATATATATATAAATTTTATTAGGTAAAGAAGTCCTACACGTTGAGGCTCCCACACTGCAGCTCCATCAACGATATATAGCGCAAGGGCGGTAGAAAATGCCACCCCCACAGCTACCATATTCCCCGCGTCCCAGCGGGATTCCCCTTTTTTTCGTACTTTGCTCGAGTAAGAAGTCCCTCGACAGCACGTCGATTTATCGATATTACTCGGTCCTATCCGCAGGGCTCAACGCTCGTGTCCCTCCTCGGACTACCAGCGACTCTTAGAAGGTCTTTCTATCTAAATTTTCGGTCCGAGTTGCGAAGATTCACGACTCGTCCTGGAAAATAATCTCTACCTTTTTGAGCTCGTACGTGCCTCGTGCCCAATGCATTCGGGTCCCTAGCTTATCTCCTCTCTGTTACGACCGTATTCAACGCAAAGTGTCCACATACAGGATGTTCCGAAAGTCCCGGGACACACCGGTATCTACCGGAAGCTGGCTATACCACCAATTCGCGTGCTAAGTCCGCAAGATCAATTCGCGATAGTTTTTAAATGAGAGACGATCGAGGTCGTCCGATCGTGGAACTGGAATTGGCTACGTTAGAACGGGATCAATGTCCCTTCAAACTTTGGATACGCTGCCGATTCCAACTCTTCGATTGGACAACTTTGATCTTGTCTCATTTAAAAACAGTGGACTACCTGGAGGTACGCGACGGTGCGAAAACTTCCGAGCAACCCTGTATGTATGTTAGAACGTTGGGAGCCCTATTGCTATGTTTCTTCAACCCTAATGGAGATACAAAACGTCGGACGCATCCTCGAAGGAGTCATGCGAGATGTGCATTATAAATAAGGAATCGACTTCGTAAATTCGAGCCAATTGCCTCTTATACCCTTATGACCCCCGTCGTTGGAACATTATCATTCACTTTTCATGGCGAGCCATCGAACGATCATAGAAGACGAAAGAGGCAACGGGAAAATATTTATATTTCATTTTATGCTCCCTTGGTATTTGTTTTTTTTATAAATGTAGCGAGATCGTTTTTTTCTTCATCCTTGGCGAATATAAAATATTCATTGAATTCCACAAATGGGTAAAATATAGGAAGGTAGAGTAATAGCAAAGTGCCGAGTTAAAAGCACAAATTTAAAGGGCAAGAGAAAATAGTAAACTCGGAAATACGAGAACTACTTCAAGATTTTAAAAAATCGTGAAACGCTGTTTTATTTGCCACTTGTTGTAAATATTTCGTACCGCAAGCTCTCTTGTATTTTCCTCCTCTTCTCGCTTGAATTTAAATTTGAAAAAATGTCGCGGGGAACGAAAGTAAAGCGATACTAATAGAGATGGAAAAAACGTATGTACCGTTTGCAAAAAAAATGAAATCATTGTCAAAACTGTCGTATAGACGAAATTTCAAACGGATGCCGTTCTCGAGTGAATTTAAAACCTCGATCGTAATATTTTAAACATTTTTAGGAATGTCCAAGCGGCTCGGCAGATTTTCGTGCCGAACAATGCGCCGAATTCAACCATGTAGAATTCGAAGGAGTATTGTACGAGTGAGTAACTTTAAAAACCACGTTGTACTGCATGCTTTAGTTTACAAAGTATGAGAAGAAAAAAACAGTGCGTAATTTAACGAAAAAAATTCCAACAGCTGGATACCGTACACCGGTGGACCTAACAAGTGCGAACTCAACTGTATGCCAAGAGGCGAGCGTTTCTTCTACAGGCATAAACTCACCGTAACGGACGGTACTCCTTGCGATCTTGAGAAAAACGACGTTTGTGTCGAGGGAAGATGTATGGTAAGGAAAAAAATTACTTCTCCACTACGAACCTCGTCCCTCGTTATTTTTCATGAAATCATCAAAATGATAACGAGACTTTTTTTTGTCATTTTGCTTTTTCTAGCCCGTTGGCTGCGACATGATGTTGGGAAGTGAAACGAAGGAGGACGCTTGTAGAGAATGCGGTGGCGATGGATCCGAGTGTAAAACCGTCAATGGACTCTTCGACACCGATGATCTTCAAGTTGGTGAGTGACGAATTTCGATCGATCGATTTGAAAGCTTCGACTATTTTTCAAATACATAATTCTTCTATGCAATTTCAGGCTACATCGATATTCTTCTGATACCACAGGGCGCGACTAATATCGTCATCAAAGAGATCGATCCATCGAACAATTATCTCGGTAAATCAATCTTACCCGTTTCATTTTAATTCTATGCTTGAAACATTACGTATCTAGAGTTCGTTACGTTGAATTTTTATTATTTCAGCTATTCGCAACACTACCGGATATTATTATCTCAATGGAAACTGGCGAATAGATTTTCCGCGAAGTCTCAGATTCGCCGGTACGATATTTCATTATGCGAGAGATCCGCAGGGTTTCTCCGCTCCTGACACGATTACCGCACTCGGGCCAACGAGCGAGGCAATTTACATCGTCGTGAGTATTAATCTTACGGATGAGCTTAATTAATCGTGCCAAATTCCAAGCCTTTCAATTGCCCATATCATAAATACTCGGTTGTAAATTTCCGTCAACAGCTGCTCTATCAAGACAGAAACGTCGGTGTGCATTACGAGTACAGTATTCCCAACAAGTTCTCACAGCAAGGTGATCCCGACAGTTATACGTGGGTCGCTGATGAATTTTCCGAATGCAGCTCGACCTGCGGAGGAGGTGAGTCCTTCGATATTTCCATACATTCGATGTCTCGTACATGACACTATCGTTAATTATTTTATTCCACAGGATACAAATCGAGAAGAGTAATGTGCGTGAAGCGTCGCAACAACGAGCCGGTGGATGAAAATCTCTGTGATCGACAATTGGAGCCTGACGACACTGAATCTTGCGGAAATGATCCATGTCCACCGGAATGGGTCGAAAACGAATGGGGACCGTGTAGCAAACAGTGCGGCGAAGGTGGCGAACGGCACAGAGAGATTAAATGTGAGCAGATATTAGCTGGTGGTATACCGAGCATCGTCGACGATTCACAGTGTGTCTCGAGCCTCGGGCCCAAAAACGAGACGACGGAGAAATGCAACGAAGACGTTGAATGCCCCCAGTGGCACGTAGGACCGTGGAAGCCTGTAAGATACATGTTTTTGTTGTTGTAACAAGCAGATTCCTCGAATATCGTCGTTTATTAATTATTTGTTTTTGTAATGCACAGTGCGATCGTCTCTGCGGCCCTGGCAAGCAAAAACGTCGAGTGACTTGCTATAGAAAAAATGAGGAAACTGGTAAAATCGAGGCCCTCGAGGATTCTGCCTGCTCGCAGGATCCGTTGCCCGAGAGGGAAAGGGCTTGCGAATCGAGACCATGCGCTGGTCTCGACTGGATCACTTCCGACTGGAGTGGCGTGAGTTTCATAATATCTTCATTGCTATCGATTATATTTGTCGAATGATTTTTAGAACGGATATTAAAAATGTTATTTCGCGGATTTCAGTGCGATGAGAAGTGCGGTCTGACCCAAGAAACGAGAACTGCTCATTGCTCGACACAGGACGGTCAGACGTATCCCGACGACAAATGCGACGCGAGCAAGAAACCGGAACTCAGTCGCAAATGCGATAATCCGAAAAGCTGCGATTATCAGTGGTACGCGAGCCAGTGGAGCGAGGTAAGACGTGTCTCCTAATTCAGCACGATACATTGTGAAACCGTGTCGACAGTGTAGAAATTGCTCTTGTTCTCTCAGTGTTCGGCCAAATGTGGAAAAGGAATACGGTCTCGTACGGTATTCTGTGCGACTCTCGAGGGTGGAGAGACATTCAAGAAAGTGCCGAATGAGAAATGCGATGCAACTAAGAAATTCAACGAAACCGAAGAGTGCGAGGCCGAAGTCGAAGAGTGCAAGGGCGAATGGTTTGCCGGTCCATGGAGTAAGGTGAGTATCGATTATTTTTATCGATTCATACACATTACTTGTAAAACACGTAAGAAACACTTGTTATATTTTCCCACTATTGTTATCTTATTATTTTCCTCCGCTCGATATTCCAAAGTTCCCACTTTCACCATTTTCTGAGTTTTCAAAATCACCAAGATGTATTATTTTTCAATGACTTCCTTTCAGTGTTCGAAACCTTGCGGCGGAGGTGATACAATACGCAAAGTCGTCTGTCTAAAAGACGGATCGGTAGTATCGGCAAATAATTGCGAGGTGGACACCATCATGTTCGCCAGTGAGACCTGCAACGATTTTACTTGTGGTGAAGGTACGTATTCATACGTACGATATTGAAAGAATCAAAGACAATTGTATTCGATATTTTTCACAATTGACAAAAAAGACAATATTGAAATATTAAAAATAAATATCACGCATAGATGAAATAATACCGGTCGAGCCAGGAAAGACCCAAATCCCAACCGACGAGGACGAAGAGTGCGAGGTATACGAGGACGAGGAGGAGGATTTCATAACGTTCGATTCGAAACTAGGAACCGATGGCGATAATGAGATAACGGTCAGTGGCGAAACGCGCTCGCCATTTGAAACGGACAACACCGGATTCACGAGCATAGACGACACGATGCTCAGTGATTCGCCTTACAGCAGAGGAGACATAACACCGGTCGAATTAGGAAGTGGCAGTGGTTATGGAAGTGGCGATGATGAATATACCGGTGATATTTTCAGCACGATTTATCACACAGACGCGTCGTTCTCGACCATCGACATGTCGAGCGTCGAAGGTAGTGGCGCGTCGACCGACGAGACATCAACCGATCTCGACATGTTATTTACCAGTGAAATGACAGATTTACCCACGAGCGAAGCATCCGGCAAGACTGAAGCTAGCGGTGATACCACCGAGGCTGGTGAATCCGCCGCCACTACGGAATCCGCGTCCGAATCTGGTGAAACCGAGGCTACTACGGAATCGAGCGAGTCCTCGGGCTTGACGGAATCTGCGTCTGAATCCACCGATTCCTCGGGCTTAACGGAAACGAGCGACGAAACAACAGCCGCAGGTGAGACCTCGCAATCTATCGATAGTTCTGAAACGACCGACGAGGTTTCCACAGAATCCGCCGCTAGTACCGAAACTCCAGGTGGGACAGACTCTTCCGAGAGTAGTAGCGAATCGGCGACTGACGCGACCACCGAGACTGAAACAGGATCAACGGATTCGGCAACTAGTGACTCTTCCGTCACCGATATGAGTACGGAATTCGCATCATCTTCCTCGAGCGAGTCGAGCGAATCTACAGTTGCTACAGAATCGACGGAAACTTCGGAAACGGATTTAACGGAAAGTACGGAATCCTCAGCGACGGAAAGCACCGAATCCACACAGACGGAAACCACGGATTCCACACCGACTGACCTAACGGAGAGTACTTCGAGCACCGACACTTCCGTTAGCGGTGAAACTGACACGACTATCGACTTCACTACTGATTTATTCAGCGAAACAACCGAAAGTTCGGATACGACAACGAGCTCCGACGTGTCTACGACTATTTCGGAAAGTTCGTCGGAGACCGGTTTCACTTTCGGCGACGTGCAGAGTGAATTCGATCCGGATAGAAAAACGGACACTACCGAGTCTGATATTACTACGGATGATACAACGACCGAAGTCAGCACCGAGTCTTCGACAGAATTTTCTGCAGAATCGTCGCCGTCGTCCTCGATAACGGAAGAAACGCTTGAGACTACGACAGGTGCGACATCTGACGGTAGTAGCGAAACAACAACATCCGATGAAACGACAGAATCCGGAGCTACGACGGATTCCGGAGATACGACCGAATCCGGAGCTACGACCGAATCCGGGGCTACGACCGAATCTGGGGCTACGACTGAATCTGGAGCTACGACTGAATCTGGAGATACGACCGAGTCCGGAGCTTCTACCGTATCCGGAGATACGACCGAATCCGGAGATACGACGGAATCTGGAGCTACGACTGAATCTGGAGACACGACTGAATCCGGAGCTACGACTGAATCTGGAGCCACTCCGGAATCAACGAGCGAATCTAGCTCAGAGGCTTTCACGGGTACAACGACGAGCGAATCCGAAGTTTCCACCGTGAGCGAAGAAAGCACCGTGTCCGGTGAAACATCAGCAACGAGCGAAGTTGGCGCAACAAGCAGTGACACCACGACCGAATCGTCCGACGAATGGGACGATCTCACAGGACAATCACACATAACGGACTTCTGGACGACGATCAGTCCGGTCGATCTTGCTATAACGAGCGAGCACAAGCTCCGAAAGTGTAAGATACCGAAGAAAAAATCGTGCAAGACTTCCGAATTTGGCTGTTGTTACGACGGTGTAACAGCGGCCCAAGGTCCCTTCGACAAGGGATGTCCAACGCCGAAAACTTGCGCAGAGACCGTTTACGGCTGCTGTCCCGACGATGTTTCGCCCGCGACAGGACCAGAAAACGAAGGTTGTCCGTTCTCTCATTGCAACGAGACGCTCTTTGGTTGCTGTCCCGACGGTGTTGGCATCGCCGAGGGTAATGAAAACGAGGGTTGCAAGAAACCCTGCAACGAGACGGAATTCGGCTGTTGTCCGGACAAAGAGACCGCTGCCAGTGGAAAAGATAATCTGGGATGCTGCAACGCAACGACATTCGGCTGTTGCCCCGATGGTATCAGAGTCGCCAGTGGACCGGAACTCGAAGGCTGCGAGGACGAGGAAACTACGCCGGTTACAGCGTGGACGGAAGAGACTAGCGAGTACGAAACTACGACGAGCGAGTTCACTGTTGACGCCATCGACGAGGATTGCAACAATTCCACTTACGGCTGTTGTCCAAACGGACATAAGATCGCAACAGGATCGAATTTCGAGGGTTGCGGTGTTATCGATACTGAAAATTGCACAGCCTCTTACTTTGGCTGCTGTCCCGATGGTACGACTGCCGCACTCGGGCCCAACGTCGAAGGCTGCCGTACCCTTTGCGACAACACGACTTACGGCTGTTGCGAGGATAATTCGACACCTGCTCACGGTCCTAATCAAGAGGGCTGCTGTCTCACCTCGTCTTACGGCTGCTGTCCAGACAACATATCACCGGCACGTGGAGCCGATTTTTACGGCTGCGGTTGCGAATATTCTCGTTTCCGTTGTTGTCCCGACAACACAACCGCGGCACGCGGTCCGAACAACGAAGGCTGTGGTTGCCAGTACACGCCTCACGGGTGCTGTCCCAACAGATTCACACCAGCAAATGGACCGAATTTCGAGGGTTGTCCTTGTTACACGTATCAGTTCGGTTGTTGTCCGGACGGTATTTCGATCGCTAAAGGACCTCACGGTCAAGGCTGCGGCTGCGAAAATACCGAATTCAAGTGTTGCTCGGACGAGAGAACACCGGCCAAAGGACCGAACTTTGCCGGCTGCAGCTGCGAATCCTCCAAATACGGTTGTTGTCTCGATGGCGTCGAAGAGGCCCAGGGTGAAAATTTCGAGGGTTGTATCAGCGTACCGAGCAATCCCGGAGCCGCGTGCGGACTACCGAGAGATCGTGGTACCTGCCGAGATTTTACCGTCAAATGGTTCTTCGATACCGAGTACGGCGGTTGCTCGAGATTCTGGTACGGTGGCTGCGATGGTAACGACAATAGATTCAAGACGCAGGAAGACTGCAAAGAGGTTTGCGTTCAACCTACCGGCAAAGATGCTTGTTACCTGCCGAAAATTCCGGGACCATGCAAAGGATATTATCCCAATTGGTACTACGACAGCGAAAGAAAGCAGTGCGGCCAATTTATCTACCAAGGTTGTCTCGGTAATGCAAATAGATTCGAGACGAGAGAACAGTGCGAGAATCTCTGCACAGTATCGGATAACGTCGGTAAGTCCACTTCACGAATAAATATTGTTCGTTTGCATATTACATTGATTCGAACAATTTACCAATTCTAAGACTACGCATCGTCGTAAAAACAAAAATTGTATCGTCGTAAATTCCTAGACCCTTGCGATCAACCGAAAGAGACAGGACCGTGTCAGGGTAATTTCACGCGATGGTACTTCAACAAGGAGCGTCAAGCCTGCGAGGCTTTCAACTACGGTGGTTGCAAAGCCAACGACAACAATTATCCGACCGAGATCGCTTGTCACCAACAATGCCTTCAGCCTGGACGCAGTCGGGGTAAGAATACGAATGACGATTTTTTTAAACTTTATCTTGCTAGTTGAATTGCAACTTAGAACAGTCTACATTGCATCCAAATAACCACAGTATATTTTCATAATAGAACGTAGATTAGAATTCCGACGTGGAATTAAGGACGAGGGTTTTCGTTGTTGTTTTTTTTCCGGTGGATGGGATAAATTTGAAAATTTCATTATTCTTTGAGTTTGCGTCGATGCAAAATATTTTACAGTAACAACACAGAACGAGTGCGCTCTAGCGAGGGATCCCGGACCATGTCCGGGCTCGTTGCTGCGCTGGTATCACGACACGACCAGTCGTTCTTGTAGACAATTCGTTTACGGTGGTTGTAAAGGCAACGTCAATAAATTCCGAACGCGCGCTGACTGCGAGCGACGTTGTTCAATTCGAGGTACAAATACCGAAAGAGAGAGAGAGAGAGAGAGACGGACAGACAGAGAAGAGATACATATAGTCTATGGCTAGATATGTAGACTCGAGGTTGGGTGTTTTAATGTCCGTTTTGCACAGCAATATTCCTCCCTGTTATATACGACCTACACGCACAAATATGCTCGTAAAGTGGAAAGCGCTTCGCTGCTACCAGTTTGACGATTCGGTGATGGATGTTCTGAAGCTACCGTATTGATTGAATAGTCAGGCCTAACGATACGGTGCTGGAGACAAATGTCATACTCTCTCGCGTTCTCTCACACTCGAATCTCATCTTGCGCACCTAATGTATTATTTATCATCCTTTTTCTTTCTTTTCAGAGATTTAAAAAGTTTCGATTAATCGCACCTACACGTATTTAGAACAATTTTAATGTAGAAGGTAGATTAATGTAGAATGGTGAGGTGATGTAGTGATAGTTTCACCTGAAAAAGCACTTTCGTAACTGTAAAAATAGCGAAAGAATTTTTCTCTCTTTGTCTTAACACCGCATGCTCATAAGGTTGGTTGATGGTAACAGATTCATGCTCGCTACCCCGTGACGAGGGTAACTGCACCGAGAAGCACTCAAGGTGGTTCTTCGATAGGTCGGAGAATCGTTGCATGCCCTTCTATTACACGGGATGTGAAGGCAATAGAAATAACTTTGACTCTAGGGAAGCATGTGAGTCCGATTGTCCACCCAAGATCGGTAAGATTCTTTATTCTTTATTGCGAGTCCGATTTATACCGTAATTACCACTGTATTTAATTGCAAATCTAACTTCAGTGATATTACAATTCAATTTCATGCCAAGGCTTGTTTTAATACAATACTATTTAATTACAAGTCAAATGATGTTTTAATCTCATTCAACTACAAGTCTAGTTTATTCACAATTATGATTACCTGCAAGTCCAAATCAATTCCTGTTGCAACTGTAATTTAATTAAAATCTTTATTCCATTTTATTGCGATTTAATCGTTTCGTTTCTTCGCTCATCGCGATTGCTTCTAACATTCAATCGAAATGAATCATTCTTACATTTATCTATCTTTCAAATCGACGAATAGAACAAGACATCTGTCTTCTGCCGGCACTTCTCGGTGAATGTCACAACTATACCCAACGCTGGTTCTACGACTCGTACGAGCAACGCTGCCGGCAATTCTATTACGGTGGATGTGGCGGCAACGGCAATAACTTCGCTACCGAACAGGATTGCGCCGGTCGTTGCGAGAAGTCTCTATCGACGCCCGCGCCCCCTGCCACGGAATTCAGAACAGGTAATATTTGTTCTATTCTATTTTCACTCAGCGACTGCAAAGAGAATACGTCCAAGTGTCTTTGTTTCAGAATTCTGTTTCCTTCCGGACGACCGTGGTTCTTGCAACGAGAACCATGTCAAATGGTTCTACGACAGTCGCGACAGTATATGCAAACAATTCCAATTTGGTGGATGCGAGGGTAACGGCAACAGATTCGAATCGAGGGAAGAATGCGATTACCGTTGTGGCGAGGTTCAAGGTAAAATATTCCATTAATTCATCAAAAAGAAATACTGGAAGATCCATGGAACGAGTTTGGAAATCAAATCGAATAGCAATTGAATTTGGCTCCGATTAATAATTAACCTGACGTTACCAAAAATCAAAATTATCATTATAATTGTTTGTGGTTTTGGAAAGATCCATGCTCGATGCCCAAGATCGTCGGTCCCTGCAACGGTTTCGTCAAGCAATTTTATTATGAACGTCGCACCGATACTTGCGAGGAGTTCGACTACAGTGGATGTGCCGGGAACAAGAATCGCTTCCAGGATCGTGGCGCTTGCGAGTCCAAGTGTAGACGAAGACCCGAAACTTCGCAACGTAACGAGACAACTATTAGCTCACCAGTACCGACTCAAGCATTGCCGACCAGCCCAATCTGCCTCGCACCCGTCGATGCCGGACCTTGCGACGGCGACGTCACAGCCTACTACTACGACTCGACGTCGAAATCTTGTCAAGCGTTTATTTATGGAGGATGCAAAGGAAATGCTAATAGATTCCAGACCGAGGAACAGTGCGAGAGACTCTGTGGACGTTTTCAGGGTCAAGGTAGGATTTTCATTAATTACAATGACGGAACCAATAAAATATTCAAATAATATTAGCACAGTATGAGAAGTTTTCTGAGAATGTATCGTATTTTATTAATAGTATTATTAGCTTATTATAAAAAAATTATTTGGAAAACCCTGCAAACGAGAAACTTTTAATTTTCTTTTTAAGCGTTTACAAAGATTAATTTACCCTTTTAATTTTTATTTATTCAGATTCTTGCAATCTACCGTCCGACAGTGGACCCTGTCGCGGTGCTTTCCCAAAGATTTTCTACGACCCGAGCGCTCGTACCTGCCGCGAATTCATCTACGGTGGCTGTGACGGAAATGCTAATAGATTCAGCAGTGTACCAGAGTGCGAGTCGGTCTGTCTTCATCACGAGGAACCGGCTGCTACTGGAAATGACACCGCTCTCTCTCATCTTGGTAATTTTCCGAAAAACTTCAAATTGCACGTTCATCTTGTAATAGGTACCACGGGATATGCATGTTGACTACTTTTTGAACCCTGAACTAAATCTCTGGAATCAAGTCACTCGTACAAACTTCAATTACTGAAATTTAGTATTTCATCAAGTAGTATCTCATTTATATGTATAAGTGCAATCCATTAACTTCAAATTCAAAAAGGTACGTACTGTTTTATTATAAGTAAAAAAATTGTACACCAGACTATTTACGATTTTATACGTTTTGCCATCCCGTTCGAAATAACAAAAATATAGTTCATTAAGATCTGCAGGCGTTAACGCCAGCTAGACTAGGTTGAGTGACTTGACTCCCAGGACTGTAGGGTGAGGTATAAAAAGCACGAATGTGATTGCGGATTAATATGGTCTAACAACGTAATGAGATTGTGTGACTGGCGACTAAAAAACATAATTAACCACGGTGGCGGTGTAGCGATATGTCGGGATCCCGTGGATATCGGCTCCTGCCCGACCGCCAGCTACAAACGTTTCTACTTTGACGAGGAACGACAAACTTGCATGCCCTTCCTCTACACTGGTTGTGGTGGCAATCGTAACAACTTTAAGACATTCGAGTCGTGTCTTAACACCTGTTTCAGGAGTAAGTTCTTCTTCCTCAAACTTCGTAATACCTCTAACTCGAAACTCGTGTCTATGTTTTTGTGCTATTGCATGTCAAACGATTTTTAACTCGCTTCAATTTTTTATTTTCGTACGTTACGACCTAAGAATCATTATCATTCCTTTCACAGCGAGCAACGAGATTGACGTAGACACGGGTACCGGATCAAAGGATCCGTGCGCCGAGGCTCACGAGGAATGCGACATAATACGCTGTCCATACGGCAAGGAAGCATACGTGGACGATCGCGACTGTCAGCGTTGTCGATGCGTCGATCCTTGCAGAACTCTCTATTGTCCGGAAGGCACGAAATGTGCAATCACCCTCGTAGCTACCGGCGATGGCACGGAATACCGAGGCGTCTGCAGATCCAGTAAACATTTATTTTCCTTTCGTGTTGTGCCAACGTCTCTTACTCATTTCTTTTGCGATGCTAAATACCTGTTTTCTTGTTCCATTTAAGCAATTAACAATTTCTTGAAAAATGTGTCTTGCTCCGAGGTTCTCAAAGTCTGCCGAAGCCTAAGAACGTTAATTGGCGCTGGCGTCAGCTTGCATACGCGCGAGCCCGTGTGGTTGATACTCGATTTAATTCCTTATTCTTCGATATAACTCCACCACGATTTCGCTTGCAGCTGTGAAGTCTGGAAATTGTCCAGTAATCTCGAACAGCACGAGATGCGAACGCGAATGTGCCACCGATGCAGATTGCGCTGGCGAGGCAAAGTGTTGCAACAATGGATGTGGCACGTCCTGCCTCGATCCTGCATCGGAGGAACCAACGACGACCCTGGCACCTATTTTCAACGTCACCGTTCCTCAATACGGCGCTGATCCGGCTGCTATCAGGGCTCCCGAAGAACCGCGAGTAAGTGCCGCGGAGGGTGGTTACATCACGATGACGTGCGTTGCTACCGGAAACCCACGACCGACAATAATCTGGAGAAAGGACACGACTGTTGTAAGTTGCAAACAAAAATAAATCACTATTTGTACTTTTGCATTATTTCTACATTGGGAAAGTGTCTTCCACGAAAACTACAATTTAGCTAAATGTCGAAAGATTTTATTGCGTTTTAACCGAAGAACCACGTGGCAATAAAATTAACCTGACCAGTATTCGATTGTATAAGAAATTCGGTCTGCAAATGTTATTTTTGTATTATTAAAAATTTGTGAACACAGGAGTCGAAAAGCTTTATTCACAAATTCTTCGTCTGTTCCAGATTAATCCATCCGAAAAGCGGCGACGTGTATTGACGGATGGATCTCTACAGATTGTCAATCTCTATAGTTACGATCGTGGCACTTACGTGTGCACCGCCGACAACGGCTTAGCACCACCAGCAAGAACCGAGTATCAACTCGAGGTCACGGGTGAGATAAGAAAAATGATCGAATAGCATCTTCAGTAATAATGGTGTACTGTCTTGAAAACATGGGCATTAGGACGATTACTCATTAACTTATAGTAGACTATCATGACCTAACCAGTTTGGAACAATCTAACTCGGTGCATCTGATTTCCGGTTGCTGTATCATTTTTATTAACGGCATAAACATTCTTAGAACCCCACGAGCGTTCAGCAGCCATCGTAGGAGAGCCGAGAACGTTCGTTACGGTCACGATGAATTCCCCGACGATACTGCATTGTTACGCGATGGGTTGGCCTAGGCCATTCGTAACATGGTGGCGGGGTGATCGCATGTTGCCACTTTCCTCGGAATCTTACGAGCAAGACTCTGACTATACTCTACTAATCCGCTCGGTAACATTATCGAATCTCGGTGTGTACACGTGTCAGGCATACAACGGAATCGAGAAACCGGCGTCTTGGTCCGTGACGCTACAGGCGATCGGACCAGTTTACAATATACGTCCGGATCAACAGGAATACGCCAAGTATCTTGTTCAACCACCGAAAAGACCCGACAGACCCACGACAGATCGTCCTCAGTATCCCTACAGACCTATCAGAACTCAAGCTCCCGCTAATCAGACTTACGCACCGATTTATCAAACCGTGGCACCACCACGGCGACCATCCGTTACCCAGAGACAATCCCCGACTCCTCCAGCTGTGATTCCTATTATGACCGTCGCACCGCCGTCTTATCCTAGTCGATACAGAGGTGAGACACGATGCTCGCATCGAAAAACGCCGATTTGCCGGCTCAAACAGTTTTTGCATTCCGTTTTAACTCTTTTACGTTTGCTTGTTGCATGCAGCTTGTCTGAAAAAGTATTCGTTTCGCATGAAATTGTATGAAACTGTAACACGCCGCATTTAAATTTTACTTTCAGTTCATCGTTCCTGCAATATTTTATATATATATTTCTTTATTTCGTCACCTCGATATTTATTCGGTTCAACATCTTCGGAATTTAATTTACTTTTCATTGTTACGCAGTACCTGTGAGCGTAAACATTTCCACGGAACAAACGGAGTATCCTGTGGGAAGCGATATCAGTATTGGATGTTCCGTCGATGGTTATCCGATTCCCACGGTTCTCTGGTACAAGAACAACGAGCTGGTTCGTACGGACGAACGTATCAAAATTTCTGGTGAGTGAAATGACTGGAAGAATTGATGGTTTAAGATTGTACATTTTTTCAATGATTTTGTTATTTTTTAATTGACCATTTTCATTTCTCTATTGTAGAATCGAACAGGCTCATCATATCTAATGCAGCCAATAACGACACCGGTACGTACCGATGCGAAGCGGCGAACGAAGATTCAAGAAGTTCTGCAAGCGTTGACATTCGCGTAGATGGTGAGATTAAAGAATAAATTATCGTTTACCGAAGAAAGCTCGCGCATTTGTGAGGCGAATAATATTTTTTCTATAATCTCGTCAATTCCCAGGTCTCTACATTCATCCAGATTGCCAGGACAATGCGTTCTTCGCAAAGTGCGATCTCATTGTATACGCCAAGTATTGTCAGCACAAGTACTACGCCAAGTTCTGCTGTAGATCGTGCACGGAGGCGGGACAATTGCCACCGAACGGTGCCCATCTCGATGCGGGTAAAAAGCGAAGGAGAAGAAGTTTGTTGGATCGCTGGTTTGTCTAAAGAAAGAGAATAAGAAGAGAGAAAAAAAATACACATCGAGTTGAGTATTTCGGGACAAAACCGGTTAACGCCCGGCGCGCTTGACCTCTGAACCTTACGGCACCGGCGTCGGCTCTGAAGGGCAACGATGACGAAGCGCGTCGCTAAAAAAACAAAGGAAAATGAACAAATAAACCGGAAGTCGAAAAGAACGAATCGAATCTCGTTCACTGCCAAAGTCTTAGAACGTCTATACTTACATGTAGATACTAAGTACCTATACATATTAACGATCGATCGTTGGAAAAAATGAAGAAATAATCGTATCTAAACGACGTCGATCCTAGATAAACGTTGGCACTGTACCGCAAAAGCGCAAATCATACAAATCTTGTGACACATATCGTTCATCGAAGATATTCGCGAATTATGGGAAAAACAATCGATCTAACCTAATAGAAAAAAAATAGAAGAAAAACAAAACAGTTATACGCCAACAAAAAAAGCACACCTCTTATTGTATATGATATAAATAGTATGTCGGATGCATTAATGCCAAGCACCGATGTTTCTTGTATAATGAAATATTCCGATATATCTGAATAATCGACCATATTAATATTGTATTAGCTGCGTAGTAAATTTTTAAGGCAATTATGGCCGCACGATAATATTCCGTGGGGACACTATTTGCTCGGTGCCATCGCGAAACCATCGCGCATATCAGAGCGTAACTCTGTCGTTATTAATCACCACAAAAACATAAACACACCTGTACAGTTGTATTTTTTTTAACGTTATAGAGATTTTCCAAGTACACGTGTGCGATTGCGCTCGTTGAACGGGAAAGACGGAGGAGACTCGCTGATAGTTGTCCGATCACTGCAGGCATTTTATTTTTATTTTTATTTTTCTATCCCGATATTATATTCTTTGAAACTAGACGTTCTTGAGAGTACAGTGGAGAATTTCGGGCGATCCTGCACCGAGGGGAACGTATATGCATATATATATTATCATGTACATGAAAAGTCGCAGAATCATTTATCTAGCGCGACAGAAGAAAACATAGAAAACGTTTTATACCTCTACGTATTTAAGAAAACAAAATCGTTATTGTAAATTATTGTCGAGCACCATGACTCCGCGTCTCCGACGCGATCGACGAGCGATTATTCCATATATCGATCGAGCTTACAACGTGTCTCGTGTCGGAGTAAAAAAAAACACGCAGTGCCTTATATATATATATTATATACGAGAACTCCGGGTTAAGGAAGCGAAAGAAGAACCTATCTCGTTAAAGACGATCGATACGAATCGATTCACGAGTTACGAATCACTCGTGTGCGAACAAGACCCCGGGTGGGTGTTTATTAATCTAATGTCTAACGTATACGTATATACTATATATATGTATATGTGTCAATGTTACAACTTCTAGTTTAAAAGAGCTGTATTCTGCATTCTGCGAATTCATAGTAGCTGAAATGTCGTAGCACGTCGCTGACGCACGAACATTTTATCGACAATAATAGATATTTAAGCATTTCAAATACATCTTAACGATAAATCCTTAGGTTATTACAGATAACGTGACATTTGTTTCGCGCGCGTTTATTCCTATATACGTATAGAGAAATAGGTTTAGATGCGACGCGAATTTACGCGGAGCTTCCTAAGGGTCGCTGGATCGTCGTAGATTTCTCTGTACGAATGTTTCTCACGTCGAATAAATAATAACTGTAGAACTAAAATATCGAAGGTATCTCTCTTCCGTATATTATTTTCCGGGACGCCCACGACGCCCTCTTCTTATACTCGTGCTTATAGCACGAGTGGTGTTCATGAGGAAACGCTGATGTTGATCTTCGATTAGCCCAGTACGTTCCATCCTATCAGTCGCTATCCGTTTGATCTTTGCAAATAAATCACTGTGTACACCTATGCACCAACGAAAGTCTTTGCGATCAAGACGATATACTTCGCACACCTCTACGGCCAGGACGCTCGCGACGCGTCGTTGATCCTGTACCAAGAGCGCTATCTCGCCAAAATGAGCTCCGTCTTCCAAATGACAAACCTACGATAATCGTTACAGTAATTTGAAATAATGGCAATTTGGATTATTCTTGATATTGAGTTGATTAAGAGACGTGTTCTAGGCTTCAACGTATTTGCACAAAATACAAAATAATTTTTACCAAAATGAATATTGCAAATATTGTGACGCACTTGCTTCGAACAATTACTTTTGAACTTGTAGCCTCTACTTATAATTGTTAGATAAGCATCGTGATGAAATTGAGAAAACTAGACCTCTTTCCCGCTGGGCGTAAGAACTGCGACTGTGCCGGTCGCCAAGAAGAACATACAATCACCCTGAGTTCCGGCCTTGACTATCACGTCGTTTGGCAGATACAACTCGAACTTCAGATTTGCTACAATCGAGACTAAAACGTCTTTAGGGAGATTGTGAAAAATCGCGACGTTTTCCACAAGACGTCTGCACGAGTGTAGCAATATCTCTTGTCGCAATTGTTCTTCGAGATTATTGATATAATATGATAATTGATTATCTTAGAAAGAAGCAGAATATGATCTTCAACTAGATTATGGGCGATATATCCAAAGTACCAGAGAGTCTAGCTAGTATAGTCTTCTCACGAAAGTAAGAATTTCTGTAGCGATAATGATAGTGAGACAATAATCTTCTCTTCATGTACGGCGGCAATTGTTTCTGTCTCGTATAAGCTGATAATTGATTCGTAATTTCTTCATACTTTGACTCGGCTGCCTTGTTAACCGCTCGTATTTGTAGAAACATAACTGTCGGAAAAGTATTATTCGCATCAAGCAACAACTCCATGGATCGAAAAAGATTCAACGATAACTCACTGACGATGTAAGCCTCGAATATACGCCCGAGAAACATGAGTATCGTGCAAACGATTGTATGACCCTCGGTCCTGGGTTCCACAGCGCCAAAACCGCTGGCAACGAAATTTTGAATTACTATAAAGAGCGCGTGGCGATATCTCGCTGGTATTTGCTCCTTCGCGATATTGGACACCCAACAATCATCGCATTCCTAAATTTTGATTTACCGTTAGAAAATGTCTTTCAAGAAGTCTTATCGAGCATCGACAAATTGTAAGTTAAAGAAAAATCATACATCCACGGTGATTCGTAATGCATACATGATGAGAACTGGCGTTACATAACAAAGGCATGCGAACCAGTGTATTACGTACAGTGAAAGAAGAAGCGTACTAAACATTTGATAAGCATAATCTTTGATCTGCAAATACTGAAAGAATCGAGGAATAAATTGATCAAATTTTTGATTAAAGACACGAGAATATATACGTTTGCACTTCATTGAATACCATGGAAAGTTGGAAGACGTAAGCCTGAAAAGTAACGTAGCGTGATATCTTCAGTAGAGGTATGAGATTTAACAGAGCAATGGTAATCGAAACTTCGCTTCCAGGAGTTTTTCTCCATTTATATGTGATACGATCGTAAGGAAGAGATGTGAGGATGTCGATGAGAAAAAACCCTCTGAGATAGCTTCTACGAATGAGATATTGTAATATTAATGAGAAATTAAGTTCCCACTTAATCGTGTGTATTCGCAGGCTTTGCAGTATTTACTTCAATATGTCCGCCTGCCGCAGACTAATGATCGTTCCCCTCTTCGACTCGATACCGGTAAAACAATTGAAAATAATATCCAGCCAGAAGAAGACGTAGATCACGGGATTGACCATATCGAGACGTACGAGCCCGTAGTCCAAAACGACGAAACTTATGGCAAAGGGGATAGTCACAAAAGCGATCGCGTACACGATAGTCATCACAACTTCCCATACGAATCTCCAAAAAAGAAAAGATACGTTTTTCAGCAATCTCAGACCTGAAAATCTTCTGAAAAAGGCAGTCGAGTACCTGACAGGACTGAAGGGATGGACGACCCACCAATCTGGAAGTTGACACTGTCGTCTTCGTTCCTTCCTAACTGCAGCCAAGCTATCAACCCATATTCCCGATTTTGGGTGATGCTCACTGATGAGACACCACAGTTTCCATTTCTCACACCAGTATGACGATTTTACGAATGGTCGTAACAAGCTCGAAATCGTTACATCGGACTTTAATATCAATTCGCAATTGTGCACGTTTGACACAAATTCTTCGTACATAGTAGATCTATCAATAATAATGCATCTATCACACAATGATTATCTAATGTTAAACAGTTCAGTCTTTCAAATCTACGTCTTGAACAACGTGTCTAATAAGTCTAATACATCTTCGTTTATTTTCAATACTTAGTATAAAAAGTATAGTGTGTTTTTAGATTATTTATGCATATTTACAGTTACGTATCATCATTAAGATACTCCGTTATCGCGATCTTATAATCTATATAATACTCTCAGCGCGTACAATATCCGTCGATAATCTCACACGTACATTATTCCTTTACACAGCTACAATTAAAATACAATATACTATTTAATACCAAGTTTTCTCGCGTCACTTTAGAGAACGATTCAACTACTTACTTACATGCATATATTACGTGCCGTCGTCGTCGTTGTCGCGTTGCACGCAACGTGCCCGTACTAAAATTAAAAGTGTATACAAAAATATTTTGTTCACCCTTTGCATATCTCTCTCGTTACATACGTATAACGTATGCGTATGGCAAATGTCTGGGCCGCTGGGCTTTTCAATGAAGACCGATACCAAATAATTCACGGCTCATACTGTCGGTCCTCGAAGCTCGACGAAGTTGACTACGGCGACGAAACTCCTTCCATCAGACGGACGCTCGTTTAACACGAAGACTGGCGGTGATCGAGGGTGGTCTGTATCCCTGATAACCGCTCGTGTCTCTCAACAGCTCGGAATTTGCCGTACCCAGACAAGTGCAGGAGCATACGCTCACACAGTCATCGGTCTCGTGAAGCACCGGGACATGTCCAGCCAGGAGTTTGCCATTAACGGCGACCACTTCACCGTCGAGGGTCAAAACATGGTGAGAGGCTGACTGCAACTCGTTGTCATCGCGTCTTACCTCTTCGGCGTTCCTGCGAGTAAAACAAAATGAAAATCATTGACCCTACATCACAATCTCCATGTTCGATTTTCTCAGAGAAATTATGTCTTTGTTGACTATTTTGGTGACTCAATATAAAGAGACGATGGGGAAGATTATTAATCTTCCGGAAATAGTCCTCTCTGTGAGAAGAGCACACCATTTTCAAAGAAAATTACAAGAGTATAAAATACTGAATTATCAAGGTTTTCTGCAGTTTCCCTCCGTCCGTGGCAAATGCGATACAGGGAGATTAGGGGGAATGCGAAACGGCTGCAGCCGTGGTCGCGAATAAGAATGTCGAAGGATAGTTTGAATGGAATGATTGTATATACAGGTGTGTAAAAACCCGAAGAGGGTGTACACGGTAAACTCCCACATTATCATTATTATACTGAATTATCAATGAAACAGGAACCGCCGAAAACGCCATCTTTATGAAAACTTTTGTATCAAACGAATACTTACATGGTCATGAAACGAAGTACGAGCAAATTTATGCTCGCAGCAACGACTGCAAGTCCGAATAAGATGAAAACCAGACTCAGAGCTACGTAACCAGGCTTCGTTAACAATGCTTGATCGTTCTGTAAAATTGAAGGAAAAAATAGATTACAAGCATCGATTAATAAAAACTCCCTAGTGGAAGTAAATACGGTATGTACAATCTTTTCCTCACCTGCAGAGCTACGTAATCGCCAAATCCGATAGTCGTCAGAGTAACGAAACAATAATAAAAACTGTCGAAGTAACTCCAACCCTCGTATCGCGAAAATACCGCAGCACCAGTTGTAATTATGATGCTCGAAAGCATTCCAGTAGCAAGCATAAGATTCATTTCCGTAGCTTCGGTTCGGTGACACTTCATGTATTTTTTAGCACGTCTTATAACCACCGAAGCGACTTTGTTCAAACGTTCACCTATGCTTTGAAACATAACGAGACCGAGAGGAATTCCAACCATTGCGTACAGCATACAAAATGCTTTTCCCCATACGGTAACGGGAGTCGAATGTCCGTAACCTGTTCGGCGTGAAAAACATTGAGAATATTTAGAAACGTGGTAAGAAAATATATGTTTTTTGTTTACTCGTGAGAAAAATCCTTTTGAGTAAACAAGCAAAATGCAAATCGTGTAATTAAAAAAATTAAGATTCATATAGACGATTAATTCCGATTTGTATTGTATCGTAGATATTGTAATCGACTTGCCAATCATCGCGAGCACAACAGTGGCGAAGTAGAATGCGCCGGCAAATTTCCACTGTGGTCCAGCCTTGTGAGGTTTATTTTCGATTATTACTATCTCGACCATTCTGTAATCCTCCTGTGAGATATTGTATTTTCTCATCATGTTCCGTCTCACCTCTGTATAAAATTGAACGTAAATAATAGATTTTACATTATATACAGTTTCATTTATATAAATACTAATGATTAAATGATTCGTTCAACATAGATATACTACCGGAAAGAAATTCCCAGCGTTTTCGTTCCGTATCCGACTCGAGAGCGTCAAAGACGGCAGCGCCGATTAATAAATATGTAAATGTACAGACAACAAGAGACAACGTTCTAACGTTTTGCCTCTTCATTGCACGTGAACTGCCTGAACGATATATTAATCTCTATGTAGTTGCCGACTAATCACTATATTGTAACAATCACTCTACGAATAACTATATATCCTATAGTTTTAATCGTTATCTCACACGAATTTTGAACGATTTGTAAAAATGGTCGGCGAAATATAATTAAAATGGCAACTCGATCGAGATCCCGCGCGAAATATTCCCATTCTTACATTTTCATTATTTTTAATGTACATTAAACAACGTATATAACGCCCCGAAAAATGCCCTGCATAGTCTCCGAGATGTGGATCTCTCTCCTTCGAGGGCGGAAAGCACGAGACGAACTAAAATGCTCGGAGTTCATGGAGCATCGGAGGAGAGTCGGAGAGTATTGATCGCTCACGCGCGACAAGCCCTTCCCATCGAACGGCCGCCGCTCTCTCCCAATCAGATTTTTTTATCGTTCTTATCATCTCTTACACTTGTATATCTATGTAACGCTTTCTCTATAACGCTAATTTCTCGCCGCCAGAATTGTATTGTTTAAACTGACTTTGTTCTATTTACTTTGTGGAAGTTTTCGTTTCGACGTAAATTGAGATTGTGCTCGTCCGTTCGATGAAACGGAAACGTCCCGAAGAACCGGAAGTTGTCGAATGTTACAATAGCTAAAATGACAGACTTGAGGGTGGTGTTTAAGTGATTCGAATGTGCGAGGTGATCTTCTCGTTTTATATAACCAATGAATATTAATTAATAAAGTAAACAGTCTATTCTACTATTGCCAGTCGATAAAATGCTACAAAGCTCCGTTATGCATCCTACGAGAATGGCAAGATAACGACACGACAGGCTTCGCCGGTAGCAAAGCCTCGGTTTCCTCCTAGATGACGAGCAATTGACTTCAGACAATCGAAATATCAAACGTCCATCGTATATTCCTCATAAACAATTAATTTGTTTGTATACAAAATATCATCGTCCATAGAAATACAAAAACGCGGCTTTCGTAACAACAGACCATTCGATAGTCGATATGACTCGCTGCAGGACCCAACAAAATATATTCTTTATTTACTCCTGAGAAGGAGTAAACTGCAACGATCCCTATCGGTCGTTTATCGAAACATTTTTAAGGTCATTTTTCGCAAGGTTTTCAATTACCGATACAGTTGGTACTTTTTTTTTACAAAAGTATCAAATTAATTTTTATTCGTCAAAAGTTACTTACTATGGAGGGACAGGGCCGTGACATTATTAATTCTATTCTTATGTTACATTTCCGGCGTATCGTCATAATTCTTCGTTAATCGACTCGATATTTTCCCGATCTTTCTCCTTCTCGGTTTTCTCGCTGATATCGGCGATCTTACTTTTGAACTGTTGAATGTATTTAATAAGACGCTTATCAGACGGCGATAACTAGAGGAACAGAAGAAACAGACGAATAGAGTTTATCAAAAATTAATCTTTTCTAACTGTAGAAAAATCTCGATCAGCTACTCACAGCTTTTTCAATTTTGTCCGCAGCTTCGTACACATTATTTTTGTCCATTTCATCTTCGAAGCGAATATTCAAGTATTTCAGGGATTTGAGCAAGGTCTCTTCATCAATTTCGCTCGATGTATCAAGAGCTTCGGCGAGAATAGCGACAGCTAAATTGTTATGCACCGTGTAATGCTCGGAGCCGGGCTTATGATTGCGACTGCTCGTTAGGCCAAGTATAAAACTAGTCAAATAAGATGGTTCTATTGCCCGCAGTGGGCTCGCATTAGGTGCATTGGCAAGTGTTTTCAATGTTATCATGAACGCTTGCTCGAGCATTTCTTGACTATCCGAACCGCGAGTGGCAAATGTCTTAAAAAAACAGCACAGACACTGGCGCAGATATACATCGTCCTCGCTAACCGGATTGTAGAGTAAAATAAGCAAACGGGAGACCAGATGAGCCCCGCTAATTCTTCCGTGAAGCAATAATTTGCAAAAACCTTCGGTCGCTATTGTTCGTATTTCTTGATCCTGGTGAAAAATATACGTTATACGAACGAACTATTCAACGAAAAAATAAAAATATAATAAGACTGCTAAATAAACGTTCACCTGATTATCGAGCAAACTTATGAGAACCTTGACAAATTTATTGGCCCCATCGTGATTATCGTTAGATTGTACACTCGTGCAAGTCACGTTTTCTTCGGCGTGATTGCCTAATTTCACAGTACCAGGCCTTCTACTTTTGCTCATAGTTTCACTCGTCTCATTATCGACCTGTGTGATCCCAAAAAAATCGAGACCGTAGCACAACAGTAGATCGAATATCGCCTGTAGCGAGATTATCCAGGTTTCGTGATCCTCTAGGTCCACGGAAAATTGCAAGAAAAACATCATTACATGTTTCTTAGCCAGATCCGCATCCAATAAACAGCATGTGGCGACGGCTTTCAGTGCGAGAGTATGGACGGTGCTGTTTCCGTGCTGAAATAGTAAGTCTAGTCTGTAAAATGCGAATGCAATTCCGAGATTTCTTACTGTATCATGCCCACATCGATATTCGGTAAGGCTAAAGTCTCGAAGAGACTTCTCAATGTCGCAGTAACCGCCGTTACGGAAGATCCGGAAGTCATGCAACACATGATTGAAAGACACTTTGTCAGTGTCTCGGGATCGCTCTTTTCCACGCAAACATTTTCGATAGTCTCAATCGTATTTAGAGTCGTTAATTCATTGAGTTCCTTTGTCATCATTTCCAACTGTTCTTTCAGAGCTTGGGCTTTTATAAAATCTCTGTTACGAATAGCCCCGTACTCTTCTTCCCGAATCTCGTTTAATTTCACCTTGAGATCCGCCTTCTGCAACCAAATGCGACAAGTCAGTTGAATGTCAATATAATTTTGCAAAGTAGCTGTTACCGAGATGTACCTTCTGCATTTTGATCTGTTCATCATTTTCTGATATTTGCGTGGGTACAAATTGTGGCGTCAATGATCTTATTTCGCTGATAACATGAACGAGCGAAGTAATTCTACTGCGAACGTCAGGCACAACGAGCTCAAAGTACTCGACGATACACTCGGTGATTTTGTCGGAGCAATGCTCATTCTGCAGTGTATCTATTATGAGCTGCATTAAGTTCAACCGACCAATTTCGTCCCCTAAATCGAACGTCTGGGCGATCTTGAACAGTTGATGGAGAATAAATTTGCGAGTCAACATGTCGATGAATTCGCTCTCTTGTGTACCCATTATTTCGAGAAACTGACGGATGTATTCGCAGAATTTTGATAATTCAGGAAGATACGAGTCAACGTCCTCTACACAGGATTCCTTATGAAGATACTCGACGAAACAGCGCCAGTATAAAACTGTCTCGCTCGTGAGCTTTTCCATTGGGATAAGCTTGGTTTCGGAATCTACGGGGTTCTGCTCCAGCAACTTTTCAAACGAGTCACGTCTGTTTTAAGAAAGTAATAAAGAAAAAACATGAGCTATCGGCGAGCGAAAGCATTCAGTCATATTTCAATAAAATTGTCAAAAGTACTAACTTGAATAACACATGGAGAGCCAATCTTGCTGTTTCCGTAGTACTCTCGACATCGAGAGCTCGTAAAAGCTTCGTGTAATCGCCTTTAAAGTGTAAAAGCCACGATGGCAAAAGAACGCTTCTCACTATCTTGGAAACAAGCTCAGATCGATCCTTGAGGCCTTCGCCGACCAGTGACTCTCTCTGCTTTATAGTCAACGATCTGACCGTTATCTTACTAATAAATTCGTACGACATTTTTCTGACGGATTCATCGACGTCTCGGGTTCTCCTCAATACAGCCTGTAAGGTTTTCTGACATTTTGCCATACACGCTAGCACAGCTTTGCGCACTTCCGCATTTGGATCTTTGGATAAGTGAAAGATGTACGTTTTGATCACTGGACAATTATCATCGGTGGGATCTTGCAGCCTATGCACCGCCAGCACGGCCTGAGCTCGAACCTTTGGCGATTTATCCAGCAAACGATCCATCATACACGATGTTATTTTGTCGCAGATGTCATCCTCTAAAAAGGCATCTTCGCCCATCGTATTCAACAGCATATTGAGAAAGTGACACAGGCGAAATCTCACCGTTTGATCTTTGGCATTGTGATGGGTGAAAACAAAATCAAAGATACGTGTCAAGAATGGGCACATTTCATCCGTGTCCTGGTGATTTTCCAGCGTATAAATACTGCATGCAAATGTGGCTGCGAATTGCAGGACATTTTCAACATGTGGATGGTTGTCGCTTATCGCCAGTGGCGCTCTTAAACACGTAATAAAATAATCCAAGAATTTATCGACATCGCTCTGAAAATATATATACACAGGTTTGTATTGCATCGTGCAGTAATAATCTTGGAGCAATTCTGTGTAAGGTACATTCTATAAAATATGAAACGTACAAATTTCGAGAACCTGATATGTTTCGTGTTTTGTGTTTTGTTTTTTTAGCTAGAGGCAATTTGAGTTGCCTTCGGACAACCTTTGAAGTGAGCCAAGCAATATAATTGTCTCAATATAATTGACCGCTTACCTTCAAATACAGCGTCTCTAATTGTTTTTGAAATTTTTGATGCGATGTTTTGTTGAACTGAACGTTCACAAACACCTCGCGAATATGCGATTGAAGTTCGTCCGGCATTCTGAAAACGAGAACGAATTATTTAGTAATAGCCATAATCACGAAAAGATATGTAACAATGTATTCTTTGTATTGATATAATAAGAAATTAACACTTTCGAAACACATGCGCTGCAAACCTCTATCGCTGTCGTTGCCCAACGCAGTAACGCATATTTTTTAAAGTCATGACTGCCAATATGCAAGCTAGACGCAAGAAAGTAACTATACAAGGCTATCTTCACAGATGGCGCCACCTGTACTGCCCGATAGGTGCTGCCCCGCGTGGCAATTGGCGGAACTAATCCCCGAATCGAAGGCTGAATGGCGGCCCGACATACCGGCCACGTATATTTGTCGGCGACTCGAGATTAGTTCCGCCGATTGCCAAGCGGGGCAGCATCTATCGGGTAGTACGGGTGGCGCCATCTGTGAGGACAACCTCGCGCCCTTTAGCTAAGAAGTTCCGCCGTTTTGTCACAGATGTTTTTTCAACATTATGTAATGTGAGCATTTCATTTGAGCGCTTTTGAATAGAATCGAGGTTCAATGTGTCTCGGCGAAGCCGAAATTTATCCTTTGATAAACTTCGAGTTCGCCGAAACACGTGTCGATATTATACATGTCGATCAATGGGGTACGGCAGTACCAGCTGAGAAAGAGGGAGAGTCGGCATGAATACTCCATTCTAGACCTTGCATATAGAATGGAACCTCGCATTAGAAAAAGTGAGATGAATGTGACACGCGCCTGCTGCAACGTGATTGGTGACAGGAGGCGGAGCTACTCCGTGAAGTTGTGCGAGGTATACGTGAATGTGTATGTAGACCCAACATTCTTGTAGCGACGCTAGCGACGCGAGTAACTGGGGGACAGAACTACACTGAGGGACTCAATTTCTCACTTCAAATCGAAGCACAGGCATGTTCCTTCTACAGTTATCTGAATTCATTGGACAAACATGTGTATATTCGAATAAACTAACCAACAAACTATTTGAAAGTATTTTTACTGGCCCACGATCACATTTTGTTTGTCAAGTTTGTTAAATGAAATAAAATAGTTACAATGACTGAAACAGAATGTACTTTGCGTCCCATGAATTGCGAAGTCAATCAACTTTCAATGCCAGATGGCTCATCGATGTTTATGCAAGGTTTGTCGACTATGAAAACAAGTTTAGCAGCGTGTAACTTGTTTCATCATTTTTTATAATTCGAACGATCCTCAGGTGACACCTGTGTGATTGCTGGTGTCTATGGCCCGACCGAGGCAAGGTTGCAAAAAATGATGCACGATAAAGCCAGTGTCGAAGTTGTATTTGCTCCGATAAAAGGACCACCGAGTTAGTGAGCCAAACTCTAAATATCTTCATGCGCGTCTTTATTTTTCGAAAAAATTGCTCAATTACGATTCTCATTATCTCCAAAGGTATTGACGACAGAATGAAAGAAGCGTACATCAAGGAAGCCTGCGAATCATCCCTCATTACTTCATTGCATCCAGGCACTGCAATATCAATAAACGTACAAGAAATGCAGGACGCCGGTGGAGTAAGTAGCAAATTTCCTTATTTCTTCTGTACACTCAAATGACTCTTACGCGTGGATTGACCTTTTTTCAGCTACTGGCGTGCATAATTAATGCCGCTTGCATCGCTCTCATAAACTCCAGTCTCGCTATGAAATACACAATAGCAGCTGTGAGTTGCACAATCGATCGAAACAATGGCACATTTCTCCTCGATCCGGATGATGTTCAGCTCGGAAATTCCAGAGCATCATTTACTTTTGCATTCGACAGTATCAAGAAGGATATTATTTGTTGCCACACGACAGGACGTTTCACGGATACAGAATTTTTGACGGCTATGAACAAATGCAGAGAAGCCAGTGTACATGTATTCAATTTTTACCGAGATGTTGTAAAAAAATATGCCAATCGTATATAAGATTATCAATATCATTATTATTATTTTAAACGTATATTTTTAATTATCCCTACATTCTTAATTCCTTTTCTTTTTCGTTCGATCCGACGATTGAAAGTATATCGAGATGTGAGTTTAAAATTACCGCCGTATGTGTCGCTGCGGTCACTTTTGGTACAAATTATCGATGTATTTCTGGCGTTTAGGTTACGTTCATCGTTCAACTTAGCTTTCTGCAACTATAAAGCTAAAGTGGAAACATATGCAATCTGTTACGACATAATCAACGAAGCGGAAAGTTCATTTTTAACCTTCGCGAACGGTTGGAAGGAGTTCTCTTTGAAAACAAAAATTACGATCTTTAAAAAAAAATCACCCGGTATACACCCGTATAAACGATCAGCTGTTTCCTTGGAATGACAACTAAAACTTGACACATGGCTCGCGCGGAGATCCGATAACTGAGTTGAATATTTTCGGAGCAATCGTCATTCATTTCTACTTCACGCGACCATGAACCACTAACAGAACTACTGTTATTGCACAGTCCGAGGAACAAAAAAAAGCTCTCAAAATGATGCAACAATACATGAAGGAGCTCGAACAGGTAGACGACGACATAAATGCAAAGATGCTTTTTGTTACTTACCCGTCTATTATTTATGCTATAATCCGTTTAATATTAAGTATTTTACACTACCTGCACATTTTCATGTATTCAGCTCGTACCGAGGTTTTTATGTTGGCTCAAGCGTCGAATCTTCGTGCTTGCAAAGTTCTAAAAGTATTATTTGTGAAATCCACGCAGTAAACATAATATAAATAACAGATTCCTATATTGAATGAACTATCGATGAATAGACGGTAATCCGTACATCCTTATTAACTAATTGTGTGATGCCAATTTCATTTCTGTCCTTCTAGGAGCCCTTCGATCCAGAGGAATTTGTCGAAAGATTAGCTTGGCGTACGGTGAACGACAATAGCAAGGAGGGTTCCAAGGGTTCTTTCGATCCTGTCCTCGTGCATGAGACTTTTCTTCACGCGATCAAGGATCTCCAAGTATTGCAGGAGCGTCAACAGAAAAAATGTGAAAAGCTCGAATTAACAATGAAGGAAGAAGAGACAAGACACACGTTCGAAGTGATCGAACTTCAGGACAGAAACAGACACGCTATTGATCTTTTTCATCAGCTCGATGAGAGAATAAATTCCGTAGCTACAAAAGTCCTTCATCTCGGGGATCAACTCGAAAGTGTCAATACACCGAGAGCAAGAGCGGTCGAGGCTCAAAAACTTATGAAACATTTTGCCGAGTTTCTAAGTCCTGGCCCTCTGACCGATCCCATCTTTACGGACAAATCGACGGTAATAATTATTCAGTCTAGTACTTGGCATATCTTTATATCCATGCTTAAAAAAAAAAAATAATTTATTTTCTTTCTAGTTGGACGTTGCGGCCGATGTTATACAAAAGCTTCACATTATATCTCAAGAGCTACCGTCCGAGAAATTTGATCACGCCAAGACAAAGATAGCGGGAAAGTACGATGAGATTGAGCGTAGTCTAATTGAAGAATTCGTCAGAGCTCACAATGCCGAGGATGCGGATCGTATGAAAGAATTAGCTTCCGTACTCGCTCATTTCAAGGGCTATTCGCAGTGCATCGACGCGTTCATTGAACAGAGTCAGATGGGTTCTTTCGGCGGTAAAGACGTTTTTCAAGACGTCATACCAATGTGCACGAAAAATTACGCGCTCATGCAGCGTGTATTCGCAAATCCCGATCAAGTTATGGCAAAGTTCGTACTCAACATTTATCATTTGCGTTTACAGAAATACGCCGTTGCGAAATTAGCCGATAGAACCGACGCTGACAAGTATCTGAGTAATTTATACGATCTTTATTCCAAAACCACGAAACTATCGTTGGATCTGAAACGCTTCAACATGGGCACCGACGACGCTTATCTGACGAAACTTACTCAAAATATTTTTCAAAAACATCTCGACACTTACACGACCGTGGAGTTGCGAGCATTGCGCGATAAATCAGCGGCACTCCTGACCGATTATTACGAATCGAAGAATCATCAAAAGAAACAACTGCAGACTGGTGGTTTTCAAGAATTACGAAGAGACCTTCAAGCCGTGCTTGGCACGAGAACGAACATTAACATAGCCCAGATCGAGGATTACGGGGGCGAGACGTTTCTCTCGGAGGAACTCGCGATAGGTCTGCTCCAAAGAAGCAAACTGGCTTTCGAGCGTTGTCGCGCATTGTCACAACCAAGCGACGTGCCCGGAAATGCCTTGCAGATCCTTGAGATACTTCTCCAATATCTCATGAACGAGCACGTTGATTACGCTCTGGAATTGGGACTTCAGAGCGTGCCTATACCGGAAACGAGGATACAACCGGAAATATATTTTTTCAATGTCGTGCGGCAATGTAACGCCATCGTACGTTTACTCGAAGAACAATTCAACGACAGTCTCGTTCCTCTAGTTGTATCAACGCCCAAACATGCCGAATGTTTGTCCAAGGAAAAAGCAGTTTTGGAACAAACTGAAATGAAATTGGACATTGGATTGGACAGAAGTATAAACGCTATAGTTGGGTGGGTAAAATTGTATCTCCAGAGTGAACAACGTAAGACAGATTTTAAACCCGAAACCGACGTCGACACTCTGAGTACTCCGGCTTGTCTCGTTGTCGTGCAATATGTAACCGGTATGATAAGACAGATACGAGACAGTCTTGATGGAAAAAACGCTGAGAACGTATTGACGGAATTGGGAATACGATTTCATCGCGTCATACGCGAGCATTTGCAACAATTTCAATTCAATTCAGCCGGTGCTATGTGCGCCATATGCGATATGAATGAATATCGTAAATGCGTTAAAGAACTCGGCGTCCCGATCGTCATATCGCTCTTCGATACTCTTCACGCGCTCTGCAATTTACTTCTCGTCAAACCGGCGAACTTGAAGCAAGTCTGTACAGGTGATCAATTGGTGAGTCTAAAATATTTACCCTCTTTTTCAAAATAACATTAAAATCTCCAGGAAAAAATCATTATTCGTCGAATTATTCGTATTTCAGGCGATGTTGGATCGATCGACTCTCATAAGCTTCATTCAACTACGTACAGACTACAAAACGCGAAAATTAGCAAATTCCCTGAAGGATCTAGCGCCCGTATAAATATCATGTCCTATGTAAAAATCAGAACATTATCTCCAGCATGTATCACTTATAAATATTCGAAGTAAGAGAAACATACGCAAAAGAAAACTCATACAGGTAGCAAACGTATTAACTTTATTATCTTTATATGTATATATAACTGTACGTCCGTATGATGATAAAATGCGCAAATTTTCACTAGTACATTTCTACGAACAGACGCAATCTCTTCTCTTCTTTTATAATCTTTACGTACGTACGTTTACATGAGATAATATCTCGCCCATCGCATACTTGGATTATCGCGAGGAATAGCATGCAACGCGAGCTCTTTCGTCTTGTTTCTCGAGATTGGGTCGGAAGAGAAAAAAGAAACAAGAATATACATTTAGTGAGAGAGGCCTTATTGGAGCCAGGCTAACTCGCGTAGTTTTGTGAATGATAAAAGCTTCGTCGCGTTCATTTTTATTTTCCTATCGTCCATTCAATGGGATTTATGCACTGGAAATTGTTAAGCTTCATTGTTTCAATTATTTTCGTATAATTTATCATTTAAACTAAATTTCTTTCGTTCTTCTTATTATTATGGACATTCTCTCGATGATTTCGAGCCGTATAAGCCTCATGAACGGGTTTTCATACTCTTCGATTAATGATATACGATATCGAAGAATTATAGTGAATCGACAAATATTCGTAATTGAACATATTTAATTTATTTTACAGTCAATTCTAGTGCGATGGGAGAACGAATGATTTCGTTGCTCATCGTTGTCGTCGTAGTCATCGTCGTTTTCGAATACATGTTTTCTTTTAATTACGATTTTTAACTCTTTTCAGTAGATGAGCGCCGAAGGAGAGGGAGACGGTGTGTGTGTGTCTGTGAGAGAGATAGAGAGAGTAACGTCGTACCAATACCGTAGGCTTTTGGGGATAATCTCACAATCTCGAAGGAACGGGCTATAAAAGTTTTCCACGAGGCTATGAAGAATATTTTTCTTGTTTTTTCTTATTTTTTTTTCTTTTTCTTTTTTAACGAGGAAGAGCGACAATATCCGATCCCCGTGATCCGCGGGACGACGCGTATCAGCGCATGCGATAGGTATTGGCCTCGTGAACTTGGCAAAGCGCACCCTTAAAATCAAGTTCGATGCTAAAATCAAGATCACGATAATTACGTTCATTTGGCTTCATGGAGAAAACACCACATATCTCCTCGCCTTTCTTGACCGTCATAAATTCGTCGAAGTAAAATACAGTCTGTTTCCAATGGGTGTATTGAACCTCGGGCGCGGTACTGAAACCAATGCGCTTGTGACATTTCGTAAATTCGATCGTGAAAAATGTAACTAGAGCCTGAACGTAATCGTCTTTGCGAACTTGAAGACTGAAAGGCGAGGAAAATTCAAGATCGGCTTTCGTCACCGTGTAAAGATCGACTTCCTTGATGAGACAGGCATTGGTGACGACTTGTTTTGGATCAACGACGTCGACGAGAGGCTCGCTAATGGCGACTTTGCGAATGCTCGACATGTCGAAGCCGTAAACGTCGTCCCACCAGTTGATCTTTTCGTCTTTATACTGACGATCTTCGATGCCGCAGATGAAGAGCGTCGCTTTATCGGGAAAGAGCATGCCTCCCTCGCGAAGCCATTTATCTCTGGCGAATAGAACGGTATCCAACATCGATTCGTAAAATAGACAGTATCCCATCCACTCCGATATTATTATGTCTACTTTTTCTATGCCATCGGGTAGAACGACTTCTTCGACTTTTCCTTTGATAATCGTTACTATGTCCGAAAGATGATTAGCCTCGACAATTTTCTCAGCGTATTCGACGATGTTAGAACATTCGATACCGATGACTCTCGCCGCGCCTGCTTTGGCCGCGAACATCGATAATATTCCGGTACCACAGCCTATGTCCAGCACAGTTTTATCCTTGAATAGATGTTTGTTGTGGTACATGGAATTACGATACGTAATAGTTCTCACTTCGTCCTTCAACATCTCCTCGTGAATGCCATAATGGGCGTACGAATCGAAATAATAATCTCTCGATGTCATTTCGTCGACGGGAATGGGTTTGTGATTGCTCGTCGCATTTTCAAGATCCTTAGATACAGGTGTCGTTGCCTCTGCTACTTCCATTGTCTCCATTTTCGATGTCTGTAATACGGCGAAGGAAGAAAAACTATTGATAATAAATGTTTACTGAAAATTGTCGATATTAAACGATTGTTGGTTCTCGCGCGTTCAATATGCACGATTTATAAAAATTGAATTTAGAGGATGGATATGTTCCGTTTTTTCCGATGAATATATCGAATAAATTTTATATTTTTTTTTTTCTCTAAGTTCGAAAAGTCTCGGAGAATCGGATTTGAGATAGGTTTGATTCTGTTTAATAACGAGAGAGACGTTATATCGGAGTTCAAACAATGTTTTACGACACTTGGGTAGACACAGTTTGTCAAGTATAACTTATTTAAAAGTTTATAAATTACCCTGGTAACAAATTGTTATAAATATGGCAATTAATTTTTAATTTATAAGTTACACGAGTTTCTACGTGGGTTCGTAGCGATTTGAGACACGATTAAATTTATAACAAAACAGACAGCATGCCTGTATTTTACACTGACACACGATTACACGCGCCTCGAATTACGATCATGCTGATCTAACGCACTTTTGTTGTACAAAGGATATTTCGAAAACGTCGAGGCACAAGATAATTAAATCTTTGCGTTTCTTTAATTAAAGAAACACCGGTAAATTGTGAGATTCGATAGGATGCTACGATGTAAAACTTTCACGGCGCTTGGTTTGTCGGATTATCACGAGAAACGCTACGAAAAAAATGGACGAGCGTCGAATCGTTGGTTAGGAGCGTCACGAGGCAGCCGGCGTGCTGTTCGGAACCGGTAAGCTTCGAAACTTTGTGATTTTTTACGTACACCGTTCTTAAATTTGTCGTTATCGAATAAGATAATTAATTAAAATAATAATTACAATGTTGTTCATATGGGATGAACGTTGAGTCGATCAAGATCAAGAGTGGAGAGAACAAGGGGTAGCGTCCACGTGCCCGCCAAAAAGTGAGGCGTCCATTTTCAAGATAATCAAATGATCTTTTACCAACACATACGCAACCTTATCACGCACACGTGTGTGACCAATTTTTCTTTCTCTCGATACAGATGTACGAAACATTTAGCAATTTAATGAAAATGTGCGCATTAGGGAATATTTTTGACCGCGTGATTATTACAATTGATCGAATTTACGCGATTGTCAATGGTAACCGTGGAATTATCGCGAATACGAATATCAAAAAAGAATCCAACGGAAAGATGCCAAATTATCGGTGTGCTTGGAGGCTTTGAGCATGCGTCCGTTTGTAGAACATTGTTATACAGGCATGAATTTCTCGAATTCTCTTTTTCCAAGTGACGAATGTTCACGAACAAACGTTACGCACCGACTAGTAGAACATTCGAATATTTCGACCGTAAATATGCGTAGTTATATATTTAAACGCCTCTAGATGTAAATACTCACCGAGTTCTCGGACAATGAAGGATTTCTTGCGCGAATTTCAGCCGGTACTTCGTTGTTCGTCGCCATTTTGTTTGAGCGTCACAGGGAGCACTGTTAGAGCAGACGAGAGCAGAGAGAAAGACAAAGAAGGAGAGAGTTTCAGGAAAGTCCTCCTTGATATCAGAGCCCTGCCCCTACATATTTGCAATTTATTTGTTTTCTTCCGATAGATATAATATTGGCGATAATATTAAAAACCGCGCGATTTATTTTACACCAAACTTAGATAAATCAAGAAGAACATGGAATATTCCTTTGATTATTCAAGGTATAGGCGATGTTATGTTTCTAAGTAAATCAAAAATTGAAACAAAACCCGCCACGAAGTTTTCGCAGTCTCGTTACTTATCGACCGAACTCTTTAGATTACCATTGTTCGTAGTTTGAGTCTCTCGTCAAGTAAGCATCCCATACTCGGGAAATTTCGTTCGATAGATTCAATACCGAAATGACGATTCTTGGATATACTGCGACAAAATTTGGTGCAGCGATGCAAACGGGTCAAACTCGAATTTCACATTAATAGAGGATTCTCTGCAATGTCCTTTAGATCCATACGGGCAATGAGTACGTGATAGTGCATTTGTCTGCGGTATATGTGAAATCGACCGATGGCGTATGCGCCATCTCCAGAGTAGAGCAATGAGAATAAATGTGAATTATAGGGATTTATGTATGTCAATCAGTAACGTGAGTCGCTCTTGATCGCTTTTTCCTCTCGTCTATGGAATGTTGCATTGGGCATTGGTGCTGCGCGACCGATCTAACGGAAATGTTTCGATGCGTTGGTCATATTCGAAAGCGTCTTTTATCCCGTTGCGCCCCCTCGCGACGTATCTCCTTGAAATGTCATCGGGGCAAAGTTGTACGTAAAAATGTGTGTGTAAAGAACACACGCGTGTATTGGATCCGCCGAGGTTACCCACGAATCCAAACTCTCCTCGTCCCCGTTGTAATTTCTATACACATTGGTCTCCCACCGTCTTGACGACGAAGAACCGTGTTATTGTGCGCGCGCTCGTTCCCTCCCTTCCCGCTCCACTTCCCGTAACACCAAGCGCGCCGTTCGTTTTCGTGTCAGTCGCGTTGCACGTCGGTGTATGGCACACGGTGTATAAGAAACTGTTCTCTCCCACCTATGGATTCTCTGATGTGCTCGGAAGCGGCGTAGCTCGACTAGCTTCTCTCATTCTTCGCACGGGTAGGATCATCAGTTATTCGACCAGCTTTGTCGCCACTGTGAAAACATCGTCGAGAAATTTTTTAAAAAACTACAGTGCGTAAGTGAAAAGTGATCATTTTACGACGAAGTGACGAAACGAAATATCGCGTACATGGAGTTTGCCAAAGGATAGACAATGCTGGTAAGTTACAACGGGCGGGAGAAAGATCCTCGATTCTATAAGAACGGTGCAGCGATGGGGAGAGGGGAAGTGGTAGTTGAGTATTGAATTCAACATTTTTTCTCGCCGATTTTCGAAGATCTCATCATTATTCTTAATTTCATTATTATCTGGCAAATGAAAAGTATAAGTGCCGTGTTTCTCATAGGGCTGACAGTGGGATTTTATTTACGCGGGTCTGAATCTCGGTGTTGTCTGTGTACTCCTGAAATCGTCGATTTTACGTCGCAACCGCCATTCACATACTTTCCTTATTCTTTTTTTTGTCGTCTTGTGAGATTTTTTAAAGCTGTGAAGCAGTAAGCTTCTGATTCTCGCTTCGCTAGTAAAATTCCTCGAACGCACAAGTTTTTGGCAACATTTTCACTCAACTTTCTTTTTATCCAGTTGTTTCGTAAATCTGACGGGCAGATTACGACAAATTTCCTTCAATTTTTCTCATTGTTCTTCTTCATTAATTCATCATAAATTCTTAGTAAAAAATCGAGTTGAACATACATATAAATATATCAAATATACTCGAACGAAGCCTTCGCATTTTGCAAATGGTTAACCAAGATAGAACCAAGCGAAGAAAATATTCTATACTTTCGTGCTTAATAATTATCCCAGCTTAGTTGGTTCACATCGAATCACAAAAACGTTCGGAATATTTTTTCCAAAAACATAAACATTTTTTGGAGTAGACGAATCAAGTATTACGGCATAATCGATTAATTATTTTATAATTCCAATCTAAGAAGTTTGTATTCGTTCGTGTATAGGGCGACGATCCACCGTATCTGTCTGTTGGTACAGAAGTCAGTGCTAAGTACAAGGGCGCGTTCTGCGAAGCAAAGATCAGAAAAGTCGTCCGTTCGGTCAAATGTAGGGTTACTTACAAACAAGGTCTGGGAACCGCGACGGTAACGGATGATCAGATAAAAGGAACTCTAAGGGTCGGTGCTTCGGTCGAAGCCAAGCATGCTGATAAAAAGGAATTCGTAGAGGCTACGATCACAAAAATCCAGGATTGCAGTCAGTATACGGTCGTGTTCGACGACGGAGATATTACGACTCTCAGAAGAACCGCTCTTTGTTTAAAGAGCGGAAGACATTTCGCGGAGAGCGAAACTCTCGATCAATTGCCTTTGACTCATCCGGAACACTTTGGGAATCCAGTTATCGGAGGCAGACGTGGCAGACGTTCGAGGCAAGCGCAGTGAGTTTTTTTTTTTGGAGAGAAAACGAATTTCACGATTAAACGAGAACAAACGATCTATGCACTATTATTTTCAATATCATTCTTGGCCTTTGACTAACCGTATTTATACTTTGACCAAACGTTCACGGAATCTCTTTGGTCGTGATTCCAAGACGTTGTTTGTAAACGCGCAACGCTATAGCAACGTTTACCGATCGTTTGTTTCACTTTTATTTCTTAGAGATGACAGTAGCGAGGACGAGGGAAGTCCGCCAAGAGGTAGTCGCGATTCCGGTTCTGGAATCGGTGGTAAGGAAGGCGTCGAAACCGAGCCAGAGATCGGACGAGTCGTTTGCGTCGAATTGGGCGACAAGAAGAAAAAAGACTATTGGTTTCCCGGCCTTGTTGTCGCTCCGACCGCTCAGGACACGGTGCGCATACGCGTGCGAGACGATTATCTCGTTCGATCGTTCAAGGATGCTCGATAGTAAGTTAATTCGCGATTAATCAAAATAACGTCGTTTGATTTTTCTTTTTAAATCAATGTATTCCGTTCTTCAATTATTCACTATTTCAGTTACACCGTGCCAAAGAAAGAGGCCATTGAATTCACGAAAGAGTTGGGAAACAAAGTGGAGAACAGCGGATTAAAAGTCGCAGTTGAAAAAGCTTTGTTGTTCTTGGAGAAGAACGAATTACCACCCCACTGGGACAGAGATTCGCTTTTTGGGAATGCCGTGTCCAGTGGAAATAGCGACTCGGATGCGGATGTCGACTCGGATGTCAGTTTATAATATAAATCTTATAAGTTCTTTTTAAATACAACTCTAATTACGCTGTTTACTGTACATTTGTAATTCGTTCGTTTTTCAGAGTTCGGACGACGAGCCGCGCGAAGAAAAAGATCATTTCGTTGCACAACTTTATAAGTTCATGGATGATCGTGGAACACCGATTAATAATTGCCCAATGATCGGTACCGAAGATATCGATTTGTACAGACTCTTTCGCGCGGTTTACAAACTCGGTGGTTACAATCGTGTGACGAATCAGAATCAATGGAAATCGATAACTCGAAGATTGAGTTTTACCATGCAATCGACACCATCCACTCACAGTCTCGTTAAGCAAGCGTATAAGAAATTTTTGCACTCTTTCGAAGATTTTTACAGGAAATTAGGGTGCACGATGGTGAATCATCCGAGGGGTACTACGAGAAAGCAGAGACCTGGACGAAGTCTCATCAGAGATAAAGACCGAAATACTCCGGTACCGACGGCCCAGGCAACGACACCGGTGCCTAAAACGAGCGTGGAAAGAGACAAATTGGATGTGGAAGAGGATACGCCAGTGGTACCTCCTCCGCCACCACCGCAACAGGTTCAACAACCTCAGCAACAACCTGAAGTACCAACGTTGGTGACTCCTCCAGTCCAGTCTACGCAGTCGACACCGGTGCAGAAAAAAGTTCCCGTCGAGGAGGAGAAAAAGGAGAAACGCATTGAACCCCCTGTTACCGTATCTGTGAAGGAACCGACGAAAGAGGAGGAACCTACGAGAATAACAAAAAAGAAAGAAATCGTCGAGGAAGTGATAAGTGGTCAAGATAGCGACGTTAACGTCGAGGGTGAAGGTGGCGAATCATCGAGTAGCGAAAAGTCTCAAAAACCCACGGCCCGTTTTACGCCAGTACCATTGGTTCGCGCCAAGTCCTCCAGCAAAACGAAAGATGAAACTAAAAAGAAAATTCATGATAAGCGAAAAGCTCAAGACGTTGGATCTTCGGTGATCGCAACGGTATCAAGTGTACCGGCAGTAAGTGTCGCTGGATCGACCGGAACATTGACAACGACGAGCACGACGACATCGACGACATCGACGATAACCGCGACGACGACGGCGGCGGCGACGACGACGACGACGACGACGACGACGACGACAATGACGACCGCGACCGCCACTGCTATGAGCACCACGACGACGACGACGACGACTGCGACGCCAACGATAACGACGACGCCACCACCGGCAACGACCAAGAGACAGGAAGGTTCTTCGAGGCGTGACGATAAATCCAAGGAAGAAGAATCCACCAAGACACGATCGAAATCGAAGGACGACGCGACCAAAGCAAAAGCGAGCGTTGACGCGGCCAGAGAGACTCGCACACCTTCGCGAGACTCTGAAAAAACTCGAGCGAATCCGACCAAGCAACGACGAATGACCGACGAGGAGCTGAAGAAACAGCAACGTGGTCGCAAGAAGCGCGATAACGAGACGGAAAAATCGCGTCCCGAGAAGGACGACAGCAGCGGCGTTGAGAGCAACGCTGTAGCACCGACTTATAAAGGACCCGTTGAGCTTGGCGACAGACTCAAGGTCTATTACGGACCTACGCACGAGTCGAAAGTTACTTACGAGGCAAAAGTCATCGATATTGAGAAAGATGGTAGTTCCGAGACGGCTTATCTCGTACATTATACCGGCTGGAACACGCGATACGACGAGTGGATCAAGGCAACGAGAATAGCACAAAATTTCACTCAATCGCAGACTCGGATAAAACGTACGAAAGCGACACCTCGTCCTCAAACACCGAGCGCTGGTGCTTCTACAAGTGGTAACAGCAAAGCATCGTCAAAGAATACCTCGAGTTCAAGCGTCACGGGTACGACAGTCACGGGTTCGCAAAGTCGTCGTAGAGCTCAACAGAACGCAACGGGAACGGGGACGATTCCGACCACTGCGAGTAGCGTTTCCTCGTCAGCGAATTTATCGTCAGGCACGAGTTCATCGAGCGGTTCGTCCTCATCCACAGCTAGCAAGGACAAAGAATTTGGCAATTCTCAACCAGCGAGATCGACGACTCCACTCTCGGTCGCGAGTTCGAGCTCAAGAACAAAGAGTCCAGCGACACCGGCGACTTCCGGACGTCCTGTGCGTAATACGCGACATACCGAGCACGGTGTTGAACTGCGAAGACAAACGCGAAGAATGTCCAGTCGCATGGATATGGTTCACTATTGCACCGAAAGTGATGACAGCGAGGCGTACGAGGTAGCCGAAGAACCACGACGACGACGCGTATATCGGCGTCGGGTCGATGACAGAATGAAAAACGAAGAAAATAGCGAGATCGAGGAAGACGATAAAGACGTGCCCGAAGAGCCACGGAGAACTCGAAGATTGCGCAGAACCGTTGTGAAATCCAAAGACGCTAAATCGACCGATCGCGCCGGTGGAATTGACGAGGACGATGAGGATGAGGAAGAGGAAGAAGAAGCCGACGAGGACGAGGAGGATGCCGATGAGGAGGACGATGCGGACGAAGTCGAAGATATCGATGAGGATGCTGGAAACGCGACGACACAGTCGAAAATAACTGTCCCGACTCCAATCTCGACTACGTCAACCACTATCTCTTGCGCTACGGAAAACGAGACTCCCAGCGCTCCTCTCGTCTACGAACGTTCTCACGACCGCCATGACGAGCAACCGAAAGGTCGTGACTTTGATCTCAATCAAATAAGATCGGAACTCAAAGGCTTTGATAAAGCTGTTAAACTCGAACTCGTAAAATTCGAGAACGACGAGGCCGGTGAAGAAAAACCTATAAAAACAGAATTTTCTCAGGATGCAGATAAGAAAGTTAAGGAAGAGAAAAAGATTGATGCTTCGAAGATCGTAGTGGATTATCCGGTTGATACTAAACCTGTCTTGGACAGCAGTGGAGCTGTACTGGTAGCGACGCAATCTTCATCGTCTCGCTCCCTGTCTCCCTTGCCGTCTATCTCGCAGTCTCAGCCAGTCGCCACGGTTATTGCACCGATAGTGCCACCGACCGAGGATGTCTACGAGTTCAAGGAACCCGAGCCGTTCGAATTCGAAGTTCGAAACAAACGCGATTCATCGGGTGACAAGGACAAACCAAAAAAACGTGTTTTCGATGAAGAACCCAAGAGTCCGAAAAAGAAGCAAAAAATATCGATGGGCACGGCTCTGAAGGAAACAGTGAAGATTGAGATCGATACGACCGTAGATCCGAGAAGAAAAGTACGCAGAACTAACGCGAAAAAGATCGAGGAAAATATCGAGGTTGCCAATGTCACGGCGACGATCAACAAAACTCCGGCGACCGGTGTTACGAGAGAAAGTTTGGAAAAAACAAACGATCCGACTTTGACGAACCAACCAAAACCATTGCCAACGCCACCACCGCCTTTACCACCACCTCCTCCACCTCCACCGCCTCCACCACCACCGCCAGTGTCCGACGAACGGACCAAAACTAGTGGTAACCTCGATCTTCTGTTCACCGATCTACCGAGCAACGACGACGTAAATGTCGATCATGATGATCCAGAGGATCGTCTCGTTATATCGGAAACGGAAGTATCCGAGACCGATCACGACGGACTCTTCAGATATCAGCAAGAGATATTTCCCGCCAGTGATATGGCCGATAGAATGGAATTCAACGCTGGAAGCGATGCCGCCAAACAAACTATTTCAACGACGGTTTTGACGAGTACGGTTGCCGTTACTACTTCCACTGTGATAACTTCGATCTCATTGATTACTTCGAACGAACGCAAATCATTGGATATCACTGCAAGACTACCCAGTGCTGTTTCCACGAGCTCAGTGACGGCGCCAACAATGCCAGTACCGATCAGCGCAAGATTACCGGCTACATCGACGATCGAAGAAAAATTGTCAGCAGCGGCGCTGGCTTTTCGACAGGTGAGATCAAAAGAATCGAAGCGCGACGACGAAACGACGGACACGACTACGATGAAGAAGAGCGTCAAGGATGTTTCGCACAAGAAATCCGAGACAGCGGCATCCAAGAGAAACAAGGCAAACGAAGAACAATCGAAATTAAAATACGAAACTGAGACGGCAAGAAAACGCGATGTCGTTGTCGAGGAAACGACGAAACAGGAGGAAGAGCGATGTCGCGAAGCTATGCGAGCCGCCATACGGCAGAAAGAGGAAGAACTTGAGCAATTAAAGCTACGCAAAGAGGCGGAATTGAAGAAAATTGCTGAGGCTATCGCAGCTAAGGTAACGGTTGAACATCGCAAGGTACAGGATAAACGCAGCGAGGACGATTGGAATAAGAGAAAATCGCACGATATACAGATTGATTTTGGGAGAAATACGAACGATGCAATGGCGTCGACTCGCGATGACGAACAACACAAGGACAGTTCTATGGAACGTCAACGGGATAAACGGAAGAAGGTCATTAGCCAGGAATTCGTCGATTCCACGGATAGCAGTGACTCGGAGCAAAAATTAGTGATCGACAGTGTGGCCGAAGGACGCGATGAGAAGAACGAATCATCGAATTTCGACGTTAAGCTCAAAGCTGAATTGGAACTCTTGCAGCACGATGCTCAGCAGGAGATCAGCGACGTAATTAATACGTCTCGTCTGGGTAATCTACAAAACCCAAATCTTCGCGCAATTCAACAACAGAGTCAATCGAGTCTGATGACGACGAAATTGTCGTCGAGCACAAGAGCAGAGGAGGAAGGTGAGACCATGAACTCGTTACTTTGCGAAGAAGAGATACCGGGCTCGCCAGCCCCGGGACCGGAAAATACAGACAACGACGGTAATTGCGAAACTTGTGTAACGCCGAAGGACGATCGTGCCGAGAAGAAAATGGTTCTTCTCGAGATTCCTTTTGCAAGCGCACCGACCTCCGGCGCACAGAGTAGTACGACGAGCGGCGTTAGCGCCGGGACGAATCTCGGCGTTGCAATATCGAATACTTGTAGCGTTTCCGTATCGGTAGCACTTCAGATGCAACAACAGCAGCAGCAACAGCAACAAGTAGTCGGGGTGTCGGGGTCGAGACATCAACCTCATCCGATGCAGCAGCAGCAACAACAACAACAGCAGCAGCAGCAGCAGCAACAACAGCAGCAGCAACAACAACAACAGCAGCAGCAACAACAACAACAGCAACAACAACAACAACAATTAGCCGGAGCTATGATAGGGCAAAGAAGAGAGAGTAACGAGGCAGCTCCCGTTATGGACAATACACCGCCAACTACTCCCGACTCGACGATCTCCAATATTTCCGGATCTCCCCGCGAGGAAGAGAGAATTGGCGTAGCGTCGCCGTTATCGGAGGAAAATGTTAAATCTCATCGCGATAGTTCCGAGGGTGATAACGATAGTGCCGGCAAAGGTCCTTCCGGATACAGCGAGGATGATACAGTCGCGAATGTGGAGAACAATAGCGCGGAAAGAGCGCTGAAAACTTCAGTAAAGAGATCCGTCGAGGATTCTCAATCGCCCAAGAAACGCAAAAGAAATCGCAAACATTCCGAGCAATGCGGTAGTAACGCGGTGATCGTTAAGAAACCACTCGGCAGACCACCAGCCAGCGGAAGACAAACGAGACACGGAACAACCGCGGCTGGCAGTGATAGCGACGACACGAGCGAAGGTTCAAGCCCGTGTGCTATCGGCACAGCGACGAGCGGAACTGATAAAAATGCTATTGCAACGGCTATCACGGAACTCAGTAACTCTTCAAGATCGCCGAAACCCATGAAGTACAATTTCTTCGTTGAACTCGGTGAGCCAATGATATCTCTTTGATTTATTCTCGAACATACTTTTTGTTCGATCCCTTATATTTTAATGACCTAGCTGGTTTTATTTAAAACGAATTTAAATCAATAATTTAATACGTATTTATTATTCAAGGTCCCGAGCTCGACGGCAGTCAAAGGATAGCGGTCCTTCAGCAAAAGCTCACGGAATTGAGAAAAACGTACAATTCGGTTAAGGTTGAACTTGCCGGTATCGAGAGACGGCGAAAGAAATTGAGAAGAAGAGAACGCGAGGGTGAGTGTCTTTGGATGGAATTTATAATTAAATTGTATTTTAAATTGCTGATTATCCATGAGTGAAAATGACTCTCGAAGTATTGAATTATTTGAATTAATTACAGCTCTCAAGGCAGCTAAAGCAGAGATGCAACAGGCGTGCTCTTGATGGAATCGAAATCATCATCAGCGACACACATTCTGATCTATCGTAACGTATACTAAAGATTCTATCCTCTCTTCGTTGTTATTTTCTTTTTCATCCTCCTTTTTCTCATATGTACATAGATTCGCCGACGAATATTGCAATCTAAGCACTTTGCTAAAGCAGCAAATATCACATGACATCTCGATACCGAGGTGAATTATCGTGTAAAAGCATTTTTTTAAATCAATCGTCACCTTCCTTGTATCTCTTTATAAAACATTGTAGATACAGTTTGTAAGATTTAATTTTAAGGAGATTTATATTCATCAGAATTATATATATATATATATATATATATATATATCTATATATATATACTATATACAGTATGTATATGTGTAAGCATAAGTTATAGATTTACCTATCTTGAATCGCCGTATTTTCCCCCCGCTTGGGTATCACCTGGATCATTCGAATTGTTAAAGATACTGAAATTTATTTGTCAAAGAACGAATCCGTTGCTCCGATTTGTTTGTAATTAGGTAAAATTATTTTTCCTTTGGGAAATTCTTCGCTCAAGTGCGAACGACTGTCTAAAAAATTAAATTATGCTCGTCGCAACAGTGAACATTGCGAATCGTCGTAAAAATTGTTTGTAAAGATATATTTTTATAAGAGGAAAACTCTAATCTCTTGGCTCGATGTTATTCTCTTTGAAAAAAAAAACAATTTTATTTTATTTTATTTTATTTTATTTCATCTCCGTTTTCATCAGTCATCTTGGAGGTATTTGGACGAATGGAGAGAAAAATTGCGCGTCCAAGATCACGGCGATCGCAGTCCGAGTGACGAAAATATTCACCGATCAATTAAAAGACAAAAAAAACAAAACGAAAACGAAAGATTGTTTTCTTGTAAAGCGTCTAAAATTGAAACTACTGGTCAAAGCATTTATACAGCAGTGTAATTTTATTAAATCCTTTGGCAGGGAGTATGTGTGTGTGTGTGTGTATTTGTGGATATTCTCCGAGTGTGAAAAAGAATAATCGGCCGAAGCGATCGGTGATATTTGAAACTCCCTTGCACGTCTTACACAAAAATACATCGTATATAATATAATTGTACAAATATAATTGTTATCGTCGCAGTGGTCGAAACTTCTAATAATTCTGATCTAAATGTACGAATTTCTCGTATATAACGAAGAGCGTGTACCTGTTATTATTATTATTTTTTTTTTTAATTTTGTTTTCCAAACGTCAGTCGAGATCGATCGACGAATCGTCAACTCGAACGATACGTTAATCTCACGATTTTGATCATTTTGCGAATGATTTTGAAGGAACTCTGTCAGTAACTCGGATTTATTGCAACCCGCGATATATCCGTTGCCAGAAGCGACTACGCCGATCCGCGTGTACTGGATAATTTTGCTTCGACGATGTGTAACTGTTTTACGGAGGGGATGAGTGATGAAGAGAAAGAATATCACGTAAATGGACAAAATATAGGCGATGTACCCTTGCGGGACAAAAATGTACAGTGATTCGATCGAGAAAAAAAAAGGCGAATAACGAAAGCAGAAAAGAAGAAAAAAAAAAAAAAAAAGTATAACAGCATAGAACAACACGATGGCGAATCAATGATACTCGCCTTATAAAAACTACGAAAAATCATGATTCTAGAAGACGTACGTTTCGATTCCGGGCAAACAATATATCTCTATAAAATTCTGTAGCTTACAAGTAAATTCTATTTGAAGGTTTGGTGCTCCATAAGGTATGAAAATCTCGGAGGCCGTGCGACATTTTGGACAATATTTATAAGCAAGAAAAACGCGTTAATCGGATTTTTTACGCGACATTCGCACACTTTTAAAATAACAGGAAGTTTATCGTCTCTGCGAGTAGGGATCTTTATGTACGATAAAAAAAAAATTGAAGTTTGCGTCAAATTTGCATCATTAGCTATTTTTTATATCTTTCAGTACGAGCGAACATATAGAACAAAGGATTTCTCCATTATGGCAAGAAAACTCGGAGGACCTCGTAAATCCAAAGTCCAAAAAATTACTCCGTTGTACTCCGACATCAAGGCGATTCCGAACTGGCACGTTATTCAAGAAGATTCGTCTTCGAGATGCTAAAAAATTATCTAAAAATGTCCAATGTCTTCCACGGCGTTCAAGATTTCCCGGATACAGTTGTAAAATTTTTAGAGCATTATTTTGTTGATGGAGCACGAATGTCTTTCTTCGCTAATGAATCGTCAACACGGAGGCGACCCTGACGCAGGAGTCGCATCCATCGAGACGGTTGTCGCCGAGGAGGATGTGCTCACTGGATTAATCTTTGTTTCCGAAGCGAGATGCCTCCTGGCGATGATTATTTGCTCCATGAGTTCATGATGAGCCTCCAGTCGTTCGATGCAATGCAAGCACGCTGTTTTCGGTAGGGGATCGTTCACATTTACCTACGTCGAAATAAAATCATATTCAAAGATATCGAAGACGAGAAACATCGGATAATAACGTAGGAAAAAACTCGTTTCTTTTGCTCGAGGAAAAATTCGACAAAGATTAAAGAACAAACGGATTATCTAAGATTTACTTTTACTAGTTATTAGTAATTTAATATTTTTTTGGAATCAATGGGTCTACGTCTCATTTTATTCTTCTTATTTTATTATTGGTACAATATTCACTCGTATGTAGTAAAAATATCTGAGACACACGAGTATATCGGTTGATTTTAATGCTCGAACTTGAAGGAATACATTCGTATTCCAAACGCTCTGGTCACAGGTGTTTTGCGCAATAGATATATCTTCCAAACGTGTAATAGTACAGGTAAGTTTGTATTTAGTCAAGGATAGCCACAAATTACGAGATGCAATGTTGGGTTACTCGAGTGTTAACCCTTACCGCGCTTGATTATTGTCAGGTAAATTTTTTAATTTTTTAAATGGTGTCTCGAACTTATTATACGAAGTATAAGCATTGGAGAGAAGAGCTTTAACGGTTTAACAGAGGATGCGTGTTTTGTCAGCATTATATCAAGCTTAAGGGTGCTAAGAAACAGCAACTCACGGTTATTGGTAAATATGCATTAATTTTCTCGGCAAGTTTCATCCTCTCTCCCTCCTCGCCATATATGTGGATGACAAAACGGTTCATCTTGCTGCAGAGCCTGCATATGAACCCAGTGATAACAGCCTTGTCCGTGCTGCCCATACCCGCTGCTTTAATAAAGTAGTGTTTCTACTACTGTAACACTAAAAAAACTTGTCACACGCTTCTCTGTCTTCTCTACAAATATCCGTCCTTGGAAAGTTATTTGATTTATGACCGGTTAAAATAAAGTCTTTTCACGTTCGATGTAAGACCAAGATATATATAACCACGAGGTGCACTCGACAATTATGAAACTTTTTGATAAGAAATTCTCACTCGATCCGACACTGACGGATTTGTTTATTAGTTTATTCGTTCTATCTCTCTCTCTTCGAAAGCATCTGTGTGATTGTACTAGCCTGACACGCGACGTACTGACAACTGCTGACAACTGACAACCCCGTGCGTATTATTCGTATTATTGCATGAACTAGCCTCGGAGCAGGAGCTTTGCTCGACGGGCCAGGGGGCACCATGGTGCGATTCCTTTTGTATCCTGATGATTCAGGCACGGATATTTAGGGTACTATACTTTAATAATGTTTTCAAACATATTTTTCGTATATTTTTTTTATAGTAAATTTCAGTTATTCGATAGTTAATATTCATGACTGTATATGTATATTAATTTGTGTTAAGCGTTGGATTGCAATTTATTGGAGCATTTAATAGACGGATCAAGAATTGTTTTGGTATGTAGATGGAATTGCATTTTCAAGGTGCATTCACCCCTGATACCATCATCCGTCATCCAGCTGTCAAATAGTGCGGTATAAAAATTATATCTGTTATCACCCACTGAAATACATTAAGTACCGGAATATATGGACGTACGAAAACGCTGCTCGTAATCGTATTAAAAATTTCATCTTATCATCGGCTGATTTGGACATTTCTTTAATTTTCGAAAGAAACGGTATAGATAATCCCATTTGACTAGAGACTATGTACATACATATTCTCTAAGGTAACAAAAAGATGGAAGAAGTAGACATAACGGTGCAAGTTTGCCTTTGTATCTCGGCCAAGTGCATCTGAGCGCATCCGCCGTATAACTATGGCGTCTACGGTCAGCTGTGCGTAATCTGTCAACGTGACATCGAGTACTCGAATAATACAAGTACGATCGTTTAATAGAGGGTTTCTTGGCCGCTGACACATCTTTAATAAAAGTGGAATACATAGAATTACGCGTCAAAAACTTACGGCCAAAAGATTAATCGTTATGCTTTAATGCGACAATGAAAAGTTTGTTATCCAAATTTCGAACGCATGACAGAAGGGGTTAGCCCGAGTGCATGTATGTTTGCGAGTAAGAGAAAGAAGAAAGAAAGGAGAATGCAGAGCTGCCAGATCGCGCGCGAAATGTACCCCCTCTCTAGCGTCCTGCGCGCCCATCACACAATCATAGTAGCGCGTGTCCGTGAGCGAGCGATGCTCGGACATCTTCGGAAAGAGCCGAGCGCGGTCGGGCAACTTCGACCGTGCCTTCGGCAGCTACACCAATACATGGACGCTGAGCCCGTTCATGTGCGGCCAAGCCGAAACTGAGGCTTCGAGCGAAAAAGCAATCTGATGGGAAGACCAGAGGCCCAAATTTTGTTTATTTTTTTTTTCAATATTTTTTTTTTATATTTATACGAAGTGAAGGTGACCACCCACACATTCATTTACCAAAGTAGTACGCGCGCAACTCTTAAGAACTTTCTAAAAAATCGACTTTTAAAAATTGCCTAGCCCGGTAAAAGAAGCTCACGTTTGAAATTTGTTAACTGGTCGAGTGGTCGAGTGGTGAGCGTACTCGACTAATAACTGCTAGGTTGCTGGGTCGAATCTCGCCCGTGGGTACCTTTTTTTCGATTTTTATACCCATCAATAAATTAATTTTATAATCATAATTGAAACGCTACTTCTACAGAACAAATATTCACTTTTTTTTATTTCAATAATGCATTTCTTTATATAAAATATATTGGTGGTGCACATGAAATACAAAATAATATATACATATATTACCGACGAAAAATTTCCGGACAAAAGTTGAAAACAGTGCCGGAACAGATTTTTATGCCACTTCGCCGGTAGTTGGCCTAGGCCAATTTAACCAACGCCATTTTAAAGAGGAGGGATTTACCATCATTTTGGCTTAAAAAAAAATTCACGAAAATTTGTAACGCATTTACGTTACAATTTTTTTTACCACAAACGAGGTCCACTCGAAAAAAAACAAAAAAACGAGAAATAATGGTCGTGTTCAAAACTGTGTGATCATTGTAAAAAAAAATCGTGATTTTTTTTTTAAAAAGCCAAAATGAAGGTAAATCCCTCCTCTTTAAAATGGGGTTGGTTAAATTGGCCGAGGGCAACTACCGGCGAAGTGGCATAAAAATCTGTTCCGGCACTGTTTTCAACTTTTGTCCGGAAATTTTTCGTCGGTAATATATGTATATATTATTTTGTATTTCATGTGCACCACCAATATATTTTATATAAAGAAATGCATTATTGAAATAAAAAAAAGTGAATATTTGTTCTGTAGAAGTAGCGTTTCAATTATGATTATAAAATTAATTTATTGATGGGTATAAAAATCGAAAAAAAAGGTACCCACGGACAAGACTCGACCCAGCAACCTAACAGTTATTAGTCGAGTACGCTCACCACTCGACCACTCGACCAGTTAACAAATTTCAAACGTGAGCTTCTTTTACAGGGCTAGGCAATTTATAAAAGTCGATTTTTTAGAAAGTTCTTAAGAGTTGCGCGCGTACTACCTTGGTAAATGAATGTGTGGGTGGTCACCTTCACTTCGTATAAATATAAAAAAAAAATATTGAAAAAAAAAATAAACAAAATTTGGGCCTCTGGTCTTCCCATCAGATTGCTTTTTCGCTCGAAGCCTCAGTTTCGGCTTGGCCGCACATGAACGGGCTCAGCGTCCATGTATTGGTGTAGCTGCCGAAGGCACGGTCGAAGTTGCCCGACCGCGCTCGGCTCTTTCCGAAGATGTCCGAGCATCGTTCGCTCACGGACACGCGCTACTATGATTGTGTGATGGGCGCGCAGGACGCTAGAGTGGGGGTACATTTCGCGCGCGATCTGGCAGCTATGGGAGAATGTGCGATAGTGATCTGAAGTAGGCGACGCTTGAGAACGCAGCCAATGTCTTGTAGAGAACATACGGAAGAGAGAAAGAGAGAGAGAGACAAGGCACAAACCAATATGGTGACTGATGGATTCGTAATTCACTGTTGACGATCATCAAACGCCAGAATAAAAAATGTTTAACCACATCGGTGTCAGTTTCGGGGGTGGACGGTGGTGAAAACGAAAGTGATGAACTTTAGATATACGAACAACGATTAAAGGGACACGAGGCAGGAAATCATGTGCGATGTGTGCGCTGACTTTCACGATCTTCTACTCTCGTGTAAGTTTTTTTTTCTTTCTTTTTCCACAAGATAGAGAATTTTCTTTCGTCGATTCTATTGATAACACTATCGTGCAATTTAAACATTGCCGATAGAAGTTTTCTTTCCGATTTCCATTGTATCCTCGACATTTGGGTACACACTTGTTTCCCGTAAACTCTCGTTGGACGTACGAGTATCGCATTTTGAATATAACCATTTTCTCGTCTCTTCTTGTTGACCAATCTTGGGAATAGACATTTTTGGCCTCTCGATTGTTGTGAACATCGTTCTATTGTCATCGTATAGTCTTTTACCGTACGCTTAAATCGTAGATGAAGAACGGGCTACGAAAGGGCCGGATGATGTTGTCTCCCTACGTGCCATAGATGTAGACACGATACTTCACTATGTCAATCAGTGGGTTCAGAGGTACGCCATAAAATTTTTTGTCGACGATACTATTTTTCTATATTCGCAAAATCATATTATTCTATATTTCAGACAATGCATGTGCTGCTACCGAGAGGCAAAAAATTTCGATCGTTTCGTACGATTGACACAGAGCGTGGTTCTCTGCACCCTTCAACAGCTTCGAGTAATTCGTCAAAAGAGAAAGCCGCCGGATGAGGGCGAAGTTGGCGCGGAGGGTACGAGTTTGCACACGGCGGAAGGAGACCAAGATGATACGGAAGAGCGAAAAAAGGCGCAAGGCGACGAGGCGGAAGATTCGGAAAAACGAAAACACGAGGAGACGGCCCATGACGAGAAAACTAGAGAAATGAATAAAGACGCGGCTGGCAGAAGGCCTTCGGATTCCGTCTGCAATCCTAAACATCATTGGTCGCAACAGGATAGAGAAAAACTCTTTCATCTTTTATCCAAGATTTTTCTGCTAAATTTTCCTTTATACATCGCCATGAAACACGGTGGAGCGCTCAATCCACTGGCACCGGTAAAGGTGCGCGGCATACTTATGAAACACAATGTAGTAGTCGCTAATATTCCGTTTGAATAATTTTTAATTTTTCGATTCGTATTGTTTTTACGCCGGATGTAAACAGGATGAGGGAGGATATTGCGAGCCTCACGATCCGGAGGTACCGGCGCCCCTGATTCGCGCAGTTTCTGTATTTTGTCATCAGGGTGGTTTTGAGCTGATGTCCGCGTGTTTCGATGCACCCGAGCAATTACCGGTCGGTCTGGCACATTCCATGGTTGCGGTTATCTGCAATCTCAAGCTATGGTTGAATTACGGTAGTGTTATACAGTTGTTTACACCCCTTCGAAGCCGTGTTATGAAGTACATGTGTCGTCTCGGGGATAAAGAGCTTCGCACACCGGCGGTAAGAACAATGGCAGGTAAGACGCTCATCGATTTACATCGGACGTTTGGATCAATGGAAAGGCGAATGAAAAATAACAGTTTTACAATGTTGAATCTCCCGTTTGTATAGATTTCATGTGGAGCGCGGTTAAAGATCCAATAGACGCGGTCCTTCCAACTTTCGATCGCGACGGTCTCGATCTAGCGTTCAAGTACTTCACGAGCACGACGTTGACCATGCGATTGGCTGGTGTCGCACAGATAAACGCTCACATAACGGCATTCAACGAATTGTGCAACAGCGAGACCGTCGCCGAGGTGGAGCAGGTTGGTCATGCTCTTGCTGCCTGGCTCACCGAAAACAACATAATAGCTCATATATTTGGCCCGAATTTGCACGCCGAAGTCATTAAACAGAGTCACATAGTATTGAGCTTTCTCGCGATGGAAGGACGCATTACGTCTTCGGACATGGATACGATGTGGCAAGCTGCTCAGCTCAAACATTGCGCACGTCCGGTTTACGATCTGCTCGCGCCTCTTGTCAAGCATCTAGCTCCGACACCTGTACTTCATCTCTACTCGCTTCTGTGCAAACTGGAACCAAAAGATCACACCGAACAGAGCCTCTTTCTCGCCTCGGCACTAATCAAATTTATCTGGACTTCGGGTGGCCCCGGTTATCCCGGTGGTTTGACGGTTAAGAATCGCGACATGTCACGGACCGGTGATGGCGCGTGCGAGAGTAGCAGCAGCGATCCAAGCGGCATAGATGCGAGCAGTCCAGAGGAGGACGAGGAAGAACCAAGTCCGGCACCATCCGAAGGACCCTCGCCGAGGAAACAAGCTAGAGGCGACAGTAGCGATTGCGAGGGTGAGTTTCATCATATTTTCTTTTATTTCTATCCGTATGTAACTTATTCGGTCGATCATGCTCTACTGAACGGAATCTGTGAGTGTGTGTGTGTGATATTTTTCAAGGTAATTGCAAGAGAGGAAAAAGCCCGGAGCAAATGCCCGTGGAATCGAATCTCGCCGAGGTTGAAGATTTCTCAGTAGCATCTCAAACTTCGAAATTAGACGGGCCAAGCATCGAGATGCTGACGGAGAGTCCACCGAACGCATCTAGTCCGATCGATGATCCGATAATCGACGATGCAGAAGGAAAAACCGACAACGAGACTAAGGACAAGCATCGGCAACAGAGCGCCTCGGACGCGGAAGCTGATACGGAAAAGTCGAATAACGAGGAGGCGATAGTCCAGGAGAAGAAGAAGAGGAAAGTATTGCGCAAACGAAAGAAACCCCAGAAGCGTATCAGCGAACTCGAGGACGATGACAAAGTGACTCTTAACGAGATTGTAGAAACTGAAGATACAACCGAATCGCGGGAATCTCGCGGTATCGCGACCAAGGATGATCCAGAAGCTAACGAGAATGCCTCCTTGAACATAGAATCGACGCTAATGACAGAAACGACGCGCACCACGCGAGAATTATCCCGCGACACGCTCGACTGCGTCAAGGAGCAGCATCAACGTTCGTTGGGCATTGAACCGAACGATCAACAAGTACCAACGGCAGTGGGTAGTCTGCAATTACGCGGCACGAGCAAGAGTAGTGGTAGCGAGAAGTATATGTCACTGGTCGGTGTCGATGGTCGCGCCGAACGTGGACCGGACTCCGGGGAAACGTCGCACGACGAGGAAGACAGCGACAACGCTGTGGCCAGTGGCGTCGTTGTCGGAAGTTCCGGCGCTGATGGGACTAACGCCGTTATATCCGATCTCGCTGGTTTGGTACACGCGACCGGACAGTCCTTTTTGCCTTCGGGTTTGGACGAGATGCTGTCCGATGAAGAGGGCTCGTACAGCAGCAGAATATCGAACAAAAGCGAGAAAAATATGGCTGACTTTGACGGTGAGGAGAGCGGCTGTGAGGAAGAATTGGCCCAGCTTGCAGCGAGGCATCTCACATCGATACAGATGCAGGCTTATCATCCTCATTCTCATCATCATCACCATCATCATCCTCACCATCATCAGTCTCAGCATCAATCCCATCATCATCATCAGCAACAGCAGCAACAACATCATCATCATCACCATCACCACCATCATCACCATCATCACAGTCATCATCATTCGCAACCTGGCATGAGCGTCAAAAGGACATTTTTCCGACCTCGTCTCTCCGACCGCACGCGAGCTCGCAGGCGCGCTCGTATGAGACAACAGTCGACCTCCTCCTCTCGTCTCGGTTCCCAATTCAATCTTGACAACGTATGCAAAACGGCCAATGCCGTATCGCGTTTCGCATCGCAATTCAATCTCGAGACTGTTTGCAAACCTGGCAGTACGTTGCTCTGGGATCTTCTGCAGGACGACAAGATCGGCCATCTTGGCGAGGGTCTCGCTCTCGAGGCCGAGAAGGCATTATGCAATTTGCTATGTTTCAACGTCGATCGCCTCATACCCATGAAATTCATCGAGGGCTGCCTCGAAAATTTAGCGGCGAATCAGTCGGTCGTTATTTCGCTGAGATTGTTACCAAAATTACTCGCCAGTTTTCAACAATTCGGTGCGATGGACGCTCACACGATAACTACGTGGGCCGATCGCGAAAGAGGTATGATGAAGCATTTCTTCAATAATTTGAAGACATACGCAAGCACGAGTGCGATCGCTACGGCAGGTAGCAGCAGCAGCAGTTGCAGCAGTAGCAGTAGCGGTGGCAGTGGCAGTGGTGTCAATAACAATGCGAACGGGAATAATCTCTATTCTCATCAGACAGAGATACAAGTCCGATTGCAATTTCTCTCATCAATATTCTCGCCTCTCGGTTCGCCCGATTGTTTTCGCCTGAGTTTGGAACAGGTCGATATACTGTGGCAATGCCTGTCGCAAGATCCGACTTGCGCCGATGAACTGTTCAGTTGGCTGTTGAGTCAGGCAAAATCGACGGAACAACACGCCCTCGGTATGGACACGTTGAAACATCTGTGTCTGAGAAAATTGCCGAGTCTACCGCCTGAGACGATAAGCATGACGGGACTCAGTCTCTTTCAGCAATTGTGCAATCTTGCACGTTTGGCAGCTGCTCATCTCGATCGTCCGCTACGCGACGTTGATTCCGTTGGTATGGATTTTCTTTGGAGGATCGCTCTGCGAGCAAAAAGCACGGACGTCAGTATGGCAGCGATACAATATCTAAACGGTTATTACATGTCGCGACAGCTCACTCAGGAAGCCGAGTTTGTTTCGCAATGTATGACGCATTTGGCAGCAGCTAGTGCCGATCTCGAGAACAACGAGGAGGCGAGTCTCCGTTGTATACAACGCGCTCTATTGCTCCTGCGAACGCATCTCGAAGCTTTCCGCAAACGTTACGCGTATCATCTTCGTCGTTGGGCCTTGGAGGGACGTGGTGCAGGCAGTCACGTTGCCATGAATACGCCGGAAAAGGGACAACATTTGAGAATATTCGTTCAACCAGCTGGCATACCGGACAAAACCAGTTTTTCCCTTCTCAGCACGGATTACGTCGCGGATCTCCGAGCGGAAGTGGCCAAATGGTGGGACGATACGCAAAACGGCGGTAGAGCCGGAGCAGCGGCGGCTGTAGGTTGCACGAACGACACATCGATGGCGACTTCGTCGGCAGGTGTTTCCGGTACAGCTCCCTCCGTACTTGGAACTCTTCTTACGGATCGCGATGGACCGATAAGAATGATAACTCAGGGACAAGAATTGACCTTCGACTTTGACGAAAAGACACTACAGGAAATGGGATTCAAGGATGGTCAGCTGGTATTTATATCCCTCGGTGCTGCCGGTGCTCGCGGATCTGGTAGCTGTGGTAGCGCCGGAACGGGAAGTCGTGGTAGCGGCAAACGCGACATCGACTCCGCGTCATTACTACCGCCACCACCGAAAGAATCGTTACCCACTCTTTTACTACTGAGACCGCAGTATTTCGAGCAATTGTTCACTCTTATGCGTACTCTCAGTGCTATGAAGACAAGTGTAAAAGGTGGTCAAAAAATATCGAACACAAAAGCACAGGTGTTGTCGCGACGTGTCTGGGATACTCTGACACTGTTACCCACCAGTCCTACGTTACTTCGGGGGTTTCAAAAATTGGGAGAAACTTCGTTGCCCGAGCTTCTAGATCCGGCCAGTCCACAAAAGCTTATGTACTCGTTGTACATTGTGGAATCGTTGAGTCGTCGAAGTCCCTCGCTATCGTCGACCGCCTCGTCCTCTTCGTCGAGCAATAATTCATCATCGAGCTGTACGAGCGCGGTAACGATCACACCGATTCACGAGGGTGGGGCCGACACGGCTGCGGGTGTAAGCTCGATAGGATCAACCGTCTCGGAAGAATCACATCCGGAGGGCGAATCCAAAGAATCCCAGGCAGCACACGCCGACGAGCCAATGGCGTGGTCAGCGTTATTCGTTCAACACGGTGGTCTTCGTCATCTCTTCGATATCTTCATGTCCGGTTGTCTCGAACGCGGTGACGGCAGCGAATGGCAGCAGGATTGCCTGGCGAGTTTGTTAAAACAGCTCTGTCATCTGGGTGTTGTGAAGGAGGAGAAAAAGAGTCGCAAGCACAAACCGGAAAAATTGATTGTACCGAGACTGAGCGAAGCCATGCTCTCGATGATGGTCGTGGACACTGTTATGCCACGCTTGACGAGTATACTGAACGAAGCATCGATGCCGCGTGATCCTAATCATTACAAAACTGGCCTCTTCGGCAGATCACAGGTGATACATTACGCGATGGCATTGCTCGTCTGTTGGGTTCACAGCGATCCGAACGTCAGACAGTATCTCTTTTTGCCAACGTCTTCCGAAACTTTCGGCAGAACCTGGCTACGCAGATTGGTCCTCGAAGATCCTGAACCTGCGGTACGAAGAGAAGTTTGCACTGCTCTGTACAGGCTTTGTTTGGGCACTACGGGAATCGAGGACGACGATGACAATGACGCAGAACGTTGCGACGCTTCCGGCCTTATAGTACCTATGCTCAATACTCTTCTCGAGTATCTCGTTGTTGCGGAGGCGATGCAACCGTCGCATCGTCGAAGACCCGATCTACCGTTGCATCTTCACTCGGCACTGGACGACGGCAAGGAACCTTACGGACCCGCCTGTAGAGATTACTTCTGGCTCGTTTGCCGCCTGGTCGATGCTCTGCCCGAGGATTCGATAAGAGAGGGCTCCACCGAGGCCGAGGTAGATTCCGGACACGGCGAAGGAGCTGGCATAGATCTCGAGGCCCTAGCGAGTCGCGTTATAGACTCTGTGCTCAGTCGCGAGCATCTCGAAACTCGTCACAATACCGTCGAAGACGACGCTCTTGTTGGTCTGCTCAATCTCACATGCAACATAATGACGCACAATCCCGCCTGCAAGCAAGCCAAGATTGGACAGAATTTACTACATCGCGTGTTCGATTTTCTCTTCGATCTGCCAAATCCTCGTATGAAACACGTGCCCAAATGTAAGAGTCAGGTATCGAGATCAGCAGCTTTCGATCTATTGGTCGAACTTGTTAAATCAGCGCCGGATAATTATCGTCTACTTCACGAGAAACTTCTGGCTCAGCACAGACCCGGACCACACTCGCCTTATCCATGGGACTATTGGCCACACGAGGACGGACGTTCCGACTGCGGTTACGTCGGACTGACAAATCTCGGTGCTACTTGTTACATGGCGAGTTGTATGCAACATTTGTATATGATGCCACAGGCACGAGTGGCTATACTAGGCGCTGATTGCAATCGGGCCAACAAGCACCAATCTACGTTACGCGAGCTTCAAAGGATGTTCGCTTATCTTCTCGAGTCCGAGCGAAAAGCTTATAATCCACGCAGTTTCTGTCGGGTTTACACGATGAATCATGAGCCTCTAAATACCGGCGAACAAAAGGACATGGCTGAATTTTTCATCGATCTCGTCTCGAAACTCGAAGAAATGACCTCGGATCTCAAGCATCTCGTTAAAACGCTTTTCTGCGGTGTTATATCCAACAACGTTGTCTCTCTCGATTGCGAACACGTTAGCCGAACGCTCGAGGAATTTTATACGGTACGCTGTCAGGTAGCCGATATGAGAAATCTGTACGAGAGCCTCGACGAGGTAACGGTCAAGGATACCCTCGAGGGTGATAATATGTACACGTGTTCCCAATGCGGCAAAAAAGCGCGTGCCGAGAAGAGAGCGTGCTTCAAAAAATTGCCTCACATATTGTGCTTCAATACGATGCGTTACACGTTTAACATGGGCACGATGCTCAAGGAAAAAGTCAACACTCACTTCAGTTTTCCACTCAGGCTCGATATGTCGGGTTACGTCGAGAAGAAATTAATGCCCCAGCACTATAGGGAAGAACGCGAGCGCGAGAGTGGCGGTGGTGACGCCAGCCTCGCGAGAAACGAAACGGAAACTTCTTCCATGAATTTACAAACAGCGAGCAATGCTAAAACGAAGATCGACTCCGAAGCTCAAACGGAACATTATCAATACGATCTAATCGGTGTTACTGTACACACCGGGACAGCGGACGGTGGACATTATTACAGTTTCATTAGAGATCGCACATCCGCCAACAAGGATAAGTGGTTTTTGTTCAACGACGCCGAAGTCAAACCATTCGATCCGAGTCAAATTGCTGCCGAATGTTTCGGCGGTGAAATGACGAGCAAAACATACGATTCGGTCACTGACAAATTCATGGATTTTAGCTTCGAGAAGACCAATTCGGCCTACATGCTTTTTTACGAGTGGTGTAGCGATCCCAGCGTCGAACAGATCAAGGAGGAAGAGGCTACGGTATCGAGTCCCGTTACTTGTATGTCTTCGGCATACGGTTTGGAGGAGCTCAATCGTACGTTCGATAAATCACCTCAACAACAGTCGCAACAGCAACAACCGCAACAACAACAAACGGCACAGTCGCAACAACAGCAGCAAGTCGCGACCTCGGCACAATTGGTACTGAACAAGGAACTCGAGGATTGGATATGGCAGGATAACACGCATTTTCTTCAAGACAAGAATATCTTCGAGCACACGTATTTCAGTTTCATGTGGCAGATATGCGGTTACATACCACAAACGTTGTTGTCGATGCAGCCTGATGTTACGGAACTCTCGGCCGAGCTATCGACCTCGTTCTTCATGGAGACTTTTATTCATGCCAAGGAAAAACCGACTATGGTACAGTGGGTCGAGCTACTAACAAAACAGTTCAACGGTTCGGCCGGTGCTTGCGCCCGTTTTCTCGAACGCATGGCCGGTGACTCCTGGTGGCCTATACAAATTCTAGTCAAATGTCCGAATCAGATGGTCAGACAGATGTTTCAGAGACTCTGCATACACGTCATACAGAGGCTTCGTCCGAGTCAGGCACCGCTCTATCTTCTATGCGAGACGGAGAACGACTCGGGAAGCAGCCAGTACAACGGCGTTGGAACGCAATCATGCGTGACGAGATTCGTCAGAATGTTACTGTCGTTGATGGAACACGCGAAGCAACATCTCAAACATTTGACCGAATACTTTGGTTTTCTCTACGAATTTAGTAAAATGGGCGAAGAGGAGACTCTCTTTCTGATAAGGGTACAAGCCGTCTCGACCATGGTGAATTTCTATCTCGGACACAAGACTCACGAGACTGCCGATGCCGTTAGCGAGGAGGAAGAGGAGGAAGAGGAGGAAGTCGTGCTGGCCGTTGTATCGGAAAAACTCAGGCCTGCCTCTCTCGATAAAATGATCACTCTTGTTGCTACGCTCGTTGAACGCAGTCGAGGACCCGATCACAGGTAATGTTTGTAGTTTTATCGACTTTTAAGAGTAAGCTTTTTCTCAATCACACTTAATCCTCGAGTATCGTCGCGAATATAAAATTATGGTTCATTTCACAGACTGACTTTATCACCCGCTGATCTCAACGCAGTAGCCGGTGGCAAGGGTTTTCCCTTTCTCTATCAACAGACTCGTGACGTGATAAATCTCAATCAAACGCGCAATCTTGTACAATCGTTGTGTCGTTGGAACGATCGTCTCGCGATACACATCGTTACGATGATATTTCAAGCTATAACGAAACACACCGACGTATGCCAGCCGTTCTTCAAGCTATTGACGCTGTTGACCGAAGGATCGGGACCGAGCGGACTTCCTTGCATGACCCAATTGATACTTAGCCGCGTCTGGGAAGCTGCGAGAGTCGCGCCTCACGGAGCTCTCGAGTGGCTCGCACTGGCAGTAACGAGAAGCAAACTCGCTCACGCATGGGTGTTGCAAGGTCTCGACACGTGGCTTCAACACTTTCTCATCGAGCATTCGAATCAAAGAGTTCGATCGGCTGCGGCTTTTCTGCTTGTTTCGCTAGTACCTTCGACCCACTTTAGACAAGGCTACAGGGGTGCTTATAGACTCGGTCTTGGCTGCAATTCCTCGCGAGAATTGCAATTACCCTCCGAGGCTACTATAATACTTCATCAAATTTACACCGCTCTTCTGCGACTTCTACAACCGGCGAGACACTATATCGATATACAGACTCACGGTACCATGAAACTCACTGCCTATTTCGCTCTACTCACTTACTGCGCCGTATCCAAAACCGAAAAGCTCATGGTACGCATATAAATCTTTATTTTTCTCGATTATTCATTTGTTCTTTGAGCCCATCGATCATTTATCCTATATCATCGTTACAGTTTGGGCAATATCTTAACGATCTGTGGACGCTATTTCATCCTAAACTTTCCGAGCCAAGTATACCCGTTCATCACAACAAACAGGCGGTCCTCCTGTTCTGGTACCACGTTTGCTGCGAATGTCCGGAAAATGTTGCGATGATACTACACAATCCACACATCACGAAGAACATAGCTTTCAATTATATACTGTAAGGAAAACATCGAACCGAATTCATTGATTTTTTTCGATCCGCAACTCTATGTTTGAATTCATACAGTGCCGATCACGAAGACCAGGACGTTGTACTCTTCAATAGAGTAATGCTGCCTGCCTATTACGGACTATTGAGACTGTGTTGTCAACAATCTCGAGTCTTTACGAGACAGCTTGCGGCGCATCAAAATATCCAGTGGGCCTTCAAGAATATCACTCCCCATCCAACGCAATATTCAACAGTGAGAGGAATACATTTTACAATCGGTACAAACTCAATTTGAACCAAGTGTATAACGAACGATATGTCCGACAGGCCGTCGACGAGCTCTTCAAGTTGATGCAATTACTCGTCACGAGACATCCTGATCAGACTGAGCAAGAGGAGGCCGAGATCGCATCGTTCAGACGAGGAACTTTATCCTCGTATCTACAAGGATTGGACGGTCGTTCCTGTTGGGCTACGTTAATATCAGCTTTCCGGTAAATCTCGCAATTTCCGGATTAATCAATTTCATCACATTCACGATTCTTCTCTGGTATCCTGTTTTTTTGACTTAATTTCCTTTGCAGATGTCTTATAGAGTCCGATGACGATCGTCTGTACGTCGTTTATAATGGTGGACTGAGTATGGCGCTCGAAGCTTTTCATATGCTTCACATAATGTATCACGAGGCAACGGCTTGTCACGTTGCCGGTGATCTTGCTGAATTGATAGCGATTATTGTGGAACTGGTGAGATGCGTCAGAACGGCGAGAGACGGTCCGGACGCGCGAAATATTCTCGCCAATTGCAAAGAATGGCCCGACGTGCTACGCAAATTGGCCACGCTCTTAAACACGTACAATCCACCGGACATGCGAAATCTCGCTATTGATCTATTGAAGGAACTTGTGATGCTCGTACCTGCCGAAGCTATATTGATACTCGCACCTTTGCTGTCGCACTGCCATGCCGCTCTTCAAGAATCTCACGCTGCTGTACCACCCGGTCCGTATCTACCGAGAAGATCGACCGCTGCAGGAAAAATGGGCTCACGACCTGCCAGACCGATGGTTCAAATGGCAGTGCCACATTCGCAGTTGGAAGCGGCGAAAGGAGTCGATCCCGAATACGACAGTGCTCTTTTGGAATTTTATCTCCCGTATCACGAATTGATCGACGTCATGTGCAGGCTCGCTATCAACAATGACTGCATGACCGATACGTTGGTCAATTTGAGCGCGATGCTGGGCTTCGAAGGTTCGTCATTTTGAATAAAAAAACACGTGTATCGTCTATTTTTCTTTCACATTTTATTTGATAAATTAGCGGATAATATACTCATCAAAATATTTATCGGGGTTTACAGAGTAATATGAATCAAAAATGATTTATTAAAAATATATTTAAAATAGTAAATATACTCTAGCAATATTCTGTTTAGCTTACGAATTCCGTATTTCTGATGATTTCGTTGTTTTTCAGGCGTACCTCTCCATCTGGCTCTTTTTCCACGTCTCTGGCTCGATGTTCACGCGGCAACGCACATAGATCGAAAGCACATAGCGGCGCTTTTATGCTCGTCGTACACAGTCGATTACGTCGATGCTGTTCTTCTCGATGAAAGATCGTCCCTCGGTGTGCCAGCGATACACGCGTTTCTCAAAACATTCTTCCCAAAGCTGGCAAATCACGTTCTGACGGAACAAACGTGCTCGCTAATCGACAACCTTGTGAGCTCGATGAGCGCCATGGTCGAGGCTGTCGATGTCAAAGTTTCGGCTCATAGATTAACGGGAGATCTGCGAGCTCTGGCACTCGTCTACAGCAGCGGTACGCGTCTCGAGGCACCACCGAGTCTCTTACCAGCGCTGGAAACACTATTAGCTAGGACAAGAGCCGCAAGGATCAAAGAAACGACTCAACAGGACACCGAGGCACCGTCCAAAAAGCGAAAATTCGCAGCGAGCGAGGAGGGTACCGAGGAAACGACGAGAAGAAAAGCTCATTCACCGACCGACGAGATGCGCATCGAGAGAGACACCAATTCGGAAATGGATGTCGAGGAAAAGGATAAGACTGAGAAAGAAGTGACGGAAGTCGTGAATTCGAGTGAATCCGTCGAGGAACGTCTTGGACACGATGAGAAATCGCAATCCGCGAGGAACGAGAGAACGAGCGACGGTACGTCGTTATCGTCGAGCTTGGTTAGCGCATCGGGCACAGGTTCTACATGCGCCAATCAAATATTATGCTCCTTGACGAATGTTTCGTGGCTCGAGATGTTGGAAAAAACTATAATCAATCTACAAGTGATCGTGACACTGCAAACGAAAAACAATTAATTAAAATATTATAAGAGCCGATTGTATCTTCTTCGTTTTCTTTTCTTTTTTTTTTCTTTTTTTCTTTCTTTATATCATCTCGCTTGGACGCTCTTCCTGGCGTACGTTCTGCGAAATGTAACACCAAAACATGGGACTGAATTTGTGCATACGCTTGTTCGTCAAGGCTGTTTGCCACAATAAAGTATCATCGAGATCGAGATGTTTACGGGGCTGACTGTTGGCAATGAGAGCCAGCCTATCGCTCTGTTTGCGTTTTTCAATTTTCATGGTACAACAATTATACTGCTGCTGGATACTGATGTCTCTTATTAATCTTTGTACATAGGTTTCATCATTAAACTACGAGTATCTGTCGTCGATTGCAGTGTCGATCGAAATTTTCCACAACAAACGTGGAAATGTCCATTTGAATTATTCGGGGAATTTGCTATTGCGTATAGCTCATTTACAAGTATATCTAAAAAATTATTGATCGGCTCGAGATCGTTAACATCTTTTATGCGTGAGTTCATTTCTTTCGTTTATTTTTAACCTTGATGCGACATTGCGCGATCAAAGTGTTGTATCAAGAAATTCATCGGGATGCCGACTCGGAAAAATTAATTGCATCGAGTAATCGACTCAAAGTGTGATAATTATTATCGGTACAAAAGTAACTATACAAAAGAGGGGAATGTCCCTTCGTCGCTTCCGTCGTCTTGCAGTAAAACAGAACGTTACAGTTGTAATTACGCTGAACGACACTAGGGGCGCTGTCGGTCAAATACTCCAACGTGAAGTGAGGAGCGATTCTGCTATTTTTTAGACGCCAGTCTTCCCAGCTGTAGCGGGTACCGGTGCGAAAGAGTGAATTACTTAAACCTTAAAAAATTTATTTGCTCCATTCAATCACAAAGTAGATGGAATTAACGATTCCAAATAAAGTACGATATTCCCAGCCTTAAAAATGGTGAGATACATCAACGTTACACTTTAATTAGTTCAACACAATCTAACGATAACCTGCGGAAAATAACCTTAAAGTAACCTTAGTTCTCAATTCCTCAAAATAATTAAATGTTATTCGTACACAGTTGTTTTATTCCTTCTTCAAATCATTGATCGGGAAAGACGTAGTCGTCGAATTGAAAAACGACCTGAGGTAAGCAGTACATTATAATCATAATATTTTTCTTCATGCGCTAACCTCGTTTACGTTTCACAGTATATGCGGTACACTTCATTCCGTAGATCAGTATCTCAATATAAAATTGACGGATATCAGCGTCACCGACCCTGATAAATACCCTCACATGGTGAGTACGACATTAATTAATTAACATTGTTATAAAAGTTGTATGAATTTTTTTTTTTCTTCATATCGGTTCATTGTCGCAGCTTTCGGTAAAGAATTGCTTCATTAGAGGATCCGTGGTGCGATATGTGCAGTTACCCGGTGACGAAGTAGATACCCAATTGCTACAAGATGCAGCAAGGAAGGAAGCTGCGGTTCAAACTCGATAATTATGATCGACCGTAAGAACTGGGCTTATAAATAATTTTTTTATGTACAATTATTTTATTTTCATAAATAAAAAATGAATAATAGAATATATATAAGACGCAAGTTTTTTTGCATATGATGATCTGGCTCGAGTATACGCAAATATGTCGAATCGATGCGAAATTTTGGGAAATTTCTATCGGTGATAAAATCGCAGATAAAATTTACGAACGATCAGTACCTATGGATATTTGCAAAGGGATGGTTGAAAATACAAGAGACTATTAGATCCGCTCAAATCTGGGCTCGGCGATTTTTTTTTATCCTCTGATTCACAATCTGAAGTATAAGAATAGGAACTTTGAAACGGTAATTCGGATATTACGGAGATTGTCGAAATATATATTTTACTCTTATAATTAGCGTAATTCAAAAATAACAACGAGGACGTATCAAATTGTAATTGTATTTTTGTTTCCGTCTTATTACGAGGGATTTTTCTTTCGTAATCTAGTGTTTCGTGTAAATTTTATTATTTATTTTCCATTATGGCCCCTGATATTCGAACCATCGTCTTAACCCTTAAACTGCATTTCGGGTCAATATGACCCGGCGCGTTTTCTTTCGTCGATTGTATCTGCCCCATTTCGGACGAATGTTTTGGTATTTAATTTTTAGTTTCGGCCAAAAATAACTTTTGGCCCATAAAATATGAATCATGTACTGCAAAAAATGTGTCTACAAAGAAATTGAAAAAATGCATATGTACCGAGATACAACGATTTGAAAAACGCCAGGGGTCAATATGACCCCATATGCAGTTATAGATCGGCAGTCGAAGTGTGCGGTTTAAGGGTTAAAGTTCCGAATCTTTACTTCGCATTCGTCCTCGTAAACGTTTGGATACGAAACTTGGAGTAAATCGAAGATTGGGTAAGGGTAAGATGAAAGTTTTTAGCTTTATAGACTTTTGGATACGCATCAAAGGGTCAATGGTATATATTTGTATGTACGATTAACGCAAGAGGGACGCTTGATGAAGATAACGAACGACAGAGTGTTAAACTTTTTCATTTATTGAAAATATTTCTGTAAAATGTGTATATCCGCTCGGCCACGCAGAGACCAACAAACCGAATTTTGGATAATAGATTAGAAAAAAAATCAAAGAGATTCGTAGCGAAATGGTAAAACATATAGTAGAGACATTATTATATTCCTAATGATTACTTGTTGTTGCCGGAGTTGTTGCTTTTCGTTCCTTGCCGCGTTCTTTGTCTTTTCTTTTCTTTATTGTTTGTTTAATTTCTCGATTAGTCTAAATAAAGGACCAATCAACGATTCATTGGCTTTTACTTTTCCATAATCTTATTATATTAATTATATTGTGTATAACAAAGCGGTAACAACTTGTTAATCTTGTATCTATTATTATAGGAATTATACATTATTATTAATTAATAATTATACAGTAACTAATAATCATAATAATAATGACACAATGAGGATCGTTAAAACTAATAAATAACAATAAATCAAGGCGTTTTGATCCGATATCAATCTTTTGCTAAAATCATTTATTGTTTTTGCTCATTTTTTCCCTTGTATTAATTATTTAACAACAGTGTTTCTTTTCTTGTTTTTCTTTTTTTTGTCATTTTTTGTTTAAATCTTTGCATTATTTGCTCTTTAATGTCAGTAATCGTAGTAAACATAGTAATTATTTATAATATTGTGCAAATAACTCATATTTTCGGTATTAGAGTTTAAAGAGAATTTCATTCAACAGAGGAGCCCTTCTTATCTTCGTTCTTGATCTACCTATACCTATTAGTATGCTCGCGTATTCGTTCCCTACAGCTTTTACCTAATCCAACTTCTCAAATTTCTCCTCTTTGCATATTTTTTTAATTATTCGCATTCGCACAAGTAGAGTATGTGTTTTTTTTTAATTTGCTTGTTAATTTCTCTTTCTCTCTCTCTCTCGTTCTCTCTCTCTCTCTCTCTTATTATTCATGCTTCGTAAGTGTAACAGAACGTGTATATAATATGGACAGTACTTTTATAATAATGTGTCTTTTTTTCCATAGCTAGGTTGTTGAAAATTGGATTCTTAGCTCATCTACCTAGCTTGACCCATGGCAGTTGCTTGTTAATTACTGGCCGACAGGCTCTTCAGCTTCGTACTTTACAATAGCCTCATGTTTTTTTTTGTTTGTCTATCGATTTATTATCTTATATATGCTGATGATTTTTGCAATAAAAGAGTTGTCGTTTTTTTATTCTTCATTAAATCCTTGGTTCGTCAATTTATTGGGCAAAAGAGAAAGAACGGACTAAGAAAGCGACGATAAAAATAATAAAAATAATAATAATAATAATAATGATAATAATAGTAAAAAGAAGAGAACTAAGTAAAAAAAAACGTTACAATGCGTTTGGAAAGCGGCGGAGTAAAGAACAGCCCTATTGATGAGGAAGAGCTGCGATTCGTCGCTTCAGTTTAATATCTTTTAATTTAATTTTTTCGTTTTTTTAAGGAAAAAAAAGAACTCGAAGCGAGGAATCGTCGTACCTCGTGTCCCACATTTCTTCCTTTTTCTACCTATATACTCGTTCATCGACTTATTTTCAGCGTTTCTCTCTCGTTATCTGTATCTGTACTCCCTCTCTTCTCTCTCTCTCTCTCTCTCTCTCTGTCCTCTTGTCAACTTTGCGATACATGTGTCAAATCTAGTACGTAGGTGTGGTATTTTTGTTGTTGTTGTTGTTGTTGTTTTTCTTCTTCTTTGTGTTTCTTTTTTTTTAATTTTTATATTACAATGCGCGATTAGATATAATAAAAACAGGGCAGTATCGTTCACGAAGAAAGTACGCGCTGTGCACGATCTGCCTGGCGTTTCGGTGGCAAAAATGAATTAAGCAGCCATAGCTATATTACAGCGATCCCCCGAAATTAAAGAGAGGCAAATGTATAATATATGTAATTAACGAATAAGCGGATTGCTATTCTATAGTATTTACATACTCTTCCCATTCTCGTTACTACAGGCGAGTGTCTGTGGCTATATGTGTGTGATTTTTGTAGTTTTTTTTTCCGTCAAAAAGAGAAAAGTATCGCAAGCTCGCTTCGAATAATTTTTTTCAAATCATACGTATGCACACATACACTCACACACACACACACCCATATATATATATATATGTATATATATATATATGTTTTTAATAATCAACGTCTCCGACACCAAAGATATTTGATATCGAGCGGATAAATCGATACTAATGCTTCGCGCGCATTGTAACCCCCCCGAAGCAAGGAAAATCAGGCGACGAAGTCTTGTTTTTTGTTTGCTTTTGAGGTTATTTTTGTACGCTTTCTTTATTTGAATTTCTCGACTCGCGAAAACCGTCTCAACCCGTGAGTCGATACCTAGAACGCGCGTGTATCGCAAGTAGCGAAACATAACGAATCGTCGCGGCTATTTACGCGCCTTTTTTTCGTCTTCGAGCATGAACGCGATTCGCGAAAGATTCGTCCAATGGGGAAGCGGTATGAGAGGAAGGAGGGGGGGGGGGGAGTGGCGGAAAGTTTAAAAGATCTCTCGAAAGCTCGCGTCGACTCGATATATTTTTACCACCCGGACTCCATTAAGAACTTATACGATAGCCTATCTCCTTGATTTAATCGTTTATAGTGTTTGCGAAAAACGTGTTTCTTTTTTCTTCGTCTTCTTCGTATTCCTCTTCTTCTTTATCATCTCCTTCCATAATGTACACACACACACTTAAAGCCTTCAGAAAATCACATTTTTCCCCCATCATACGAAACTTATTCGCGACATTTTATTCGAACGTTGGTTTTTTTCTTCTTACATAATACATTTACGGGCTCTCTTTATCTCTCTTTCTCTCTCTCTCTCTCTCTCTACCTGTATATTATTCCTTGTCTTTCTTTTTATTGGGTTTGAATTGAAAAATGTCTGGTATTTCATGCACTGTGCGTGATGATGTGGAAATCGTTACACTTACTGCTGTGACAAACGATAAGCGAAAAATTAGTTTATTCGTGTTTAATCGTCGAGAAGAAAAAACAACAAGAATAGAAAAAAAGGGGAAGAAAATGCAAGAAATAAATTAAATAACGTTTGGATCTCGAGAGAGATGATTTTATGTTACTGCTGTTTGCTTGGTAATTCCTTAATTCACTTTATTGCTTCTCTCTATCGCTTAAGTTGTCCACGTCGCACCTTTACGAGAATAGAATATCGAAAATATATCGTGTATAAATGATTTGATTATTATCGAATTATTTGCACATATTACAGCGTTGAAAAATCAAGAATGATAACGTCTTATTTTTGTTTTCTTCGTCTTCCTTTTTTTTTGCTTGACCGCCATTTTCGATAGTTCTGTTTTACCTCGTTTTCTTCCCTTCCTCTTTTTAATATCAAAGCGCTATTCATAAATCAGCAACGAATGCAACCATTGATAAATTTATATATATATATATATATATATATATAATCTATATTATATCTATATAGATATGTATATATATATAGATATATGTATATACATATATCTTGACTCTTCTTCGTCTTCTTCTTCATCGCATCGTCGTGTGTTTAATCCGGAAGAGGTCATTGTCATTGCAATTATACTACGAATCAAACGTATATATATATTTTTGTTTTTAAATCTCATTACATCGTTCTCACTCTCCCTCTCGTTCCTCACGATATTTACTATAACAATAAGTCTCTCGACGCGTGTCGTACAAAATTTGCAATTCAGTTCTAAAGCGTCTGAATTTATTCGTTTTCGAGCGCGCGTGTGTATGTGTGTGTGTGTGTGTGTGTGTGTCTGGGTTTTTCCTCCCTCGATATATAATAAACGGTGCTGGTCGTGTGCCTCGTTATCGTAAATTTTGAAAAAAGAAAAAAAACAATTGCACATTGCCACGTTGTACTACACATATGTGTAGAACAACAAACGAGTCGAATATGAATAAAAATAATCAAACGAACAATTTTATATTACTTTTAATTGTTGCGCGTGTGTTCTCATGCGATTAAAATTGTCAAAAAGGGGAGGGGGTGGGGAGAGGGGGAGGCACTAGTGCGAGCACCTCTATAATACATCAGACTGTGTAATGTTTGAATTTTTATCGTTTCTTCTTCTTCTTCTTCTTCTTCTTTTTTTTTTCTTTTTGTTTTTCATTAGCAAATTATAATTATTTTTCACGCGATTAAATCGATGAATGAGACGATTCGATCGTTGAATAAATTCGCTTCGACGCGATTTACGTTAATTAGCGTTATATATTATTTTAATTACAATTTGTGTTCGTGATGAGACCTCCTCCGAATTATACGGTGAATTTTTTTAAATCGATTAATCTTTATTTTTCGTTCTTTTCATTGTTTTTCTTTCATGCTGCTCGTTTTTATTTACTATTATACGCAATTTAGTATTATAGTAGGTGTATCGTGTGTAATCCGGTGTTGTAATTAACTATACAAATGAAATTCTCGGGTTTTGCAGCCAACATAGCGAACTACATAATTTTTCATGCCCGCTCGTTCTTTTCACTTTTTTTTGCCTTTTTTCGTTTTTTTTTAAATTGTTATACACGATATCGCAAATCTATGTAGAAAAGGTTTTTTTTTTGTTTGCTGTTATTTCGTAATCATAATAACGATGATAATAATATTAACATTAATAATAATAATAATAATAATGACAATAATAATAATAATGATAATTAACAATAATAATAATAATAATAATAATAATAATAATAATAATAATGATAAGAAATAATTCAATCGCTCGTTGCTCGCGCAATCTGTACGCTCTCCGGATTCGTTTCGCACGGAGTTTGCTTTATATATATCTGTTTTTTTGTTTTCGCACTTCCTTTATATCAATATCGACAGAGGCATTCTAAAGTACTTTGACAAGCAGACCCGACATCGATAGTTGAGTAATTTGTACGAGTATAATTTACAATAATTTCCGCATCTCGTTTTGAGCTTCTATGTAGCTTAGAGTAATGAACGTTTTCTCTCTTTTTCTCTCTCTCTCTCGCTTGCTTTTTATCTCTGTCTCGTTACTTCTCTCCCTGTGTGTGCGTGTGTTTACGTTGTTATGTGTGTGTGTGTGTGTGTGTATGTATGTGTGAAGATGCATTTTTTTGCCAACGGTTTATTCCGTCTGCCTCGATACTACGTAAATCGCTCACTAATGTATACGTTCTATCTTTTAACGATCGATGAAAAAAAATCATATTGCCATTCGATTCTAATTGTGACCTAGTTACGTTGGAAAAGAATAATGAATTTTGGTAACGAGGTGCCGTTTTGTACTGCACCGTGAGGTATTCGACGCTTAAAATAAAATTCGTTCATTTCTCGCGTTTATCTCTTTGTATTTATCTTTTTTTCTTCTTTTTTTTGGCATTGGGCCCAATAATCGTTGAAAGATCAGACACTATAGTCGAGCCAAGCGAATGATATTCAAGGCTTTCCGCAGAAGAGTGTACATAGAAAAATAACGATCGTGTATAATCCTTACAGCGCTCTCATAGATGAAAATTTGTCGCACGTGGTTCTCGTTGGTACACCGCGTTATTACGTATTTCGTTTACTTCGAACGATCTATTGCTAAGATTTCGATAATCTCGATTCGCCGATTTAAATACGTCTCCTGCGGGATTTAAGTGTGCGCCTGAGTGGATTCTACGAGCCGATAACAAACGTCCTTACATTTTTTCAAGCTTCGGATCTTAACAACTAATTTCAGATACGAATGAATAACAACAGAAAGAAAGAAAACAAAACAAACATTTAGATAACGATAATGTGTATAAGTTGTTCGTGAATACGTCAGTCAGTCGGTCAGTAATTAGCTTTACTATTTTTCAAGAGAAACATCGTTTGTACGAATAAAAAAAGAAGTTTGGAATCGAGATTCGCGTCGTGAGATCCGTCGGGGTTCGCGACGAAACAGCCGATCGATTTGCGTATAATTCTTATCGAGAAAGAAATTTTCGATTCGATAACGTCGTTCTTTAGCGCGACTCGATGGACGGGGAAGAAATAGTATTCGCGAGTTAGATTTTCATTTTCGCGACGGCTTCGAGAAGACGAATATCGTTCGATTTGATCTAAGACTCGAGGATATTTATTTTTCGCGATGACTCTTCGCACGATCGAACATAGATTTTTATTTTACGTCGGGGAAGTGATGGTCTTTAGCTTGTTCTTGGTTTTTGTTTCAATCGATTAACGCGGCGATTCATCGGTGAAAAAATTTAATGACTCGAGCTGTTTCGACGAGGGGAAAACGAACCGAGAGAGATCCGGACGAGAATCTGGCACGGAATCGAGAGTGATTTAAGCGACGAGGAAAATCGTTGTTCGGTCTCCCTTTCAATGTCTCTTCCTCGTTCTCGAAAATTCAACGAAAATGGCGAATCAACGGACAACGAGAAAAATGATAACTTAAGCGACGATTCGATCGAGAAATTTAATTTCCAATGGCGCGTCTATTTGTTGGCAAGCGATGATTCGTGTTCGTGTGTGTTTGCGCGTGTTTTTCTTTGTTCAATTTGTATACGTCGATTGTAAAATGTGCGAACGACCAAAGTGGCGATAACGATCGTGTTTCTCGTCACGAAGTATTCGCCAGCGGTGGGCCAAACAACGGAAGCCGTTAAAAAAAAAGAAAAAACGACGAACAATAAAAAGTCAACGAAAAAAAAAAATTCGCGCCTCTCGTACAAAAATTTCGCATACGATCAAATTTATAATACAGAAAGAAGAATATCGCTTCTATCGCAGACTGTTCGCAGACAATTTGTTCTCGCAACTTTTCTTCATAAACGCGTGTTCGAATTATATACGTTTATTTATTTTATTTTTTTCATTTTCTTCGGTACACCCGTTCGTCTGATTAATCGCGAGGCAATTTGCCGATGGTCGTTATATAAATACTACATGCGCATATGCTTCGGTAGCGTTAGCTTCTTTTTTTAATTTTCACTATTATTTATAACGTGTGTTGTGTGTGTGTGTGTGTATTTTTCTCGTTTGCTCTTTATTCCACTCGCCGTTACGCTAAAGGTAGCAATGCACGCGAACGAGGTTGCGCGCTCGGGACATACTACTTATATATATATATATATATATATATATAAATTAAATTATATATATATATATATAATTACTTCGTCATCGCGCACATTTTATTTAAAAATTCTGGCATCGTACCCGTCACGCGTTATTCGACGTTCGTCGTAACGTAACGTACTCGTCCTGGTATCGCGTCGCTCCGTCGTCGGTCGTCTTTGTCACGAATGAACAAAAAAATATAGCTTCGCCGTACATTAGTATTTTTCTTCATTTTTTTTCTTCTTCGAATAGACATTACGAGGGAAATGTGTATATATATATATATGTCTATACATACATATAGATATATACATATATATTTATATATATATGAATATATATATATCTATATATAAATAGATACATATATATATATATATATATATATATGTGTGTGTGTGTGTGCAATTATAAAAAGCCAAAAATTGCAAGTAGGCTGATGTATTTATATTTATGTATATTCATCTATTTAGATTCATTCGTTTAGCGTATAAATAGTACGCGCTGCGCGACACTTGCAACGTTCCCGCGATAAATACGTATTTATAATATGTACTCGTGTATCGCAATGTTTCGTAAACGCGTGAGTGTTTTTTGTTTTGTTTTTGTTTTTTTTGTTCTTTTTTTGTTTGTTTTGTTCTCCTTCACTCTTCTCTAGACACACACATATATATACACATGTGCAAGCACGCGCGCGCGCGTCTCTCTGTGTATATATACATATGAATATAAATATTATTTAATCAATAGCGCTGGCGGAATTTGTCGTGCTTTTTATTTCTCAGCTCGGCTCGATCATTTTCCTCGATTGCTCGTTATTTTTATTTTTTCGCTTCGCACGTAACTCCCAAATTGAATAATATATTATATATCTTCGCTAGATCTCGCGTCGAATTCGACTCTTACAAATCTCGGTTTTTATTCTTATTTCGTTTTTCAATTTTTTTCTTCCCGACTCTTTCGCGATAGTACGTACTATCGCGCATATCACATGTAATATATATATATATTATTCAATATTTTGGATGCACAATATATATATATATATATATCTATATGTATATATATATATATACATGTGTGTGTATGTAACGCGAGGACGACGCCGCCTCCCGATATGCCGCAAAAACTACAGGCTATACCAATTAATAACAATTAATTTAATGTAATAATGATGATTAATGAAACAACGTAGAAAAACTTTTGGATGAATTAGTTTAAGATATTATCACCTCTCTCTCGATCTACGGGGGAGGATGTTGCTTAGTCTCTTTCGTTTAACTTCTATTAATAGTATTTCACTGTCTCACTCTTTCTCTTTCTCTCTTTCTCTCTTTCTCTCTCTCTCTCTCTCTCTCTCTCTCTCTCTCTCTCTCTCTCTCTCTCTCTCTCTCTCTCTCTCTCTCTCTCTCGCTCGCTCGCTCGCTCGCTCTCTCACTCCGTACCATCTTTTTTCTCTATATATATATATATATATATATGTTTTTTTTGTTTCGTTTCTTTCGTCGATTACGCATCACACTCGATGATTTCGAACGTAATCCTCTCTTACTCTCGGCTCGTACATAGAATCGTTCGTGTCTTTTCGTCACTACCTCGGTTTATATTATCTTTTATCTCGTCTCTTTGTTCTTTTTTTTCTCTTCTCTTTCTTTCATTTTATTTTTATTCTTTGTCAATAATTGTTAATTCCCTATGTAAATCGCGTCGCGAATAATAACGTTCGCACCGCGCACTGCATCACGTCGCCGTTCTGACCTCGTTGTAATTTAATACGAGTCAAGCCTAGTTTCTCAAACCAGGTAGCTCGAATCACTAAGGTGAGATGGCGAAGAAATTTGGGACGAGGGGTGGGGGGTTGGGGGGTTGGGAGGGTTAAGGGGGTAGATTGAATGAGTGTTTTGAGAGGGGCAAATGTCATTCATGCAAGTTAATTACTATAAATATATAAATACATATACATACATACACACACACATATATATATATTTATATGTATATATGTATATATATATATACATACATACATACATACATATATATATATATATATATGCATATATAAGTATATATTTATGTAGCGTGGGCGAATGTTAACGAGCTTGAAATATTCGCATAACGCAATAGAAACGTTTGTATGGCGGACACGGGGTGTTTCGGGGGATTTTGCCGGGGCTGCTGATTTTGCATGTGTGAATAACCGTGATTTTGTTGCTGGTGATATTCGTTGGTGAGCGGAACTTGTTGAACCTCGCGGATATAATTCACGCAGCGACGAAGGTGGCGGGTTGCGTTTTGGACGGGGGGAGGGGGAAGTCAACTCCATAATGTTTCCGCTTTCGTGCAGCGCCACCACGAGCCCGTTTCTTCCTATTTCTTCCATCCACTTCTTCCGGTTTCTTTCGCAATGTTTTCTCTTTAATTTTCCCTTGGATGATCGTTAATTATCGACGATCGCTCGGTAATCAATAATCGCCGTGATGCTCGCTGTGACTCGTCTCGTGTGTTTTCGTATCGCATTTTTCAACACTCAAAAGGTTCTCTATCGAGCTTCGACTTTAGCCGGTTGTACCACATATGTTTTTGTTTACGCTTTATCGATCGAGTTGCCCATCGAATCGTCAATATTTATCGGCAAACAATTGTGGAGTAACTGCGGATAAGAAAGACAGTGGATTCGTCGACTCCCGAATCTACGATATTTTTTTGGGGAAACGACCCGGGAGCCGAGGTCACCACTGTCTCGATCGACCACGATTTTTCATCACACTCATCGTGATCTTTTCGTTTCCTTTTTCTCCGGTGCTTTTCCTCACTCTCACTCGTGGACGTCCTTTCGGGCGTCTACGAGTGTCAGTCAGTATATCCTCGTGGTACAAACTCGATTCTCTCTCTTGCGTTTGTGTGTGTGTGTGTGTCGATGCGTCCGCTCGTTTCTTCAATTTTTGTTTTCAAAACGACGACACAGACTTTAAAGCCACGATGCAACATCTCGAGTTACTCGTTCTCTTTGAAATCGATTATATAACGATAGTGCGTATACAGTCGATCGCTCGCACAATTTGCTCCACACACTCTCTCTCTCTCTCAATCACCCGCACTTTTTATTTATCCCTTTTACTTTCTTTTTGTCTCTTCTTTCTCGGCCCGACACGCGTCTTCCGCGAAGAACACGCTCGATCTGGTTGCAGCAACCCTTCCCAGCGTCGAGTCGAACGATGCGATCGTCGCTCTCGTCGTCGTCGTCCTGCAAGGAAGTGGAAGCGATTCCTTTGTTTTTCTGCGATTTTCAGACACACGAGCACAACTTTATACTCTCAATTTGTATTGTCACAGTTCTTCCTTCCCAGGTGGCTTTATTAATCAGGAAGAAAGTTGGCGATTGTTGGCGACGCGCGATCGACGGTGGGGACAAAAACGAGCGTTAATGGAGTTCACGATACGCATACAGATTTTTAACACATATACGTCGATCCACCACAGTAGTATAACAAGACCAATCCTCGTTCGCCAACGACGACATTATAATTCGCGTGCAGTCGATGAAAGGCAACTCGTTGGAGGAAATGTTTGTTTGTTTTTTTTTCGTATTTATTCTTTATACGTTTGTCTTTTTATAAAACTATAAGGCTGTCGATTAGTACAATAAAACGCGTGTGTGCGAATTTTCATTCTTAATTATTTCCCTCGTGCTCTCTCTCTCTCTCTGTCTCTGTCTCGTTTCTTTCTCGCTCGATCTCTCCGCCGTTTTCTCAGTCTCCCTCATTAATCAGCGACCTTTCACGCATCACGGTCTCTCCGTGGCGTTTGCCGGGCATAAATTTTTCTCTTTTTTAATAATGTGGGCGAGTGTGTGTGATCGTGGCAAAAAGTGGATAAGACGTTTCTTCATGACTCCTCGTCGGGATGCTCGTGATAGATATGTGCAGCAGCAGCAGCAGCGGCAGCGGCAGATGCGGCAGCAGCAGCAGCAGCGGCAGCAACACCATCGACACCGGTGCCAAGAGCAATAGGCGGTGATGATGATGATGATGATGATGATGCTGCTGTTTGATTGGGAAAGGTCGCGGGACATCTCAGGCGTGGCAGTACGCGGCTCGCGGCTGATCAAACGTCCGCAGTGCGCGACGTTACGCTCGGCGAACGGCTGTGTATAACGACACGATGACCGTTCTTGGTGACAAAACCGTCGCTCTCGACGAGAACGGCGGTCTGTCTTACGCGAGGATCCATGTCGGGATCGTCGCTCTCCTCGCTCGGACCACCGAGTCTCTGCTGTTTGTGCTTGCGCCATGCGTTCTGTATTAGACGAGCACAATATTCTTCTCTCTGGCGCCACAGAGTCGACGATACAGGCTGATAACCGATCTCGTCCGGTCTAGCTTGCACCTCGCCCAACTCGGTCGTCTCCTCGATTGGATTGCCCTTCCGCGCGAAGAAGTCCTTTGTGAGCGCATCGAGGATATCCACGCAAAACATAAGGTCGCCCTTACATATGGGGATATCCATCGACACTATCTTGTACTTGTTCGGCCTGTGTATCTGCAACGGGGGCTCCAGTACGTCCAAAAACTCCGACAACTGGTCGTATCTTATGTACTGCGTTCCGTCTGGATCGAATTGCTGCCATATTTCGTAATACATATCGTAGTCATCATCGGTCAATCCCTCCTGCACATCTTCGGTCGCTTGTGAATAATTTTCTAATATCACTGCGATATACATGTTGATGACGATTAGGAAGCTGATGACGAGGTACGATAGCAGGTATGCAATTCCAATTGTCGATGATCCACAATTGCCAGGATAGCCGATCTCGTTGTTTGGCTCCTGGCAATCTTCCTCGTTTATTATACCGTCGAGTACGCCGTCCCAACCGGCCGACGTCGACATCTGCGAAAACGTGTACGATATCACTGTTAGATGCGTTCTTTTATTTTATTGAGCAACATTTAGCGATATGCACAAATATCTTGCTTTCACGTACAACAAGCTTCGTGATTGTGTCAAATAACGTATTTATAAATTTATGCCAATAATTTCTCACGATTTATTTGATTATTATGTATTATTATTATTATTCAGAAAACGATTAATGTGTGTATTGGATGCGATGATTGTGTGAAAATTGATATCTTTTTAATTCGAGTACCGCTGGCGCCACACCGAAATGCGAGTTAGCCCTTTATTAAAAAAAGATTATAATTCAAATGTACGGTGCCCATTAAGTTTAATGCGATTTTAATTTTTTTTTCTTCTTGAATTATAATTATTATTGCTGCAATGTTGCAAATTCAAGCGAATTCAAGCAAATTCAATACAAAATATATATTAATGAGTTTAGCAAGCATCGGCAAAGCGATATAAATTGTATGAAACTTTTTAGATTGTATAAAAAATATGTAGATGATTTAACTGTAGTTAACGTTGAACCATTGAGCTGCAATTTGATAAATCGAGCTTAAAATTAATGAAGAAGATTAAGAACGTTTAAAAACAGTCGGCATGGACTTTGTTGCTAAATTCATTCGAGGAAAAATGTCCTTATTTTCCTATTTGTCATTTTTTTTTCAATAGTCAGTAAATTGTTAAGTCGAAGCTGCTATGGAGCATTTCGACCTGTAGAAAGACGCTGAAATTATGGAGAAGTAATTACCAAAAAAAAAAGAATATTGCCAATGCACATTACCGATTCGTTACTTTCCCTCATCGATAAAGTTTTCTTCGCGAGAAAGCCTAACGATGAAATGTTTGCTCACAGAAAAATGTCCCGAAGGAGAAAAAAATGAACTATCGAGCAATGTGCGATTTAGTAGGATTTTTCATATCCGTTTTCGTACGAAAGGGTAGAGAATTTTGTGAAATTATTTAACATTACCTGGAACAGCAGTATCATCGACTGGCCAAACGTTTTAAAGTTGTACACGTCGTCGAGACCGCTCTTGTCTTTGACGTGCATGAAGAATGACATTCCGAATATCGCAAAGATGAACATTACGAGGAAAAGCAGTAGGCAAATGTTGAATAGAGCTGGCAACGACATCGCAAGGGCGAATAATAGAGTTCTTATGCCTTTGGCGCCTTTAACGAGACGCAATACACGTCCGACTTTAGCCACTCTTACGACTCTCAGCAGCGTCGGCGAGACAAAATATTTCTCGATAATGTCACTCAGCACCAAGCCTAGAGAGGGGAGAGAATACAAACGATTAGAAATTTAACGATACCGTTCCGTCAAATCTTGTCCGTTAGAACAAAAATTTATATCGAATTTGGTGCAGCTAGGGGATATTTGTCACAAAATGCAGGCAGAGATCAGGGGGCTTGCAGGAAGAATTTTGTATTTTTTTTTCTCTGGGGTAATGGGCATGCACATCTATCAAGGGGTTTTGGGGCAAGGGTTTAGGGGCTTAGAACTTTCCAAAGAAACATGCCTCTTTTTTCTCCCTTTTCTTTTTTCTTTTTGCATCTCTTTAGTTAAAAAAAAGAACAAAAAATCAAAACAAACACAATTCCTATGAATCTGTGGACTAAGTGCCTATTTAACAATCACTCGGTACGATCAAACGTGACCAAAGCGATCCTATCTACGATCATTACGTTCTCTGGCTCCACTAATAGTCTTATCACTAGGTCATTATCAATTTTCAACAAACATAAGAAAAAATATATATATTAAAAAGATAATCATAGCGACTCGTTTACTCGGTGTTTCTGTGAGAAAACTAACATAAATAATAAGACTACGATATAGTATGCTTTCGTGTGTGTATGTGTTTTGTTTCTTTTGAACAAATGTTTTGTTTGCCAAGCATATATCGCGGATACAACGACTGCGAGACCGGGCGATCGATACATTTTTATACGTGCCACTATTTCACCCTCGAAAAAAACAATCAAACTTCGACGAAGGATCGACGAGATTGAGATGGATCTCGGATTTCGAATCGTTTGTGGAAAAAGAGGGCGCGTGTAAAATGTATCAACCAACTCCCCTTCTTCATGTTCCTCCTTTTTTTTTGTTGTTATTCTTTTTGCAGCTAATTCGTCGTGATTAATAGCAGCAGAACGATAGTCTGTACTCTCCGGTGCACGCTCCGTTATTTTCGATCTTGATCGACGAATAATAATCATTTACGCAATGGGCTACAGAAAAAAAATATTCGTTGGCTATTACTAAAGCGTATTACACGTTATGCTCCGAATCGTCTAGAGCCAAAATTCGTCATCAGCCATTATGATCAATCGGTAAAATTTTTCTTAACGAACGACTTTTATTCCATTAGCAAAGTACTCGAGACTCGTCGATTACGGATTTGAAGAAGAAGAAGAAGAAGAAGAAAAAAAACAAGAAAATCATACATAAAAGAAAACAAAAGGACCAAATCGTTCGTGCATTATCGAAAATTATTCTCGAAATGTGCACCCAATACGGAGCCGCGCTCGAGAGAGATAGACCGTTACGAGTATTCTCTTTTTTTCTCGTTCTATCTAATATACTCTAAAGTACTATGTTCACTCTGGCACGACGAGGAAAAACGTAAAATCCTCGTGAATAATCTGTGTAAAGTGATTGAAATCGATCTAAAAAATTCTTATTTTTTTTTGTCTGTTTAGTTTCAATATACGTGCCAATCGTAGATGCAGTCGAAAAGATGCATATTTGTTATTATGGAACATTCTTACCGGTGAAACGTATACGGGGAGTAATAGTAGGCGCAGAGAGGCTCGAGTATACTTACTATACATATACGTACAATATCAATTCGTTATGTCGCGATATAGTTCAAAAATTTCATTACTGCGGTACAATCTTTTTGTGTGTGTGTGAATGTTTCGACAATACTGCACTAATATCGGAATAAAGCTCAAAGCATTGAATCAACGTGTCGATAGACATTGAGACTATCGCTATAATACACGATATAACGTATTGATGGTCATCCGAGCTGTTATATTTGAAGAGGCGCAAAGGGTGGTAATAGTTTTGGGGTTACGAGGTTACAAGGGGTCGAGGGTCGGGGGCGGCGGGCGGCGGGCGAGGGGAGGAGGTGGGGGGGCACCATCGAAGCATCAGAGATCACATCAATGTAAGGCTACATAACGTAATGATGCCGATCAGTCGTTGCGACTCAATTGAAACGCTTTATACGCCTGTTCGCTTCTCTTTTTACAAACGTGTGCCGGAAATGATTAGAAAAGAAAAATGAAACAAACAGAAACACGTCGAACAACATTGAAAGAGATAGCGATAGAGAAGAGGTAGGCATTCTTACTACCAAATTTGCAAGTTCATCGACAAAAAACTCTCTAAGTTCTAAAATTTCTATAATCGTGTCAATCGTCTCGTTTAACTTTCTTTTTTGTTTTTTTTTCGCTCGATACGATCATGATACGATGAGAAAATAATAATGATGAAGAAAATAATAATAGTGTTTAGTTTCGATCGATAGTTTGAGTTATAAAGCCAACAGGGTCTCATTGTCATTCAATATCGGACCGATTTCAGTAGGGTCATACGACTGAAACAATCATTACGTTACATTACCTAATATTGATAATATAACAACAACAAAATCAAAGAGATTCCAGGGCTCCTTGAAGTAGTGGTAGCGCAGGGCAAAGATCTTCATCAGACACTCGCTGCTGAATATCACAATGAATATCATGTTCAGGTAGTCCAGCACATTACTGAACGTGTCACTTTGTTGGTAATGGTCCAGTGTCATTGTCAACATATTGAGTCCGATGAACAACATGATTATCATATCGAACTTTTTGTCCGTCACTATTTCAAACACAATTGCTTGCGGTCTCCACTGTAACGAGACAAAGTTAACACGGAATTAGGATACAAACTTACGAATGAAAAATTATATTTCAAACTCACCCTTGGTCGTGGAATAGCCTTGAGAGGTTTCTTACTGCCCATTTTTTTCATGGCATTGTAATATTTCTTCTGATCCTCCGTCATGAACATCTCGAGCGAACCACCCGCTTTTTTCTTTTGCTCGTTAAAGTTATCGATGATAACTCCAATGAATAGATTGAGGGTAAAAAACGATCCGAATATGATGAAGAATACAAAGTAGAGATACATATAAATATTCGTTTCGCGAATCGGTTGTTTGTTTATCTGAAAATGAAAGATGCAGAATCGATGAAATTACAAGAATGGATAGCTGACGTTATAAATGTTTGAATGACGATGCTTGGTCTCATATAGGACAACATCTGCTTCGATAGAAAGTATTCTGTACTCACGTCTCTCGAATCAATCGCGTCGTTCATAATTTGTATCCAACCTTTGAAAGTTGCAACTTGAAACAGACACAGATAAGCTTTTCCCACATGATCGAAATTCATTGGTGAATTTTCCCAAGTATAGTTTTCAGCTATACACGCGTTTCTGTCTGGTATTATTTCGTGGCTCAATGTAGTTTTGTTCATATCGACGCACTGAAAACATTCATTATGCATATCATTTTTACAACCTTAAATCACATTTAAATATTTTCACAAAACGTTCGGTAACGTCGCTCTCAACGTACTTTGTAATATTTTCCAGCAAAAAGTTGAACTCCCATAATAGCGAAGATTAACCAGAATATAAGGCAAACCAGCAAGACGTTAAAGATAGACGGTATAGCTTGAACCAATGCGTTAACCACCACCTGAACAAGAGATACAGCATTAATTTTTTTCACATCGCGGGTCTATTTTCATTTATTCACAATGAGCAGTGTAATCATTTTCTTTCGTGAAGGTGTAAATGAAGGCTCGCATGATTTAAAAAAAAGTGTACCAAGCTTTAAACTTTGAATTGTTACAGTTTGCTTCGTCGTTAAGCATTCGCCATTTACCGATGACAAATCTGTAAACTCTCTCGTTACCCAGTAAGGATGAGAAAATAGTTAAGATCGATTATAAGGTACAATTTTTCCTTGTTATGCCTTATGTGTAACTATATGGCAAGTTGATCTATGAATGCATGATACTCTAACGGATCCTAAGGATCTAATTTGTATATAGCGGCTTTCTCGGTGATGCGACTGATCGTTGTGCGTGTCTCCAATTGTTGTAATAATCATAAAAATAATAACAATATTAATTAATAATAATAACAATAATGAAAAATATAATCAACAACAATAATAATGTATAACTGTTATACAAAGTGGCATTGTATGAATAATGAATAATCTATCGTGTGGTCCTTGTGCCAAATGAGATTCGTATGTAGCTTCTAAACGCTTTCGTACTATTATCTCTACGTAACGATAATAACTTAATAATTTTCTTTTCATATTTGCTATGAAGCAGAGGGCTCGCTCTGTGTGAAAATAAGCGAGATAAGCTTAGGTCACACGTAATACAGGTAACATATACATACATCTTCGTCAAGTAACAGGCATATGAAAGCACAGACAGCAGACACGACCTCATAAGCATCAAGCAAACATGGAGCATGCGAGAGAGGCATCAATGTTAGGCACATAGCGTATATATTTCTCTATATATATATATATATATAATATATATAATATATAGTATATATGTAATACATTCAGTGGGTGTTCATTCTTATTCGTGTAGTTGTATCACTGTAGTTGTTTATTGTAATCCTTGAATGGAAATTCATTTGGCATTGTTTTTTTTTCTTCCGAATAACGACTAAAACTGTGTCGAAATAATAATATCGAAATTGAACTATTGTAAATTTCCTCTTCAAGTCGACAATACAACGTTAGGCATGCAATTGTTCATAGAACCAATAGAATAAAGTACAGTTTATCCGGTATTTAAATAAGTGTCAGGGTATGGGCATGACCATAACTCTAAACCCAATGTCTCAGCGACCTTACAATTAAACGAGTCTATCGTTCAAGTAATTTTATTACACGACTCGTACATAAATATTGTCTTTTTTTCTTTCTTTAAAAATTAACTTCCTTTGGACAGAAGAGATAAAACGTTAAAAAAAAAAGAAATAATTTCTATTTCCACGTTGTACCAATTGTCAAGGGGTAGATAGATGTTGGCAGTAGTAGTAATATTCACACGTTCGATTGCAAAACTTGGGTATAGGGCGAGTCTCTCGAGTAGTTTTGCTTTTTCGTTCGAGACATTTCGAGACAATATTGGGTTTCGTCAAAAAATTCGTCTACTGGCGCTTATTCGAATATAGAGCATGTGTGTTTCATCGGCTGCGTTATATTTAAAGTTATGTATATATATATATAAATATATACGTATGTATATGTGTGTGTATGCATGGTAACGTGCAAAATGACTTTGCTAATCTATGTCGTTTGTTTGAGATGCTTCTAATTACTAGCAAATAGTATAATCACACGACGGATGTTGTGAATAGTGTATCGACAATATAATTCGATCAAATGCTCTCGGAAATCGCTATGTTGATACGTGCTTGATTCGAAATGTTCGATACGATGAGAGAAATATAACGAAATGTATTTACGTGTAATGTTTGCGTGCTAAGGCATATCGTACTAAAAAGGTACCATGTTCGTGTGTCGATCAAATCGTTCGAGTCGCAACAAATTTAATACTCGTCGTTATGATAATTAAAAAATTGTGACGAATAATAACATTGGTAATTCGCATTCGACGTTGTTGTTGTTGTTTTTTTTTCTATTTTCTTTCCATAACGAACAAAATGAGACTACTACGAGAATGATTATAGTATGACATCGAGATATATATATATATATATATATAAGATTATGTATATATATATTATTATAATATGTGGCATATTGGTTCAACGAGGTAATATCTAGTAAATTAAATAATACGATAAATATCGATGTTAAATCAATTAAAATGAAATTATCAACGGAATAATACAAATTAAAAGGTAACGTCGAAATTAACGAGAGGCGAGGTAAAGAGAAAAGAAAAAAGCGTATTTTTATTGGGCCCTTTTGGGGGGATGGAAACGATTTGACAAACAAAAAAGAAAAACGATAAAACAAAAACAAAAACAATATGTGTGATAAGGTCAGCTGAGACGGTGGGCTACATACCCGCATTCCCTGCATTCTAGACATCGCCCTGAGTGGCCTTAGGGCCCTTAGGGTCCGCATTGTTTTGAAGGCTTGAATCCCGCCCGCGCCACAGAGCGACGCTACGAAGTTAATGAGCGACACCTGCGAGCGAGAAACGAGAGGGAGATAACAGCAAAAGTTTACGAAAAAATCAAACGTAAAACAAAAGGATAGAACGATGAAAAAAAAAGAAGAAGAAGAAGAAGAAGAAGAAACAGACTGGGGAGATAACGGCTCTCGTTAACGCTGACAGAGAGATCCGGGGCGGTAGTCTTCGTCTAAATATAAAAAATCTACGTTTAATAACGTGATTGCGTTATTTAGATAAAAAAAAAGAAGAAGAAGAAGAAGAAGAAGAAGAAATCTCGATCTCTCTCGTGTTGTAATCGTTCGGTATTAATACGATTTATATATATGGTGCAAATAAGATACTGCTAGAATAAGAATGAGCTAAAAATTGAGGGGTTAGAGGCGAGGGGGGGGGGGGGGGGGCTGGAGAATATTGGAGGGATGTTTTCCGGAAAATAGAGGGAAGAAGATCTGCCTCAGTCGCGCTGGCCTCGAGGCTGCACGCCGATATCCTATTAGCTCTCTCTTGTGGTGTTTTCCGCTCACGAACAATTTTTTTTCACGACGATTCTCATTCGTAGCTAAAACATTATTTATCGCTCGCCTCCGTAACCTGTTCTCTATTCTTTTTGGCCAAAATAGTAGCCTCGTATCGCAGATATACATATATATATGTGTTTATATATATATCTATGTATATATACATATAATTCGTTAATTAGCAGCAGTATAGTAGACATAGTAGAGTTACGGTATACAACAACGTATAGCAATAACAACCAGGAGAGACGATGTACAAGAGATACAAGACGTAGATATGAGGTGTTATAGTATACATTATAATATAGCAATAGTTTAGTAGTTTAATATAATAATAATAATGATGAAAATAATAATAATAATAATAATAATAATAATAATAATAATAATAATTGATAATAAACGATAATAATAATCATAAGAATAATAGTAATAATAAGAATAATAATAATAATTATGTGAAACGAAAACAACGAACAATCGGCTCCGTCCTGAAACAGATGAAATTTTCTTTTTTACGCCGTTCTCTGCACTCGTCAACGTTTGCGAACCGAGTAACCGAAAATTCGTATTTTACAAAAATTTGAAGACAACGGATCGTATCGAATTAATTGAAGAAATAATTCTTGTCTGTTTTTTGTTTTAAATTCTTTTTTCGCTAATGACGTTAAGTAACAGATTCGAAGAACAATGCAGCGTACGAGCGGATTATAAAGGGCGACATCTGCGAAAGTAGGAAGGAAGCAACATCGCCATGGGGGGGTGGACTTTTGTTTCATCTCCGCGATTCACGTAAAAGTGCTCTTCGCTCAAATATTGACGAAGCATCGTCCCTTCCCGACCCCAGCCCGCTATCGAAACACCTCTCACCGTCACATAGAAAATAATAAACACACACACACAAGGAAGTATTTTACATTACATAGAAAGCGTAACGTTCTTTGCAACAACGATCAATGTTTACCAAACTTTTATATTTAGGATATATAAAAAGGCGTACACCGCAGTAGCTAGTACGTCAACAATTTCCGGATGGTTCTCCACGTTTTTCATTTCGTTCTTGCTCTCACTTTTTAATTCGTGTATTGACACCAAAAAGTCTAACCGGGCACACGTCGATCGTACACGATATATGTTTCGTTTGTCACAAGCACACCACAGTATGCTACAACGATTATCGTAGCAGCCATTGTTTTTCGTTTTTTTATTTATATTTTTATTTTATACGAAATCTTTCATCGATACTCGTTCTAATCTTCGTTTTCTTTCGTTTTTACGTGTTTCGATCACAATGGAGAAAGCCAAAGCTTCACACTTTGTTGCGAATGGACGATCTCGCCTTTCATCGATTTTTTTAAACAGAATATTTTGGCTTTATTGAAGAAAAGAAGAAAAATATGTTAAATTTAATGTAGATGAGTCGATTGGACTTGTAATCGACGAAAAACGAGAACTCGTCGATTCGTTATAAATCCTCGAAATCTATGGATTATGTTGGGGGGTCGGGGGTTGAAAAACGTTAAATATGATAATAGCATAAGATGATATACACGTGAATATATCATTGAATCCCTCTGAGTTCGACCGATGACTTACTCTCATTCCCTCCCAACGGGATACCGCTCGTAAGGGCCTCAAAGCCCTCAATGTTCTCATTGAACGGAAAGCCGGGATGTCCGCGGCACCGGCCCAGATTGCCCCCAAGTTGATCAGTGATAGCTATCGTCATTAACTCAAATTATAGTTGTGCAAATTTTCGTTCAAAATCAAACATTCTCATAAACATCAGAATAATATGTAGTTATCTTTCTTTTCATTTTCTATATTTTTTGTTTGTTTCGCAAAATACGTCAAAGTAAGTCCACTGGAAGCTTCTGTGCTCCGGTTGTACGGCTTCGTGTCTTAGATTCGACATTATTGTCGTGAAGGGAGAAAGAGAAAAAGAAAGAGAGAGAGAGAGAAACAGAGAGGGATATATAGATAGATAGAGAGAGAGAGAGAGAGAGAGAGAGAGAAAGGGGTAGAGAGGATGACAATACTAAACTAATATCATGGATAAATAGATATATTATCTGCTTGAATTCGTAGGCTTGCTGAAAAATTGAATAGCTCATAGAAACAGAGATTTCAAAGTTAATAGATTACCGATAGCAATAATACTAGGATCGTATCACAGGATTTTTTTCAATCATTCGTTAGGACCGAATCGGAGGAGGAAAAAATCCTGTGGTTCTTCAAATAACGATTTTCGTACTTCGAGGAATTGTGAAAAGTATGAATTTGTAAGAAACGTCCATCGCGATATTAACGTCGTACGTCGATACGACCATTCTTCGAGAAGTTCGTCTTTATTACGATAAACGATATTGGACGTCTCGACAAAATTCTAAACTCTGAATGGCTATTCCATGTAGGAAAAACCGGATTATGTCGTTTAAAATTTGTTTTTTCTTACCATGACGATGATGAAGTCGAGCCAGCACCAGGCATTGGTGAAGTATTTCGCAAATCCAAGAGCCAGCCACTTGATTAACATCTCGAGAAAGAATATGACGGTAAATATTCGATCCATATAGTACAATATGTCCTGTAGGATAGGCCTCTGTTGCAGATGAACGTCCTCGAGGGCCTGAACACAGAAAACATCGGTTATAACTCGTTCGCAACGAATCAAAACAAAAATTCAATCATAAAGTCAAATTTTGAATATTTTCGTTTTGCAATTTGTGTTGGTAATTTGTATAGGCGAAACTCACGAGTGCCATACTGCTGAGCAATATCATAGTGATAACAGCGGTCTCGAAGTACTTGTTCTCGATAAGTTGAAACGTTTTGAGCCTCAGATTTGCCCAGCCTTGCCAGAACGGCGCGTCGTCATCACCCGCCAAAAATGGAAATTTCTTATAACAGTTGTCCGGACAACAATCAGCTGGATATTCGCCGTCGATTATTTCACCATCGACCGGAATTGCATCGCCGTCGATATCGTCCTCCCCTTCCTCCCCGTCGTCCTCCAGATCTGGAAGTAAACAGGAAGCAAATTTATCTTAGTCTCGCTAAAAACAATAATAATTAAAATATAAAATGCACAAATTTTACGTACCTTCTGGATCGAGATCTTCTTTACTCGCATCTTTCTTCTCCTCGCCGTCGTCCAACGAATCCATACTTCCTTTGTGACTCTCGTCTTTGAATAGACGATTTTTGTGACTTCCGTACGACTTATTGCTAAATAATAAAACGACGTTTGTTTAACGACGGGGTCGTCGAGCGAGGAATATAATACTGAACGATCGTCACGCCACGAACCTTATCGTATCTTCGTCATGATGATTTATATAATCGCGGTCCAGTCCGTAGTCACGATGATTTATGGAATTGCCGATGGCTTTGGTGTTGTTGATGCTGAGCCTCTCCCGCTTCAATTTACTTCTAAGATCTCCTTCGGTAAAATAGTGAAAAAAGCATGAGCTCCGTGCCAATGATAATTAGGTCGAATAGCGAGAAAAGAAAAGTAAATAATATCGAATAAAAGTATTTTTTGTGATAACGTTGTTTATAATTATTATTACCATGAATGGTGAATTCCATGCCATCGCCGATCGCAACTTCCAGCTGATTATTGAACTCCTTGGCACTCTTCTTGTCTCTGTACCCGTCCAATTCGCCATCTGCAAGATCTCGATCGCCGTCGCGGTCTATTCCATCTGCGCATTTACACATTATCTCTAACCCATCCCACCTGGCTAATGTGTCTCGTAATCACGTGTTTTTTGTTTGTTTTATATATTAATTATTGTATAATGCGATATTCATTATTTATCGATGTAGAAAATAAATAACCCACGCCGTATTATACTCGAAGAGATAGTAGAAATAATCGCAAATTTTGTATTCCGCTGGTAATCAAGAAGTGAAAATTGATATACTGTAATTATTGACAATATTTGTTATAAATATATAATTAATCGTTAGCAAATAAGAGGAATATTTGTTGAGGAATTTGGCATATCGCGTATTCACTTCCCGATACTGAGAATTCCCGTCAATCGAGAGTTTGAATTTCCCAGAGAATGGAGAAGAAAAAACCAAATATACCGATAGATACCCATGCAGTTTACGCAGGATTAATAAGAACTTTCTCTTTTTTTTTCATTTTTCACCAGGTGCGACGTTCCTCGAGCTCGTTGATCTCGAACTCGATATCGATAATTCTATCGATAACTCGATAGAATATTCGTAAATCTACGTTTTTGTGCTCGGGTGCTTGAATTCACAAGTGCTTACGAAAAATCACTTTGTTTTATGAATGGCAGGTACTAATAATCGATACGTTAATTATTCAACGAACCCGAGAACATTCTTGCTCCGTCACGAATTTATTCTCATTAATTCTGCCCTCGTACGTAATTTTGATCGGAATAGGCGCGACCTTTTTTTTTTATTGAAAATGTAGTCATTCGATGCGAAATTGAATAGCGATCAAATACGGAAAGATTCATTTGATAAAAATTAGAAGCGAATAGAATTTTCGATAAGAAAGAAGAGAAAAGAAAGTATAATATTACTATGAAAATATGGTGAAGTGACACTGATATATAATGACTACAAAACAAAGATATTTTGTATATAACACTTGGTCATATCCACCTCAAATCCAACTTATAAAAGCGACTGGCAACTATCCGAAATTATAAGCGTCTTTCATCGAGCTATTATTTATAATCTCACTATGTTTTTTTGTTTTATTTTCCAACGAACTCAGCTGCGAAATGCAATTCGTCGTCCTAGCTCCATGATAAACGCTACGAGTATGTTTTCATTACGTTTCTATCGATGTTTTTCATTGATGTAATTTTTAATAGCAACGATATGTGCGATCAAAAGCGAAAGTTAAGAGTGAAGCTCGATTTTAAGAAAATAAATGAAAGAAAGATAAATAAGGAAAAAGATCGCATCGATACGCAAAACGTGCGCAAGAAGTTTTGTCGAAATTTCAATTCCTAAATTTGTATTTGTAGATCGTACGAGTGAGTATAATAAATACGAAATAAATAAAAGATATAACGAAAAACGAATTATATCAAGCACGGCTAAATGATAAGAGTGTAAACACAAACTACACAGCGCACACAGCAAGCGATCTGATTGGATATAAACCTTCTTTCCAACTGTTGGATGGTCCCTCACCTGGCGCCTGATCGGATATCTGGTTGGTGAATTTGGCTCTCATGAACTTAGTTACTTCAGCGAAGTTTCGCTTGACCCACGCTATAAAACGTGCTATTCGGTCAATCGCCTCGGTTATTTTATTGGTATCGTTGTCGGCGGTAGGTGCCGAGAGATTCGACGAACCGAAATTGCTCAAAAGCAAGGCCAAGAAGAGATTGAGTACCTGTTGTTTAGGCAATCACGAATCGCAACATTAAATACATTTTGATGTATTGGATAAATTGTAATAACGAAGAAATTTGTGATACGTACAACCAAGTTACCAATGACGACGGTAGCCAAGAAGAACGGTATACAGGAAACGTCACCGACCCACATACAGTCCCACATAGACTCGATCCATTCACCGCACAATACGCGAAATACGATCATAAAAGAGTGCATGAAATCGGTAAAATTCCATCTTGGCAGTTCACCGCCAGGAAAACGATCGACGTTGTCCGTGTAATTTTTACCGAACAATTGCATACCCATTACAGCGAATATGAATATAATGATGCAAAGTACGAAGGTCAAGTTACCGAGAGCTCCCACCGTTCTACCCATAATGGATATCAACAAATTCAACGTTGGCCACGATTTCGCTAGTTTGAACACTCTCAACTGTAAAGAAGAGTACAAATATTATTTCATAATCGTTCAATGGCTTTGACTCCGTTCAAGTTTGTCGATCGCATAGTTTCAAGGCTTGGTATATAGTTGGAGCTTACCAATCTGAAGGAACGCAATACGGACAATCCTTGAACTCCCTCGAGGCCCAACTCGAGAAGCGAGAGAGCAACGATTATGAAGTCGAATATATTCCATCCCTCTTGAAAATAATACTTTGGACTCATGGCCATGAGTTTCATGCCCGCTTCGATGGCGAAGGTTGCAGTAAAAAACTGTAAATTATTTATTTATAGATAAACCTTTATTTTCACGACGAAACAGAAATATGTCTCTTTGTGTTTGTTTAAAGGAAGAAAAGAGTTGAAAATTCGGATTTGTCGCATTGCTCCATTGATACTCACGTAATTTCCGGATTTGAGTACTTTCTCCATGTCTTTATCCATGTCGTGATGATCGAGTGCCATGAATAGTGTGTTGACAACGATGCAGAGTGTGATGAAAAGTTCGACGAAAGGATCGAACACAATGAGAGCTACCCACTCTTGAAACTTGAGCCATGCCCAACAACAGTCCCAGACGCAAAATAGATCGATACCTCGTACAATAACGGACAATACTTTTTCCTTGAGCGTCGGGCCTTCTTCGTCGTCGTCTGTTGCAAAGTAATAGATCGAAACTGTACTATGTGTTAGTAAAGCTTGTTTGGCACCACTCTTTTTTGGGGAAAGAGTTTTTTTTCTTCTAGATGTTTAATAAGTTAAAAGAATGTGATTTTTTTCATTTCTTTTTCTTTCATAGAGATCAGAAAAATAAAAAGTAGATAGTGAATGGAGTACAAGGAAAATGTGTGAAAGAGAGAAAGAGAGAGAGAAAGAGAACGATATAGATTTATAACGTTTTAACTATTGGCTTGTAGCAATTGTCGCGGGCGCGCGTTTAAATCGCATTTTGGTGGGGAAGCCGGGCAGTGCAATCTTACAATAAATATATCCCAAGTAACCAGAGCTAGGTAGAGTTTATAAATTTTAATAATTTTGATTTTTCAGAAAAACGATAAAGGGTACATGCTTTTGAGTTAATTAAGTACTTTCCAATTAGTTCTTGGACATCTGTATTTCATTTATCCCAGCTCTGACTATAATAATAATATTTTATAATTGTTAATTAATAATGCCGTGGGACGAATTCTACTCTTGGTTCTTGTATCGCAAAATGATCCACCTACGATTTTAAAACCTTGCTCAACGAATTCAGAGTCAAGGTAAGCCCAACGATTTTCATGAAAAAAAAAAAACTATAATATGTTATCGCGCAAACAGAGGAGGATGCGATAATGAAGAAGCGAAAGTGCCGTAGACACAAGACTTTTTACGACGGAATTGAAGATAAAAACGTGGCGTGAAAATTCGAAGTGAGCGAAAAGAAAAGTAGAAAAACTAGGTGAACTCAAAAGCCGTGTCTTCTCCTTGGCGGTGTTTGGCAATTTGGGATTATGCGTCATGCAGTCTGAGCATAGACGGCGATCATTGACCGCAATCACGTTTTGCCGGTCAACGTACTTTTTTTTTTCTTTACAAAAATGAAATTGATGCAAAATTCGGGAAATCAGCTACAGTTGGGTTCGTGCATTGATGAATTTTTGTTTATAACAGCCGCTTTCACCAGTTTCTGAAAACAAAGATCCCAATAATCTTGGATGCAGTGAACTATGAAAATATACGTTAATTCGATGCAACGAGACAATCGAAGAAAAAAAGGAGAAAATAAAAATAATCAAATCAGTGCGACGAAATTTGCGAGCGTGAGTTCGTGCAGACATAAGATCACAACTACTTTCGTCTATGTCCGAGAGTCGAATGCGTTTTCATGCACTCTCGTCGTACTCGCGCGGGGACGATGATAACTGAATCTCAAAAAAGAAAGAAAGAAAAAAAACGATCGATTGAAAAGAAAAACAAACAACAACAAAAATAGGATCGCGTGCCTATCATACGTGTGATCGAGATATAAACACGCATGCGAATTATTGCTTTTTTTTTACGCAAATAACGTACAATATCAAACAGTTTTTCGTATTTCGCAACGATACAGAAAAAACTCTGTTTCCCCAAAAAAAAATCATCAAACTACGTTTGCCAAGTAAATATAGATTATTTAACTTACACACATACCAAATCCTCTTACATAAAAAATTCACATTTTTAAAACAAAAATTAAACAGATTCCACGTTCCGAGCACAATTGCTTTGTTTTACATGTTCTTTTTTTTGTTACACCACTCGCTCTAATAACAGCAACAATAATAATAATAATAATAATAATGACAATAATAATAATAATAATAATAATAATAATAATAATAATAATAACCGCAGGCAATTATTGTACAGCAGGATCAAGCCTCGGAAACTCGTGTTTTCGGTGGAAATAAAAGTGTGACGAGCACGTATATAATGTGTTTTTCTTCATCGCCTATCGAACGTTGACCGGCCAATTCACGGCGAGAGACGAGCCAGAGAAACCCGATTTTAACGAGAACAAAATGAGAAGAATAAAGCGATTGAAACGAGAGAGAAAACAAAAACACGATCTCATCGCGTAAAGAAACTGTACAGGTTGGCACGCGTGAAAGCGTTGTCGAGAGAACTGGTGTGTGTTGAGAATCTGAATAGCACACGAATTTGCGTCAATCTCTTGTATCATAGTGACCAGAGCACACATCGTACATTCTGTTTATTCGAGAATTAATGACGTATATATATATATATATCGAGAGAGAGATTGTTTATTATTAAAAGATACCGAGAATTGATATTACCTCCTTGCTCCGATGCTCTACTCTGCCGGCCAGCAGCCTGCTCGATTATGTCGTTGAGGACCATGACATCTGCACCGAGCGAGTGATTTAATGTGAATTTTGTCTCATCTTCAAATTTGTATAATAATTTCATAATATTACGATATTATTACCTTTCATATCGACTACGGCGTGTTGTTGGGAAGGCTCTATGAACGGGTTGTCCTGCTGTTTCGTTTTACCCAGTGGATCTTCCATCTCGGCATCCTTGAATTTAATTCAAAATTAATCAAATAAAAGTGTGTTCGCAAGGCTTGAAATAAAAGTTACGATTATTGTGTTATTTTATTGAAGCAAGGAATTGAAATTAATATAATTTTTCAATGCATAAAATTAATTCGTGAAATAATGAAAGTTGACGCGTAATTACGTGAAGATGTTTTTGCGTCGAATCCGCCAAGTGACCGTTAACGGACGGTGGTCTTGCCGATCTACTTCTAAGTCTACTCTCCTTGGTCATAGATTTTCCGGCATTGGCGAGACCACCGAGCAAATCCGCATGAGACGTGTACGAGAGTCTCGATGCGTGGGACGTGTAGGAAGAGTGACGCGAGCCAAGACTCGCGTAATAAACCGGCACGACGATGGTGCCATTCTCCTCGGACATTGGTGTAACGGCGTTCGAGTCGTCGGCGTATGGCAAATGTTCCTGGGCGTCGAGATACGTCGAGAGTACGAGTGGCTTACGATCGCCACCCGGTGGACCGACGAATCTTCCACGTCCGTTACGTATTGTAAATTGATGACTGCCACGACTGCCCCTTCTCAGATTAAACGGCGAGCCGGGTAGACTAAGGCTTGCCTGAAAATAAAAATCATTCGAAGATGTAATTCATCGAGATGTCTCATAATCACAACGCACATTTAAAAACAACGAAATCAATTAACGAAAAGACAACGAAATAACAAATCCTGTATAAACTATCGCTCAACAAATCATATTAATTAATTTCTAAGTTTATCTTTTGGTTGCTAATCCAAAGACTGCTATGAGCGACAATTCGGAAGAACATTGAATATACGTATAATCTCCCTGTGATAATGTGAATTGTCGCTGCGCTAACTACTTCCCCAAAGTGATCGTACGTGACTGAAAAGATAACGAAGGGTCGAAAATAAAAAGACAAAAAGAAGAGAAATGCACACCGTCGATCGCCCTTCGAATTCGTGTCGAATGGCAAATATTACACGAATAAACGGGAAGTAGGGCACATTATTACGAATGTACGATAACGTATGAGTTGTTTTTGTTTTGTTTTTCACAATCATTTCAGTGTCGGAATGTTTACACGTGAAATTTTGGCGTTTCGTTCTGCTCGTACGCAGTATCGAGCCCCAATAAACTTTTCTTCGTTCATTTTTTAAACAACGTTTTTCTTTTTTTTTCTATCTCTTCGATACGATATTAACTGAGTAATTAAATTACTTCCGTTGATGATTTTATTTGTTGTTGTGCCTATATTTAAAGAGTACGTACAGTTGGAGCTGACGTAGCCCATCACGTACCTTCCTCAGACTTTCCCGGTAGGCATTAGTAAACTGGCCGTTAGCGGCGCGAGAGACCTTAAGAAAAAAAAACAAGAAAAGGTATCTCCTACCAAACGGTCGTAAAGTGAGAGCTATTTAGGTTTTACACCAAGGAGACACGTATTTGCAGAAGCACATTTATAGTATTGTGGTGTTATTTTGCATATGTGTTATTTTGTTTTGGATTCTTTTTTTCCGTGAGATGTATGTACGTTTATTTGGATGTTTGTGTTTGTGTATGAAAGAGTTTGTATTAAAGTGATACCCTAAAATACTTGTATTCTTTATTTTTATTTGCCATCCCTTGCAGGCTTTTCATTCCGGTATCAAAGAAGAGCTTCGAAGTTGTACAAAAAATGCAGATTTTGCGAAAAATATTTAATCAGTACTCAAGTCGATTTCAACGACGAAATAAAAGTATGTACTTTCTTTTATAATCGACAATTAATCCTTATAGTTAATGCACAACCGTGTCGTGTCGATATTTTAAAAAATTTTCACCTAAAACTACAAATACAGCTGAACATACGAAAATTTGTACGTTCTTCCTATTTTGTTACTGAAATCAACTCGAGCGCACTTGAAACATTTTTGTTATTCCGAAACAATTAAAGGCTCATTTTGCATGGAATGAAAAACGTGAAAAGGACCCAAATCAAAATATTATTTTCAAAGCGTTTTAGCGCATCACCCTAACATGTATACTATATATATATACTGGTAATTAGCTCAATTTTGTTATCCGAAATACACATCGCTCATAGCAAAGGATACTTTCAAAGAACAATGATAGTTTATAAGTAATACAATACGTATAAGTATACTCAAAGATGGTAGGTAACCAATGTTTTTTTTTTCTTCTTCTTTTTTTTGGTTCAAGTGTAGACTTCGTACGCAGATCGCATGCAAATTATGAGGGCTCTATCGATGATTATTTATTTGACATTCTTGAATAGAAAAAAACAACAAATCTTGTATTTCGTTCTCGCTGAGCCCTGCTTTACGACCTTTGATCGGTGAATGAAACTTTTCTCATTTGACCAGAATGACACGATCCTACGACGATCATTCGTTCTAAATTCGTATCTCGTTTACATCGTTTTAAAAATATTTTTTTTATTTTTATACATATATATCATATTTTCGTTAAGCATTATCGTTACGTGAAGGTACGTGGTCGATTCGAAAAGACGCACGGCTTTGAAAAACTACAAACCACCTGCAAGAAGTCTTTATACCGTTATCGAGAAGATACCTACCGATGAAAGGAAAAGAAAAATCAAGAGAAATACGTATTCGAAAAGAAAAATACGACGCATGCCAAAGAGAAGTGGAAGCTCACGTAGAGAGTCAATTAATCGTGAATCTTTTATCTACGCAACAATGACGACGATATAATACGATCTACTGGATACATCGAGAAAGGCAGATTAGCCGAGGGAAATATTGAAGATTGTTATCTGGTTTCTTTTTAAGCCCACTCATTTCTTACGCATCGCAGGACATTCTCATTATGCAGAAATTATTATTAAACACTTATCTTGCACACGACATTCCAAAATGCATTATCTTATTGATTATTCTTTCTTTTTTATTAGCCCAACATCGTGTCGCAACGTAAATTAAATCCACGAGCGACGAAACGATACGAAGAAGAAAGAAGTAAATCAACGAAAATGAGAGAATTGAATAAAATTGCGACAGACAAGAGCATCGGCGAGTTCCGAATGTTAATAGCACGAATCGTGACAAATTTACAGCGTTAACCAAATTCGAAAGAACGAAAATCATGCAAAAATTGCCGCGAATAATCAATCTCGATTCTTTTTCCTCTTGACAATTTACGAAATGACAAACTCTCTTTCGATCGCACGACACTGTAAATTTGTTTGAAATTGTCATTAATGAGACACGAAATAGATGAAATTTCAATATTTAAAATCGATAAAAAATCAGGACTTTTGTTAAAAATAGAATATTTTGTCAAAATGAAAGATGCACTGCGTTTTTTTTGCTCGTCTATGCCACCAATCACAGATTCATGAATAATATTTTCCAAAGCTTGTTTTATGAACGGGGTAATAGTACACGATCTCGAACGCAAAACAATAGAAGCAGCAGAATCGATCGATCGATCGAGACTAATTAATTGCAATCGAGCTTAGTGGCTAAAATCTGTGTCGCGCTATTTTATCCCCTTCTTTTTGTATCAGTTGAGACAGACGTATGTTTGCGTTAAGTATCAAAAGTAGAAGAAAATGAAAATAAAATGAAAGAAATGAGAAAACAGACGGGTTAGAGGAAGAAAAAGAAGAGATTTTCGGTACTTGAATAACTTACAGCGCTGACTTTTCGGACTTTGTTAGCCGCGTTGCTGTGATTGTTGTTTATCGGTTTTATCCTGTGTTCGCTGATGGATTCGACGGATCTTATGCTCATGCGTTCCTTGTTGTTGTCGTCGTTGCCTTTTTCCTGGCCGACGAATAATTCGTAACTGTGACACGAGAAGTCCGACGGTGATTTGACGATCTGATCGGCTGCTTCGGCTGCAGCTGCGGCTTCTCGTGCTGCCGCTTGTGCCGCGAGCTTGTTCTCTTTCGCTAATGCTGCCTCTTCAGCTTCCTGCGACCAAAAATATCGCAAAACTTTATTATATTATTGCTAAAAGGCACGTTTTAGGATTTAAAAAAATTAAATTACCACCAGAAAAGACTGTTTTTCTGTAAGAATCTGCCGTTTCAAAGCAATAATTAAAAAAAAACTTATTTTTGATTACGTTCATTACATTTTTTAAACGAAAATATTGATTAGAAAATATTTTATCATTCAGCTATCCGCATTGTTCAATTTTATTGAAATTTTATTGTTGCGTTTATCGATTATACGTGAAATTGAAAACAAAGATATTCGGGACACAGTTTTTTTTCTCAAACTGCCTGTACAGTGTAACTTAAACTTTTATAATATAATATATGTGGCGGAGGTTTTCTGCAGTTTCCCTCCGTCCGTGGCAAATGCGATACAGGGAGATTAGGGGGAATGCGAAACGGCTGCAGCCGTGGTCGCGAATAAGAATGTCGGAGGATAGTTCGAATGGAATGGTTGCATATATAGGTGTGTAAAAACCCGAAGAGGGTTGTGCACAATAAACTCCCACATTATAATTATAATATAATATATGTGTATATAATCGTGATTGAATAAAATATTTGGAAACAGACCCTTATAGCTTCCTCCTCGGCCGCCTCTTCCTCCTCCGCCTTTTTCTGCAACTCGTCGTATGACATAGCGACAATGGCGAGGATCAAGTTGACGAGATAGAACGATCCAAGAAATATAATGACGATGAAGAAAAGCATGTGCCAAGGACCGGCTGACCTCAGGACCAACTGATACAAGTTCTCCCAATAGTCCTGGGTCATCAAACGAAACGCCGATAATAACGCCCAGCCGAAAGTGTCGAAGCTCGTGTAGCCGTAATTTGGATTTGAGCCGTATCCTTGAAGACACGTATAGCCGGGATCGCACATACTGAAATCAATATATTTTCATTACCTTATTTCGTCGACGTTTCTTTTTTCCAATTTCTTTCGCCAATTTTATTTTCATACCATTTTAACGAATTCATCAAAATTCAATTGGATTTCAAAACAATGCTTGAAACTTCGAAAAAAAAAAAAAAACGAAATAAAATATAATAGTTACTAACCCGGCTCCCGATGAATTCCCACATAACGGCATATTCCCAGCGTCATCGACGTACCAATTAGCTGCAAAACAACGATATTGAGATATTTTCAAAAAATTAGTCAATTCATAAAATGCATTTTGATTTTTTTGTTACTTTTACCGATAGTTAAAAAGTAAATGACTCACTTTCGTTACTCATGAATCGCTCCCAGCTTTCGGCGGTGAGATTTCCCCACGAGCCGTCTTCCGGAAAGTTTTTTATACACTTTTGCGTCAATACCCCCATATAAATTTGGAGTCCCATCAACGCAAAGACGGATAGGGAGAACATTGTTAGGATTATCACATCGCGCAGGTTTTTTACTGACTCTATCACAGCGCCGACAATGGTTTTCAGACCTAAAGAACAAGGACAGAACGAAGAGACATTCATACAAGTGAGTCGTGCGAGACGGCCACTGCCGCTAAATCAAATTTTCGCAATAACTAAACACACACGGTTGACAAGAATTTTCTCGTTTTTTTTTGTTTCCGTTTTCTTTTCTCATCGTATTTCAAACGTTTTGTTATTTCCGTTTTCATTTTCTTTTTCATACTTTTCACCACGACTCTATCGTAATTGCATCCCTTTTGGATTACAACGCGAGAATCAAGCCGAAGAATAGGAAGACGAATTAAGAAAAAAAGAGAAAAAAAAGACACCTTATGTTGCTTCATAGACTATGCGATATCGATATATGAAAGATATATATGTATATATTATATAATGTATGTAATAATGTTTATGACAATATTCTATAACGCTATGCATTATTGTCACTTCTACACGTTTCTATTGACTAAGCATACCTGGTACAATAGCGACAGTCTTCAAGGCTCGGAGGACTCGAAATGTCCTGAGAGCGGCAAGGTTGCCTAGATCTATGCCCATCGTCACATAACTGCAATACACCCGAACGTCACACACATTACAGTGATACAAAACGTAAAAACAACAAACGATATATCAAAATTAAATTTAAAAATAAAAAAAAATAAAAAAAAAGAACTGTAATATATATGAGAACGAAAATACAAAATGAAACGAAGAAAACAAATATCACGGAACTTTACGAAACGATACACGAAAGAGAAATTAAAACGAGTTTTAAATAATCGACATTACTTACTGCTACTACCCATGATATACCGTATCTTATTTCAATTTTATTTCTTTCATTGTTATTTTCTCTATACTTAGAAATCCGGTTTCCTTCATATTTTCTTTTCTTTTTCTTTCTTTTTCTCAGGACATCATAGGTAATAAATTCTCTCTATATCCGGCATGCACGATATAGGTTTATGACTTTTGTTTTACGTGTATAATCGATAATAATTATCAATGAAGTACCTAATTTCTTTCAATTAAATATTTATTATATACCTATACATATACATACACACATATACATATATATATATATATAAATATATATGTATGTATATATATTAATATATATATGTAGTATATAAGTTTGACTATCAAACAAATTTTTACGTAATTATTTACTAATCTACAGACAATACCAAGTAAATTCAATTGATCACTCAACTAGTGTATAGTAATCATATATATCATACTATAGTGTGATTCAATGACGCGTGTGATTCGTCATCTAATTAATTGTAGTACGTTTACGATGAAATTTTTTGTGGTGCGTTAATTTCGTGTATGTGTGTGTGGGGGAAGTTCTTCCTCGTGTAATGCGAACGATGTTGACTATTAGATTTTTCATAGTTGTACGATAAACTGCTACTAAAGCAGATTCTATGTGTGTGTGTGTGTGTGTGTGTGTGTGTGTGTGTGTGTGTGTAGGAGTCTGTGCGTGACACATGATGATCGATAGGGGACTTCTCCGTATTTTGCTATTTACGTGTTTATGACAGCCTAATTCCGTCACTTCTACCCTCGTGTCCACCTATTATAGACATTTTTTTCCGATAGATTTGATGTTTTTTTTCGCGTTTCTGCCATCGTCGATTTTGTAACGTTCGATTTTTTTAATTTGTAATCACGATAAAAAATTGTCAACGTCCGTTGACAATCGCGAGAAGTTGTAATCTGTTGTTCCTTTTCTAATTTTTTTCTCTTTTTGTTTTATTTGGTAATGAAAGAAACAACGTAATAACTTGAAATTCACATGCGAAACGATAAATGATTAATTTACCGAATCCTCTCCCTAACTGCTCATGCAAATTCGATAATAGGTCGTAATTACAAAGTATAAAAAATACCATTCGAGATTCGTTGATCAATAACAATTCGAGGATGATCAACGTATTAACATCAAGGAAAAAAAATTGAAAAAAAAACAAAAAAAAAGAATTGGTGTCGATTACGTTTGAATTCTTCGTGCGCACGTTGTTTCCTGCATTATCAGGCGAAATTTTATCTTTTCGTTTTACTTTTGAATTTTTATTTAATACAATTTCCGTCCTTTCTTTTTCTCGGTTGAAACGCGAAAGTGATGTTTGTCCCAATCACACACGATTCGATCTGTCTCGTTCATTCGCTCCTCGACGCTTTCACACGTTCTTTTTTTTCTTTTCTTTTTTCTTTAAATGCCGTTTAAGTATCGTCGAACGAACGATACGTCGGGTGTCATTATCATCGATGTATAATATGCGTATCACGCGTAACGAGGTGGAAATGGAGAAGGGGCCGAGAAAAAAAAATATTTATATATATAAATATGTATCCCCTCCCTCTCGTTCATTGTTAATAACCTCATCATCATTGACATCATAATCACCATTATCATCATCATCATCATCATTAATAAAGAAAATAAATATGTTTAACTACTCACGCTAAAGCTATAACTACGAAGTCGAGCCAATTCCATGCATCTCTAAGATAGGTAAAAGGCTGCAGAATGAAACCCCTCGCCATCACCTTAACGGCGGACTCAAATGTGTAGATGCCCGTAAATATCACTCTGAAACCATAAATAAACCACTCAGCTTTATAATTACAAATTTACGCCATTGCAAAATCCCTTACCGACTATGTATTACTGTTTTTTTTTCTTTTTTCTTTTTCTCGTTACACGTCTCGCGTTATCCGCAATTTTGTATATTTTTTTCTCTCGCACCTTCCTGTCGTCTCTCAAAGACGAATTAATTGTTTTTTTTTGTTTTTTTTCAAGACAACACACAGATCTAAACACGTTCGTTAAAATCGATGCGAATAGTACAGTGAGCGAACGCGGTGCTATTCGCGCGAGTCAACGTTACAACGATTGTATTGTATTTTTTTTTTCTCTCTCTAATCTCATCTATGTCAGCTAAACAGATTATTACAAACTTACCAACAGAATATAATTGATCACACAGTGCTACTTATGTACTGTATCATCTATAAACACGTAGAATGTTACTTGAAATCTAGATTATAATATCCGAGATAAATAAATTAATTTAAAGTTCCTCTAATGTACTTTGTAATTGCATTTCTTTTTCTTTGTTTATCTTGCGGCAAATACGAAATCTACATTTTATTTCGTAAATATCAGTGTTTAGAAAGTTATTGATACTTTTTTGAGACTCGAGTTTCGAGCCACGAATTGGACAATCGATAGCCGTGAATGAGAGAACGTTAATTTACTTCGAATTGAAATTTTTATCGATTTTGTAGATTTCTTGTGACGAATTTGCATAAGTGATTTTTTAGAAAAGTCGTACGTTCGAGAAACGTGCTCGATTACGTTTTACACTGAAAATACGTACTCAGTGGATTCGATGGTGGGCGTGGTGGGCATGATCATGAGTATGCAGTTAACCAAAATAGTGGTGATGATGAACACAGAAAAGAGTTGATGAACCAAAATATAGATCGCCACACGCCGTATTGGATTGAACGGATCGAGGATCCATAACGCATCCGTCGCAGAGAATCTGTATATGTCCTTCCCCTTGCTGATGACCACGAACGTCTACAAAAAAGCGAGCAAATTACTCGTAGTTATCAAAGAATCAATCAAACAAATAATTGGTAACGATAAAAATAAACGATGAATGTGATTTCAAAGAGTTGAAAAATCGACGAACTAAAAACACTCTCTCGTTTGGAAGATCTCAGAGATGAGAATATTCGCAAAAAATTGATTTTGCTCGATATTGGTACAAGGTAAAATATTTCAATTAAAGAGGTAATATTTCGGAATTCAACTGCGTATCGTGCCGAAAATATTTCATCGGCATTAATAATTAAAGTACTCTCGAAATAAATTTTATAAACGTCGCGGAGTTTTTCAATAAAACGTCATTCAAATTCTCGCCGTAAAATTTCAAATACGTGGCAAATATCGAAACCAACGTAGTATTAAATAATTGTAGGAGCAAATTAATGACATACGTGTGTCAAGAATAATCAAAGAATATATCGAACTGATTAACCGGCGAAATTACCTCATAAAATAATAACGAATTTTTTCAATAAAACAACCACTTGGATAAACTTATAACAAATCGAATAATCCTATAAATTACTGTTTGATTGTGGTAGAAGGTATCGATATCTTCGAGGGGTGTGGAGGCCAGTTCAGGTGGAAATTCGTTGTGGAGTCGGACCGGAATGGGAGCTCCTTGCTCGAACATCGGATCGGGCTGTGGACCCTCATCCTCGTCTTCGTCGTCATAGCGGGTCTGCGAGACGAAGCGAAGACGAATTAGTTATTTTCTATTTTTTCGAAAAAAATTAAACATTTGGGAAAATTAATGGAAAACTAAAATTGAAACGTAAAAAAAAATGTGGACGGACGCACAATGCCGCTATGATTGGCTTATCTCGAAGTCTCTCGTAACACGGAACATTGGTCCAGGGTATGCGGGAGATTATTATTCAATGTTACACAGCATCGTGTCCCGATCTACCGCTCGGTACGTTTGCTCGAGAGTTACGGGTGTGAGGGAGGGCAAAACTAAATACTGGTGATCAAATTGGCACGGTTTATTTTCAAAAGCAATTAGGTATTGGTTATCAATGTAAATAAAAGAGTCACCGTCTTATTAGACCTCGTGGATGAAATTTTTATAACGTCGTCCATGACGGTACGCCACCTACACTTGAAAAATCGATCAAATATTTCAAGCCTCTCTCTCTATATTCCGACTCAATAAAAATATTAGCCAAACGAATATTAATATTTTTCAAATTAGCTGGTATTTTTGCAAAATTTTATCAAACCACTTTTGAACGTTTAGTCGTTTAAAGAAAAATGTAGATAAATTGTAGTTTGAAATATCGTGCGATTTTTCGAGTGTACAAAACGTGGGTGAGTGGATGGTGCATTTATGCAGCCTTCGCATCGACGTACGCACAATATTGGAAAAATACAAACGACGAAGATTCCGGTACGAAAATACGAGAGATTCTCGAGTCAAAAAATTTTGATATCTTCGATGGCTGAAAGACATATTGAAAAAAAAAAGATAATGTAAGATCCGTTTGTCCAATTGTCGTCGAGTACGAACCGCGTGGATTTCGATGACGGGGTTTTTGCCTGAATTACTACGGGAGTAATAAATATGACGTGGTACAGTAGTAGCGATGAAATGATTATTTTTATACGGTCATCATCAATCTCGAGCACGATGCAATAGGGTAGAATCATTTCTAGTGTTCCATCTAAAGATCTAATTCATTATGCACGACTAGTGATTAATCTAGATCTAAATTAGTGTGAGATTCGAAACAGAACCGTTTGCTAATTGCCTTTTTTTAACGGCCTGTTCTTATCCGAGCCATCGTGCGTGCAGATAATCCTCTATGTAGGACATTTTTTTTTTTTTTTAATTACGATATAAGTAATATATTTCGTGTGTAGTATTTATTAGTAAATAGCGTGTACGTGTATGTGTGCGTATGTTTGTGTCGCGGCTACATTCGCTGCTAACAATAATTGGCATCGATTCATCGATGCTCATCGAACACGTACATTCGCAATAATATCGTTTTTTTTGCACTAGTAATTAAATAATGAACAAACAAGCAGCTTTTTCGCATAACACACTCGCAATGCCATGGTCTAGGATCTAAAAGCATCGTGAAGCATTTTACATATTGCAGCGATAATACTCTCCTCGAAATATTAACTCGTCATATGGGACGTTCTCCGTTCGGTCGGTCATTTCTTTTGCAAAGTGTTAGGATGTTTTTTATATACTTTGCCAATTTTTGATACATCTTGGATATATTCGTTGACAATTTTTCTAAAATTCTTCATCCACCCGTTTCCCATTTAGATTTTTTAGTATTAAAACAAGAACCCAGGTAATGAAGTTTTTGTTTTTTTCATTTAACTTCAAATGTTCTTTTTATTGACATTTTAAATATTGTATTGTTTTCAGTTTTTCGTTTTCGACAATTTTATTTACCGAGTTATGCTTCGCAAAATAGATGCAGGTCTAAAATAGAATTTAAAATTGGATGACTGAGAAATATTCAAAATATTCACAATAGCAAGTAGTAAATTTACAAACGACAAACTTTCAACGGCAAACATTTAGAAAATTTGGGGAAAATGGGGTAGAATTCATGACTATTTACTCGCTTCACAAATAACGAGAATCAATTAATGCAAAGTCAGGGTTTGGTTCGGCGGGAGAATGCGTCGACGTATTCGACTTTTACCGAGCCTTTATTTAGCATGGTAATATTTGGATATTGCAAAAATATTCGGAGAAGGGTCGTTGAAGCAAGAAGCACGAGCAATATTTATCGTTTCCAGCTAAATGAAATAAATAAATTGATGAAGATGATCGATGAACTTTGTCAAATCGTGTAACGTGTACGCGTGTTTTCGCATTGTTTTAAAACATTTACAATTTATTCGAGTGTAAGCTGCATATGGCTGTTGTTTTATAAAAATAGCTACGTATCGTGTGTGGTGTATTGTATTCTGTCAGCGGTGCAATGTATCGAGACAAAATTTTAAATGGACAAATCTAACATCGAATTTTCGATCAATTAAGTAACAAGAGAAGTCATTAGAAACGTGTTTCTTCAATCCGTTAAACACGATCGATAAATTGCAGCGTACGTGAGTCAAATGTAAATTTCTATATCACTAGATGCTGTGAAAAAAAGTGATTGAAAAAAAATGAAAAAAAAAGAAAAAAAATTGAGCACAAGAAAAAAAGAATAAATTTTGTACGTGAATATAGAGCTGGTATTACTTAGCATGATACAACATCTTACTTCTTTTTTCTTTTTCTTCCGTCCATAACCTCCCTGTAATTGCACAATGAGGAAAAAGAGTTACACACACATACCAGACATACAGAGAGAGTGAGAGAGAAAGAGACAGAGGGAGAGAGAGAAAGAGAGAGGGGGAGGGAGAGCGAAAGAGAGATATAGCTACAGAATGAAAAATCGATATCGATCGTTCTTGATAAAAAAAAAGTAAAAAAAAATGTAACAATAATACGATTCTCGAACGATGGCGTGTATTTATATATATAGAGAGAGAGATAATTACTTGAGAAGGGGGACGGAGCAGATTTTCTATATAACGTCGAGAACGGATTACGAGATATCGAAGAGAACGAGGAAGAGAAATGAATAAAAGGCGAAGATGATTGAGAGGTTTGAAAAGTTTAAGAAACGAAAGAAAAATTGTATCAGAAATAGCCACAACTTTCGACGCAGCTCTGAATAGATAATGAGAATGTACGTGTCTGGGGAAAGGTTTAAAAACGCGATCGGCAACAAAGTAACGTGTTAGTACAAGTAGTACAGTAGTACGAGAGATATACAGGGTCACGTATACAAGATAGAAATATCAGGCACAGCATAAATATCACACTGCATTACATAGAGCTCGCGAATATATATATATTTAGATTATTAATATATATCCTTTCACGTATTAACTAATATACACAGTGAATGTATGTTCTTTTTTCTGTGTTCCCTTTAAGGCGATGTGAAACGTCCATAAATGCGAGAAGTATCGACTCCGTTCGGTAACTAAAATTGTAAAGCCTTTTTCTTTTTAATTAACGTTGCAGTGAAATTTTGTTAATTCTTATTAATGTTAAATTATTGATTTTTTTTTATTTCGTGCGAAAAACGAAGTATCGACGAGCCACGCGAAACTTTGAAAATGTAATAATTAGACAAAGAATTATCACAAATACGATCGTTTTAGAACGTTGAGGAAGATTGTAGTTTGTTAATTCGTAGATTTAAATGGTAAATGATGTTTTTTTTTCATTATAATGCATTTAGGGGTTAAAAAAATGAAATAAAATGTTGACTTGATGGATAAATACGGTTTGAACGAGCTATTTTTCTTTATATATAAAATCTCGATGCATCGTTGAAAAAAATGAAATACAGTCTTTGTTACCGACCGATTGAGCTTCACATTACCTCAAGGCTACTGCGCTATACTATAATATTAATGATGATAACAGTAATAATAGTCAAGCGAGACACTCAACACTGGGACAGCAGCGAATCAATGATGATACGATAACGCACTTTGTTTTGTTAAATCGCGCAGTTCTAGGAAGATTTTTAGACGAAATAACAACAGGTAGTGGTATGGTAAGTCTGAAAAAATCAATTTCGTTCGATCGATCGACTGCACGGAAGTTTAAACAAAAAATTAGTAAAACACAAAATATTTCTCGCCTCCCCCTTTATCTTGTATTTTATTCAAACGGGTTTTATCGCGATTTCCCATGTAAATTTATATACTCGAGAGAAAAAAAACTATCTGTAATTGAACAAAACTGGATTTTGGACATATCGACAAAACAGAAAAATGGACAAAAGTGTCAATTTCAACAATTTTCCGGTCGATGCTCGCATTCTAATTTATTACAAAATTATAACCCATTTGTTAAAAAACAAAGAATCATTTAATTCCCTATTTTTTTATAAAAGTGATAAGTAAAAGCTTCGAATGACAAAAAAATTCAAAAAACGATCTGTATGGAAATACCAAACAAAAAACGAAACAAAAAAAAGAAAATAAAAAATTCCCGATCGTACGTTCAATCGAACAAACGTAATTTATTTCTTCAGCGTAATAAGTAGCAGTAGTACTAATAGTAGGTAAGTCGCAGGCTCCTTATCGACACACGACGTTACGAATACTTTGTTTTTTTCACAATGATCAGGTACACCTCATATATCCAATGATCTCCAAACGACGCAATGTCGTATCAAGTGATGGAATTCAGTCATGCTTTTCACCTCGAAATTTCAATAATCAACAGCATAGCGTTAAACGTTTCTTTCTTTTTTTGATATTTAGAATTTTTCATGTACGAATTCAATCGTATGCGCAAAATAATAAGAGGCGGAAGTCACTTGATACAGAACTGTGCTCAACACGACGAAAAGAATTAATAAAAAAAAAACAAACACATTTTTTGAACCAAAATGAAAAAAGAATTTTATTCTAGCGAATTATCTTCAGCTACTTAATAATGCACATATGCATATATGTATAGGCTCGCGAAGCAATGATCCATCGACTGTACACGCTCTTATACACACCGTCGATAAAAAAGACACATCTGCGATAAAAATTTGAATCTTCGTGTACCAAACAGAACGATATCGAATTTTGTATTTTTCACATCCCGATCGTTTCGCTTTCTTTTGCCGCCGCTAATATTTTCATTATTGCATCGAGTATCGCATATTTTATTGTTTCCAGCCTGAATTCTAATAACGGGGTATAATTTAGATCGTCCGCATCTGGAATTTGGTTTATTTTGAAAATTGCTTTTTGCCTATATGTTCCTTTTTCCAGAACGTTGGGAGTTCACCTGGAAAAAGTTGGCGGATCAATAAATCGAGTTGATGAAAGTGGGCTATCGGCGCAACCTGTAGCGAGCTCGACGGCGACGACGGCCACCACGACTCTATATAAACTGCTTATAGGTCATGCTGCTGCAGTGACCTCGCGTTATCTCCCACGAGACTTTTAACATTGTACGTATGTATACGTATGTGTTTATATATGTATTATATATATACGAGAAGCTAGAGGTGGCTCTATTAGCTAAACCCCAGCGAATTATGTAATACCAATTATTAATATCGTCATGAGACGACTTTGCCACAAGTTATGCCTCGTGTTTTGGCGCAATGTTGTTACGATCCAAAAAGGTTCATCGGGAATAGAAGAGTGAACGAAAAATTCTAATAGTCGTTTCTTAAATTTTACGTACAGCGATTAAGGATGTTTTACGTCAATAGTTTCAACCAAAAGATTCATTAAATCCAATTTTTCGTAATTCGCGATATGATAATAAATTATAAATTAAATGTATAGCGAGATTGAGTTTAATGAACGAAAGTTGTGTCAACAAATGATCGGATGGTTTTTTTTCAGAAATATCATGAATTATTTCAAATATTTTTTATGAATTTGTGCTTTACAAATATTTTCTTAATTATCTAAAAAAAATTATTTTCTTATTAATCTCCGACACTCCGAAGTTTCATAAATTTGTTAGAGGGTACTTATGAAGGTGTGGAAATAATATTTTGTGGAATGAAAATATATAAATTTGTAAAAATTTGTTAAATGTGGAAGACAAATATTTGTCAAATTCTTGGGTTCTGGGAGAATATCGTTTGCCCTCTTTTGTAATTCCTGAAGAAGCTCCTGAAAATCTAGCAAAGCCTCGCGAAATAACGATGTCTCTTGAAAACGATTGGTCGGATCGAACGATAAGAAGAATAATGGATGTGGTAAATTGAATTGTAGATTTTCATGAAGAAAGGATAAGGACGAACGGGAATATCTTACCTCGCCTTGCGCCCTCTTAGCTTCGAGCTCTTTTTGTTTAGCGAGCTCTTCGGCAATGCGAGCCTCGATCGCAGCCAGGGATTCCCGCGTGAACGGACGGAACAAGCTTCGTTCTTCTGATATGGAGTCAGAATCTTCGGACATTGTCTAGGCTGCACACGTCAAAGGCACCTTCCTGAAACGAAATTCAAACAAAAACTCACTATAAATAAATCGTTGTAATCATTTTGAAAAAAAAAAACAAAAAAACTTCGATTTTTTTCAATTATTCGTAACGTGTAAAAAAATCATTTAACCCTTTTACGGTCAATGAGAAAATAACGAGGCGAAAAGGTTAGAATTCTGATGAAAAATGAAATATTTATCACTGTCATCCTATTTCCAGGATGATAAATTACAGAAACTATGATAAAATAGAGATTTCTCTTTCTGCCAAAACTTTTCATATGCACGATAAATTACAAAAGAGAAAATACAAAAAAAAGATGATAATTTTGCATGAAAATAAGACAATCAAAAGGGTTTTTAAAAAGTATTATAGTCCCGTTTGCGACAATTCTTGGAGAAACATGTTCGTCTTCGCAAAATTCTATTTAATTCCATAAAAAAACAAGAAAACAATTTTAAAAAAACGTCATTCCCGGTCGTGCAACTTCAATACGTGTAACAAAAACTAGGCCACGAACGACTTAAGTGCTATTTTAGCTCATTTTTTAAGACAAAAGTATAAATAGGACGATCGAAAGAATATAAAAAATGTACCTTACGGTAGGTGCTAACACTTCCTGAAATGACGGCTAGGTGTTTTAGGTGACGAACGGTAGTTCAATTGCTGATGACGTAGTTGTCGAAGCGCTAAGCAAAGAGGTATAGATTCGACGATATTAATAATCTTCTTATGCGGCTGATGCTTTCGTAATTTTTTGGTAAAATGCTTCTTGATGACGGTTGCCGTGGCGGTGGCTTTCGTAGTTGTAACGTACAGAGAAGTTTTGTAGGATCGGACGGATAAATGCAGCTGTTGCACCACGTTTTTTCTGTAATTGTTGTTTATGCTGTTGTCACTGTCGCTGTTGTTTTTGCTGTTTATACTGATACTCCTCCTGCTTCTCGCTTTCACGGCCTGCTTCTTTTCCTTATGCTTCTCGTTACTGCTATTATTATTATTATTTATTATTACAATATTATTATTTTTATTATTATTATTATTATTATTATTGTTATTGTTGTCGGTGGAACACCTCTCGTCGCTCTTGCTGTAGTAACTCTTGATGTTATGCTTGGGCCTTCCGTAAAGTCTCTTTGGTGAAATAATCGCGACGACCAGTAACGAACGCGCTGCGGCAGTGCGTAGTGGTATGTTGGGACCAGTCCAACGTGAACCAAGATTTTTCATGTCCGACCTACCAATTTATAAACGACGAAGTTTATACCCTCCGCTTTATTTTATTTTCAACGAATAATAACAATTGCGACGAATTATCGTCGTGGGAGGTTGTTGTTATTTCTTTAAATTCGATCCTCGTCAAATTAAAACTACAGTCAGATTTTTTATTATTTATTTAAAAATATAGCTGTATGTTTTTCTATTGATAATTTTCTTTTACTCACGTATACATGAAGCGGCGAGTGTACTCAATCTGCTGTTGGAATTATCATAGTCCGCTCTCTTCGTGTCGATCGCTTTCTATCTCTTATTAACTGCAACAGAAATATAATTTGAATGATATTAATGAGATTTTATGAGATACTTGTTTATTAGCATTTCTTTGTGTTTATCTTCGATTCTAATAAATTCTAATTTTTAAGCATTCTTCGGTAAAACAAACGTGGTTTAATTTTTACATTCATGACATTGAAAATAATTGCAGTCGATTATTGTCGTCGATTTATTATTATTATTCAATCATCGTTCCAGTGCTCGATGATCGGTCAAGTGTCTTTCTATTAAACGTTGTCTGATCAAAGATTTAATGAAATTATAATGCGACAAAATCAAGAATTATGTCTTGACTCTTAAAAGTCGATGAAAAGTCGATAGCTTGCTCTTGATCGAGCAAAGGGCAAGTCTGCCTAGTAGGTACATATACCAATCGATCACGCTCTACACATGGAGAGTTTATCACAAAATTACCCTTTTAGCTTGTCCCTACATCATTATGAAATACCAGGTCGTATCTTTAAATTTTTTATTCTCATTTTTTCATATCTCATGTTTTATGATGAATTTTTCAAGAATTATACTGGACTTTCTGTATTATTTGATTATTTAATGATTTCACGTTAATTTATTAAAGGAAATACGTATATTTCATTAATATTGTAAATAAATCGATTAAAAACTTGACGAAAAACTTTTGTAGTTTAGTAATATTAACGTTATATATAGTTCAAGTTAAGCGTCACCTAGTCGTTTAGTTTCTCAAAAAGCTCAAAGGAATTCATTTTCGTTTCTTCGATTAAAACAAAGTTATCGCTTAAATTATTTCTTTTTCACTGGACGAGCCAATATTCCGGATTTAACATAAACTATCGAATATTTGTGGAATGTGATAAAAAGAGAAGAGCTCTCAACCGGTTATCGAAATTACCTGAGCAAATCGAGAGGAAACTCAAAGAATGTTGCACAGTCTAGAGGAAGAATCGAGAAAAGTTGTTGAAAAAGTTGGCAAGTGTCTCGGGGGAAGAGCGGGGGTGAGAGAGAGAGAGAGAGAGAGAAAGAGAGATGAGCGAGTCTGTCGGCGCGTTTCGCCGTTGCCCGTATGTTCCCTTTTCTACTCGAGGGCATTACAAGGAATTCCGTTAACGATATTCATGTATTCTCAACGAGGCACAATCCCCAAGGAAAATGCTTGTTTCGCTATGTTAATGCCACCACTCATGCTTGTGACTGGGTTGTTATTCTCAGATGGAGTTTATTACCCCACGAGCTGCGACGACACACGACGCCATGATACGACAGACCATTAGTGATATCTAATTAAATTTTTTTTTAATATTTATTTATATATGTGTGTATTTTTTTACTTTGAATTTTTTTCTTAACTTGCACCGAAATAAATAACATAAATATTATTAAAACAAGTCTGAAAAAAAGAAGTGTCGTTCGAAAATATCTAATTAATATTTTTTTAAATATATATTTATATATTTTTGTATTTTTTTACTTTGAATTTTTTTCTTAACTTGCATCGACCTGAATAACATCAATATTATTAAAACAAGCCTGAAAAAGAAGTGTCGTTCGAAGATATCTAATTAAGATTTTTTTAAGTATATATTCATATATTTTTGTATTTTTTACTTTGAATTTTTTTCTTAACTTGCACCGAACTGATTAACATGAATATTATTAAAACAAGCCTGAAAAAGAAGTGTCGTTGCGCAGTTTCTCTTGAACAATTTGAAAATTAGATTTGTGTTTTTTGCATATCTTGGGAATCGTCGCTCGGATCTTGATTGGACTTGCACCAAAGTTAGGGAAAATTTCGCAACGTCGAATCAAGAAACGTTTTAACTATATAAAAATTATTTTTGTATTTTTATGATTATTTTTTTGCTTATTTGAGTTAAATAAAATATATGAATTTTTGCAAACGATTATTGGACATTGTTTGAATTTTTAAGAACAAAATTCTATTAACTTTTATGTGTTTAGTGTAAATTTGATCGAATCTTATCCAGAGAAATATTCAAATTCTATTATCCAATGATGAAAATAAACAACAGAGGGGACAAGAATGAACGATATATCAGACTATTTATAAAAATGAATAAAAAATACAGCCCTAACAATCTTTTTGCGCGACCCTTGCCACAATCGACTAGAACATGTTATTCAAATGTTAAATTCGAGTCGAGAAAAAAAATTCAAAAGTGATATCTATGAGCGATAAATTTGTTTACCCAACCCCCTCATCGTTACAGCTGATACAAATTTGATCCTCGTAGCATGATATAGATAACAGCCGGTTTTCGTCACCGAATCACCAACGTCGTCGTTGCTTCGTTGCTGTCGTCGTGATTAATTCAGGGTAAGCTTCGTACTCGTATTCCCCACCCCATCCCTCCCTTACCTACCCTCTTTGCCTGTGCAACGATAGCAGCTAGTGGACTTTGGCAAAAGGGATGGACGACGCGAAAGAGGGTACGAATTGAAACAAAAAATAGAACATGAAAATAGGACGTGTCCTCGTTTCGTCATACGTACCCGAGAGCTTTTCTTGCTTTGCCAAACTCTGTCGAAAATGTATAGAACTCACCACGTGTTTTGAGTGTATGGTAGGTACTAGAAAAAAAGCGAACATCCATCCACTCGACACTTTTCGTACATGGATTTTTTTCTAAAGATATCTTCAAAAAATACAATTTGAATAAACGGGTTGTAATCGACTGAGATATTATACCATTGAAAATAAATAATATGCAAGCACGGGCTTTTTTTCGTCAGCAATTAAAGCGATATTTTAACGATACGTGGACATTTTTTGTGGGAGGTAAATAATTATCTTCATGAGATCATTTTTCTTCGTATCGGAGCATGTATAATTTTTTATATTTTCTATCAAAATAAATTGTCGCAAAATAAACTTTTGATTTAAAATGTTTCCAAATATTCGAAATAGTTTAATTTAATACGAAAAAAGAACAAGTTTTTAATCGATATATATGAATAATAATTTAAGACTTTCAATGTAAAAATAACGTAGACTTGGTTAAGACAACGCGAAAAAATATAATAAAATAGAAATGATCTGAATTCTGTAAAATTCAGTATCGTATTATCGCAACTTGTATCACGAGTTATGCAAATGTATCAATGGAAAATGTATAGATAAAACCTCGTTCCGTCGAGACAGGCACGAAGAAGGGAGAGGAGGATGGCAACGCTCGCATGGATCTCCGGTGTTTCGGGCTTCGACACCCCCGAGAGATTTCCTGACGCCGGATATCGGCTATCAATGGGGGAAGTATAGATACAGTTCTCCTGTTTCGGTCGAGACTCTCGGACATCGGAGTTGCGCGACTACGCCCTATTCTCAGCTGCCTGAATTCGCTCGCCCCAAACCCACCAACTTATAAAATTGTCCACTTTTATCAAAGACTATTTTGACCAAATTATCCTTTTCTTTTTATTTTATTTCCAAATTCACACACGATTATTATTATTGTTTTGAAATATGTTTTTTATTCATTATTTCCAACGTTTAGAATTATCGCGTCCCATCTCTTTTTTCTTTTTAACCTAGGGGTTTTCTACTTGAACCTTCATTTTCGTTCGGTACATTCAGCCCTTTCCAAAGTTTAATATTATGTTCCTGCGGAAAATCGTCGGGTTTCGGGAAGAACAATCTCCCCTCCCCCCTTGCTCAGCGAGTGCACGGCAAAGCGGTCACCGCACCAAGTACTGGAAGCACGAAATGCTGCTTAACTTCATTTAATAGTCAGAGAATCGGCTTATAACGGCCAAAGGATATCCCAGGGTCACCGGGACAGATAAGACGTCACGAAGTTTACGTTTCGATCCTTGGTACGGATCCTCTTCAGAAAGATTTCTTTATTGTCTGTACAAATGTTCGTTTTAATATTAAGTTGTTTACTACATGTATACAAAGTGTGATTTTTAATATCAAAGTGTAGCCGGGGTACATTTTTTCTTGTCATGGACTAACCTGGTATTAAGATGTGTGATTTTGTTGTTCAGTATGCTCGAAAGCCTTGTCAGTGCGGTAAATTTTTGAATATTTTCGGTTCTAGTGTTGTGTGTGACAATGATTTTTCAGTCATGTTTCACGAATTCCATTTTTGCTCACGTAAGTGATGCTTAACTTCGTTGATCATCAGATCCGTACGCTGACCTCGTATCCATCGTTGCCAGTAATATATTTTATGAAAATATCAATTATTAACGACACCCCTTTATAAAATCACTCGAAAATTTACGATAATTAATAATCGATATCATCGATCAGTAATTTCGATATGAATATCGTTTACCGATGATTTTAACGCAATCATTTTAACAATTTAAATAATTGTTTTTGCCTCCGAATAATCAAACGATATAAACAACTAAAATTGCCCATCAATAAGAGTTGAGTTTGTAGATATCGAACGGTCTAGTCAGCCCTTGAGAAACTTTCCGCGTTCCGATCCTTACTTCTCGATATTCCCCATGCATGGGTAATCGGACACGTACCAAGTAGAATGATATAACGCGTGTTTTATATACATATATATTCGCACCAAATTTCCGTCGCGACATGGAGAACTGTCGCTACTTTTGTAACATATCGATCGAGTTCCAGTTTGGTGTCACGCACACACACAAATATATTCACCGAGCCACTTTTTTCGCTCCTGAACCCTTCGAAAGTACGCGTGATCTACAGTTTCAAAAAAAAAACCAAACTATTCGCGCGAAAAATCATTCAAAATTCTTTGTCGACGATACCGAGGTATGTACAAACAAAAAATATTAATTTCGAATTAAAAAAAAAACTGACACTTTTTTCGTCGTTCGAAAAAAGTATAAATTTGTATTTATTGAAGTTTTTTCAATAATTTATAACAATTTTGCGTATTTCTTGTAGTACTGTATTTTAACCTTGACCGTAACTTTTGCTACGTTTAAATACGACGAGGATCACGAATCTAAACAAAAAATAATAATAATTTTCGTTTGTTGTAAAATTGATCGAATTATTTTGTTCAAGCTGAAAACTTCCCTTCCTACAAATTATAACTCGTTCAAACAAACTGTACCCTCTCTGAACAAATTTTATTCTCGTCGCATAAAATAGTACTTAAAAAAAATAGCAATTTCGATTTTCAAATAAGATTATCTTTTTTCTCTTCAAGAAGTTTTTCACGAACTTTCGTATTAATTGAAAATTAATACGAAATACTCGAAGTACCCGAAGCGAATACTCGTATTAATAATAAACGCGTGTTTCCATTAGACGAATACACGCGCATGCGTGTACAAATATTTATATATATATATAGTTAAAAGGTAAGGAACCAGTAAAGAGAGGGGAGGAGATTGGTCATGATTGCTAAGACGCCAAGACCGAGAAACTAGAGAACCAGTGATAAATATATACGTTAGGTACGCCAGTAGTGCATATTTAATATGTTCCGGCAAGTAGTACGTGCCGGCGCCACCACGGACGAGGTTCATCTCCTGTATATAGTAATAATACGATATCGCTACTGTCAGACTGGAGAAACGCATTGCCGGAAAAGCCTTGGAATTAATGTACGTTACATTGAGATTTAAAAGTCGCAAACTACCCGCAGTTTGATTTTACAATTTATTGCCTTTTTTTCCCTTTTTATCATCGATTCGATTGTTCTTTTTATTTCGTTTTTTTTTCCTCATACTTTTTTCCACCGACGGTATTGTTTTGTATTTTCTCGTTTTAATAATTCTTCAATCCGTTTGCGTGACAATCTCGTTGTTGGTTCGCGGCCGATTCTTGCGAAACGGCGTTCACGTGCCGCATTGCGTGCACCGGGGCGCCCTCCCTGATGTATGTCAGTACGACGGATGTCTCTGTGTATACTATACACGTCGTTGTATACGCGAAATTGCAAGCACCACGCAAACCCATGGACGAGGCAGGGGGTGAAAATACAAGTGGGGAGAGGGGGTAAACGATACGACGACCGGGGGAAAGAAATTTGGTGCAAAATCTACAAGGGTTGTTGTTTATACGATATCGGTTTTTGAATGTACGTGTTAAATGGTAATTTACAAAATTCATTTTAGTTTTTATCAAATTTTTGTGGAGCCATTTTTATCGTAAGTAACGTGAGATTTTTTTTTGTACGTTGCTTTTTAGTTACCCATTGCGATGGATCGATATTCGCGGAATTGGGAAACGCAATATTATTTCAAAATGATTGGAATACAAAGATTGTTGTTTCGACGAATTTAGACACATTGTAAAATAATTCTTATTAATTTTGACGATAATGATGAGCTAATTAAAAAAACGTGCTAAATTATATCATCGTCGCAACGCTCTTGCAAAATTTCGTACAATCATCCGTAAAATTGTTATAGACTCGTTTTAGTCTGAAATTATTTATATCCGGATATTCCGTTAATTAATCCTGAAAAAGTTCGAGTAAATATATTTTGAAAAAAAAATTACTTTTTCGTTCATCGAAAGAGTAAAAAATCATTCGTCTGCATCAAATCACGTGTTAACAAAATTCTACCGATATAAAAAAATGCTTGGTTCAAACGTAGACCATACTCGTCACAAGCCTAAGTTATGCTTATCCCAAGAAGAAAATATTGTCATCCCAAACTGCTGAGCTTCATGAATAAAAATATTTGATCTGAGAAAAAAATACTGCATGTACTTGAGAATTAATGGAAATAGACAAGGAAAAAAATGGTTTGATCTTTGAAATCTGAGTTAGTGCCATTCGTTCGTGCCCTCTGGTTTGTTTAGGGTGCATAAGTATATACATAATCCCTATTTGAATTCGATTTGATATTCTTTCGTGCTATCGTTGCCTTCGGATTTCATAGGCACCAACGTACTGGCGTTGCCTTGGATACGTATCAAGGGTTGTATATATGCATATACAACGTTGTACGAGGCTTTTACCGTCGAGTCAAACACTTTTTTTCCTAAAACTTCTCAGACGTTTCTCATTATTTACTCGTTTACAATATCCTCGCGAGAGTAACTTCTCGCGAATTTGTCGAAACTTTTACATCCATCCACTTTTTAATTTCCTCTTGTTTTCCTCCCTGATACATCTCCTCTCGATTTTTCCCGGTGACTTTTCCTCGCAATGATAAATGATGAGCTAGACACAAAGATAAAGTGTCCTTGAAATAAAGGAGTTTGAAAAATTACAAAAATTTCATACGAGTTAATTTCTAGCTTTACTAAAAACTCGTTACTCTTCCAGTTTCACGCGAAGATGATTCTTGTGAATTTTTCGATGACCTTTCGTCCGTCAATTTTTCAATTACTTCTATTTTCCTCCCTTAAGTTATAGACAAATAGATCGAGACACCATTTGTTTTTCCAGTGATTTAACGTTTCAAAGTTGAATTAAATTGATAAAAAATACTTTCTAAATAAATAGATACTAAAATACTGAAAATTTCACACGAGACAAGATATCGAGCGATGTTGGAAAATTATCAAGTAATAAAAATAACCCTGTCCGTTTGAAAAAAGAAGTACCCATCTGTACACAGAACCCTCGTGTATCATCGCACGAAAAAATTCTTGTATCAAGAATTTGCAAAACAATCGAAGAAAAGAAAACAAAAAATATACGAAGCGATGCGAGAGAACCGAATTATACGATGCAAAAATATTCCAAGTCCAAGACTTTTTTTTTTCCAAGTCCGAGTACCCGCGTTCAAAACGCTACATTTATAAACGAGTACCCAAGAACCGAGCAGTCGGCACGTGTATAAGACGAGTCTCGAAAAATTTCACCGAGCGAACGGCACACGCGCTTGAAAAAAATAAAATAAAAAATCAATACTCGGTGCTTGTGTACCCGCAAAGAGTTCTCTTGCTTGTTCTCCGGTTCTATCTATCCTTCTTCCTTCCCTCTCTCTTTCTCTACACGATATGCTCGTGTAAATACACCGTCGCACTTGTCGTACCGAGTCCTAAAGTCCTAGAGAAGTGACCTCAGCAATTTATTGACTTTTTTTAAAAATCCCAACAATATTTAAAAATATTTCATGTCTCTAAATATAAAACCAATTATATATAAATCTGCGTATATATAGAAAAACAAAAACTCGCGTCTATAAATAATTCAATAACATCCCACAATATCCAAAAGAATTTTCTTCCTCGTCCGAGGGCAGCAGCATCGTAAGGGGCCTTCAGCCATATATGAATTATCCTTATATATATGTACATATATTGTTTCCCGCGAAAAGACCGAAGAGAGAGAATTCCCTGTTGTTATTTTTATTGCTGTCGCGGAAATTGGAAAAAGATTTCCACGAGGCTGAGACAGACTTAAGAACAGCTGGGTCGACCCTAACGTACTTTTTTTCCCCTCGGGCAGGGTGAATCGTACGAAGCGTGGGGGAGGGACGAGGGGGAGGGGGGATGAGCGTGTACCAGTCTACTTCGTTCGACTGTACAATCTGGGTCGTTCCGGCGACAGTTCTGCGTTGAGGATGAAAGAGAGGGGCGGTCAGGGTGGGGGAGAAAGAGGGGACATCTATATCAAACATACTGAGCCGTACCAAAACACGACCCTCCGTCTTTACATTCCCAGAGATATATAATTAAGAGCACGCACACAGCGACACCATACAAACAAGCCGCGTGCCTCTACAGCAACTGACAGTTGCATTTCAATGACGAAATCGTTACAATTACGAGGGATGTTTTTTTTAACCATTAATTTTATTCTCGTTGAGGTAAACCAAGACGGATTTACAGAAAGCTTTTCATGAATTATAAAGATGTTGCGAAAGGAGTTCATCTTTTCCTCGTCAGGGGGGGATGTCGAAGTATCAATTTATTTTATAAAATAAACATGTTTAATCGAATAAACGAGCTTTTTAAATAAATTATTTATTTTACTTGATAACGGAGGAAAGTTATTAAGGGTGGGAAAAATTTATAAAATTCGCGAAGGCAGTCATGAAATAAAGTTTTTTTTTAGTACTTGTTAACAAATGGCATAAAGTATTGATAATGTCTAATAATTTGTTCTCCACGTGGGGAAAAAATAAATTTAAGGTAGATGTAGATAGAACGTATTTGACATAATCTGTATTGCAGGGAGGATTTATTTTCAAGCAAGCAGCCATGCAACGGTATTGGTATTTGGGGTTAAGCCTCTGTTGTCTCTAATTCACGACGAAGTCCAAACTTGTTGTCAAATTGGATTGAAATAAAGTGATCGTGGGGATTCCTACAAAATTCCGTTTTTTTGCGTTTGTTCTCGAATCGTGACATCGAGTTGATTGAAAGAACATTGAAAATTGTGTCACATCGAAGCACCTACGAATTAAATATCGCGATAGGCCAGTTTTTCGCATTGATTTTATCGTAAAATAATTTTTGTGAACGTAGAAAAATTAGAGGAGATCGATTTACGTACTTTGATTTTCAAATATTTGCCCAATTGAAGTAGTTTGAGATTTGAGCGAGATTAAAAATAGAAATCATCATTTGAAAAAAAAAATCGCAAATTGCATCACAAAACTTTTATCGAATTTTGGCAGATGACTTTTCGTCAAACGTGACACTGGTGATAGTAAAAATTCAATGTCAATATGTTCGATTTTCGTTCGATGAGAAAAATTGACTTTAAAAAAAAGAATGTATAAAAACAGCTTTACTCATTAAGCCTCGATTCAAAATTCAATCTGATTGTTAAACGAACGATGTTTGTAGAAAAAATCATATTTTTGTGTTCGATAGCAATAATATTTTGTTAATATCAATTCCGAATTATTTTTGATTAATGTGTCGAAAAACAGGTTTTTTTTCGAATCGCTATCTTCGTTCTTGAGGTCGAGCAACACTATGACGGTCAGAGAAATAACCTTTTTCCATGAATTTTTTTAATTCACTTAATGGTTTTTTAATCTCAATTATTATATATGTCGATATCGTTGACCACAGCCGTTTTTTTTTAATTACAAATTCTCCATTGAAAATATTTTCGATAAAAATACTATTTTTTTGTTTCGAAACGTGTCCTTATTTCGAAAAACAAACAAAACCAAGAAAAACTGCAGTCGACGATATCTATTAAAATTATAACAAACCCCCTGCAAAAATTCTATATATCCGACTATTGTTGCTCAAATTATCTCCGCACTAGTTCGAAAAACGTGGTTTCCAGAAAAATGTATTGTCCTTCAACAATTATTTTTTCCAATATAAATTTATCCGAATCTACTTTAATATATATAAAATAACATATCTTTAATCGAGTCAAAAAAAAAAACGATTAAGGTTATTTAAAAAATGCATGAAAAAAAGTTTATTTTTTTGACCGTCGCAGTGTTGTCCCGACTTAACGAGATGTATCGCATTTCGGGGTAGCTGTCTATCGCGTTTAGAGGGGAAAGGAGGATCATGCGGTTTCTATAGACGTCGGAACTCGGACGCCAGCGTCAGCAACCCCAGTCTGAGAGAGAAGGGTGGCAAGAGGTCTACATTCAAGTCGAGCATCGGGGCAATCGATCGTCTTAGCGCAGCATAAACGCAGCACCACCGTATAACGTCGACGGCTAAAGAAGGGGATGGCGTGTGTGTGTTTGTGTGTGAGGGAGAGAGAGAGAGAGAGAGGGGGTGAGATAGCGCTAGGTCGGTAAGCTAGGAGGGTGGCGCAGCTTGTGAAGAGCTTCGGATAGTACGATTTTCATATCCGGTCGAAGAACAAGAACAAGTAGTGACCCGGAGTTGTGTGGCCTACTCCGTTCTCGAGTATTTGCGACCTTCAAGCGTCCCTTTGTTGACGCGAAATCGAGAACACGAAGATCTCAAGAAATTCCGGACAGGAAAATGACGATCTACGAAGGTCGAATGAAAACTCGCATGCTGACAATGAAAATTACGTTATAAAATAATGGATATATATATTATATGTATAGTTTCGAATTTTTTTTGGTCTATAATAATAAAGAACGATCGATTCAGTTGTAAAGAATTTTTTGATATTTTGGTTTTATTTTTTTGTTTACAATTGATTTTTTTCCATTAATAATATATATATTTGTATTCTTTTAATAGGGATTTATAAAAAATAAAACCAGAATGCAATCATGAGAAAATTCTTTATAAGCGAATCGATAGTTTTTCATTATTAACGGAAAAAATGTATTTTTTGGCATTAATGAAAATCTATTAAAAAACGAAGATTCGTTCATAAAAAAAATGTTTAATTACTTTTATTATTATGTTTTTTCTCGTTATAATTTTATTCGCAAATTTTTAAAAAGACTCAAGCCCATTGTCGCTCGATTCAAAAGTCTTCGAAGGCCTACAACTTTGAAAGTAAATGGCACGTAATAACAGCGTATTAGTTTAATAATACTCGAGATATTACCGAGTTCGACGAAACTTCGGAAAATTGCCTTGACTCGTAGGCAAGGTAGAAGACGATTTCTAAACGGGAGGAAGGTCAAAAAGAACGACACCCCCAAGCATTGGTTTCGCCATTGCGAATGGCGGTTAACCCCAATGACAATTGGCGCGATTCATTGTTTATTTTATGGTTCGCGATGAACAGTTTGAACCTGGTTTGAACCTGGAACGTAAGCCAACGAGTCTACAAGAATGAACCATAGCTCGCCGCGGAAACAACAAAATTCATAATTTACAGAGCAAAGCAAAAAAGAAAGAAAAAATCCACAAAATCAGAATTTTTCCAAGCGACGGAAGAAGAGAATAACGCCAAAAGTCGCGGGGTGAAATTAGCGAAACCTCGTTGGCGTCGTTGGTCCATTTCGCACGTCCCCTCGAGCCCGAGAAACAAAAGATACGACGAGAGAAGCAGAGGGGTTGCGTTACAGTCCGGAAGCCAGTTGGGGAAATAAAGTGTAGCGCAAAAAAAAATTAAAAAAACGAAAAAAAAGAAAAGGAAAAATAGAAAGTTACTTTCTAACCTGCATTAATCGCGATATAACCGGGGCCATCTTGGAAGTGAGAAACTCGCGGAAAGAGGTTGGTGGAGGTCGGTAGGGTGAAATAGTGACGGGGTTAGGGGAAGAAGGAGGAAAGGGATCGTCAGCGGCGCCACCGGCGGGCAGCCCCCTCCCATCGCCGCAATCCTGCGGGCTGGCGTGGTGATGGCCAAAGCTGTGTAACCTACCGTGCTGCCTCTACCGGGTTTATCGCTTAAAGTGGGGCGGCTGAGAGGAAAGAGGGGTAGGTGGCGGAGGGCGACGCGGTGGGAAAGTAAGGGGAAGGGGGAGGGGGCGCAGGTCTGTTATGCTGGCCAAAGCTAGAAGTGAATTGCGGCGAAGGGGTGAGCCGTGGTAGAGAGGTGGTCGACAAAGGGGTGGCGGCGGAGGGGGAGGGGGAGGGCGAAGAGGTGGAACGTCGACGCTTGGCGTGACGTCACGAATCAGGCCGCGGACGTTGCGGAAAAATGTTGTCATGACGACGCACAGGGCGGTCAAAGAGACAAAGAGATGTTTCGTGAATGATGCGCGGACGCACAAAATCCGTAGGACGACGACGAAACGAAGACATTGATGATCGGAGACGGAAAGAAAGAGAGAGAGGGAGAGAGAGGAAAAGACTCGATCGGGACCAAGAATGAGTCAACTATGACGAGGGAGGAGAGTACGAGGAAATGACGAGGGCAGGAAGCGAGTGCTGAGAAAAGCGGCTTAGAGCCCTTCGAAACCCCTCTCTCCTCAACTTGAAATCTCGATACCTTCGGCAAAGACCCTGAGACTACTTCTTACGGATTTCACTCCACTCGGGCACGGGTATATAGGTATAGGCGACGATAAGTTTTTCACCACTCTCCCCTTTTCACATCCCCGCTTTTCTATCACTCTTCAGCCTCGACCGAAAGGAGAAACCGACGTTTTCAAGGAATTGGGACGTTCGCTTTTCATTGTAAATGCGAAGCATTTTCTTTTGAACTGTTCCAAGTTTGTGGATCGTACTTCTCTTGTCCATAGTCCGAGGGGTTGGATTTCATTGATCAATCGCGCATAAATTAATAAATTGATCGATTAACAAATTGAGCCAATTGATTTTCAATCTGTGACTGTAATTCTTGGACGTGGCAAAGTTTGCTCGAACCACAATGCTAGTGTTAAGGCCACCTGACCATGCTCCGAGACAACGATCGAAACTCCAGATCTGCCCGATACCACAGGGGCACGAATAGCTCCAAAGTTTCTTCGTGTGTAAACACGGACTCGATCGGTCGAATTAATTTACTGTTTTGCACATTAGCAAATTATATCGAGATAAATCCAGTTTTTCAGGGTTCGTGAACTCGAAACGTTTTTTTGCCAAGTCAACGATAATTTGACGGTGATTAAATATTCAGATACGAGATAGTCGGATGAGAACATATTTAATTGATAGAAAGAAATTAACGATGATATTATGTAACATTTTGTTTATTAATCGGATTTACTTAAACGTATTTATTTTTCTTCACAGTGCGGAGACCGAGACAAACAGAATTGTGTGAGTTCCTTTTACAAAGACAATTTTAATGAATTTTTGCGTTCATAAACGTAATTTAATTATTTAAATTACATTTATAAATAAAATTCCCGTCGGATAAAACAATTATTCTGTATTTCTCTCGCACCAATCAGCGATGAATCAATGGACAATCGCGGCTAAACTTGGTCGTTTCTAGAATCGTTGATTCAGCGAAACCGTAGCCACCTGTGAACTTGGGGTTCCCCACATTTTCCTCACCCTAAAATACTCAACCTTTACCGAAGAACTTTTCCAGCCCTGCTGCATATAACTCCGGTCCAATTGATCGCTCAATAGCGCAGAGTCTCATTTCCTGTTTCTTCCACATTGTTGGCTGACGACGAGGGGCGTGATGCGAGCGAAATGAAAATCCAGTCTATGCTCAAGGAAAACTATGTGGGACCGCGGAAACGGATCGGCAAACGGCAAACACACATGGAAAGGAGCAGAAGCGAGGAACTTATCGATTTGGCTTCGTCGCCACGCGGCCTTGTCACGACGTCGAACGCCCGCCGTTATTTCGACGCATTGTCAATAATAAATGCCAAACGACCAAGCTTGTTGGGCACTTCGAAGAATATCTGTGGGATTCTTGGGGTCTAAAACGATGTTCGGACCGGAATCCTATATTTCCTCTCGTTTTTCTACCACTCCCTCGTACCATCTCGTTACATTAACCCTCCAACGATTCGTAGGAAACAACGCGAATTACTTCCGAGGGATGACCTCCAGCCCTACTAGTAAAACAATAATGGCAAATGGTTTTCTAACGAAACGCAACTTTTTTCTCATAAAAATAATTAAGGGTAGTTTCCAACGATCGCTGATTTTTAATTAACTATTTTATCGAAACGAGTGAATTTAATTCGTCGCAATTAATATTTATGAAAGTTGTCAATGGTTATGGGTCGGTAACTTACCGACAGAAATGGCAATTTAAATGATTGAGAACGATCAAGGCGTTGTGATGGAATGTGTAAATGGGAAGACCGGAAACCGCCAACGGTGACACGTCGTCGTACGTGTACGGGGTGTGTGTCGTATTCGTGGGGGTGGAAGCTTTACGAAGGAGTACGAAAAAGAAGAATCACCCCTTGACGCGAACGTAATATTGGCAAAAAAGCATAAAAATGCCTTCGATCAATCTTCCCAGCACGAATGGAATTCGTCCGAAGGCTGAGTCGAATTATACAAGGGGGATGAAAAAGCTCGTTGGAAATTTATGTGCTCATAAGAAACCGCAAATTTCCTGACTGTATCGGTCTTGATCTGTAACATGCACGAATTCGTTAAAAAATTGTTTTTTTGTAATGCTTATTGAACAAATATCATTTATTTACGTTATAAATTAAAATTTATTCAATCGAATATCACATTGGAGAAACGTTCGTGGCAACCAAATATCATTTTATTTAAATATATATTACGAGGTCGTGTAAATATAGGCGAAATATTTTAATCGAAACAAATTTCATCGAGCTAATTAGCCGAATGCTTGCTCGATGACAAATCTCTTCAACTTTCCGTAAAACAATCGAAGATACAATTATCATTAAAACACTAAGCGAAAACCACTTCTCGTGGTTTTTGTACTTTTTGCTTAAAACCATAAGACGTACAGTTCAAAAAAAAATCTGTCAGCCCAGACCCTATTAGTTTTGATCTTTTATCACACAACCATACAATATACGAATGTTAATTTTTTCCTATAAATGTCGTATTTTCGTGGAAAATAAAAAAATCATAGATTAAACAAAAATTATCGATGAAAGATTCGAAAAATCGAGATAAAATAAAATAGATAAACGTACAAACGCGACGGTATAATTCTCCGTAGGTCTTTAGCTCTTGCACTGCTTGGCAGCGAGTAAATATTCTCGACGAGTTGTTTAACGTCCCTTAAGCCAAGAAAACTTGGCCAACTCGATTAAATCGGAGGCCAGACTCTGGCGACGACGGGGTAACTATACATGCACGCATGTCGCGAAAAGAACCGAGGGGAACGGGGGTTGGGGGTTGAGGGTTGGACGAAAGGAAACTTGTTCTCACTTTACGCGAAAACGTATTGAATCTCATTTGTCGAAAGTTTTTAAATCTCCTCGAGATACCGGTGTCATCGAGGAAATCTTGTGGAGACGTTCGAGATTCTATTGAATTAAAGTAGATTGAAAGTTTGTTTATAGACAACTCGGGGGGTCGTGGTGGAAAACTCGATACTTTTTTGCACCCCTTTAGAAAATTGGACGTTTCCATACCTATTAAAAATCGAATAATTGTTTCTACATGTGTGTAGTAGAACACTTGGATCGACTGTATCGTAAAATTTTCGAAAATTGAATCGATCGACTTGATGGATTTTTGCAAAAATCAATACCGAATATTTTCGTCCTTTAGCGCCGTTTTATTTAGTATCGAATATTGAAAAAAAATTGTAATTTAATCGATTAACGAGCATTTCAGATGAAAGATGAAAAAAATGTCTTTCAAAATCCTATATCGACGTTCTACCTACCAATACCAATAAATTTAATTCACCAATATTCAATTCCCCAAAAAATCAAAAATTATGAGAAAAAATTGTTCAGCTTTCGACGAATCGAAATAATTGATATTAAACGAGTGGATTAATACGACGCGACAAGAAATTAGACGTTTCGTCTCGTAGAATCGATTAGTAAGATAAACAATTTTTAATTAATACGAGATTTATCGAAAATTTACGAAAAAAATAAGTTAAACACACGTTTTCAATTGTTTTTGTATTTCTAATCGTCGAGTTTATACTCGTGGCTTTTTTCCGGTTATATACATACAATCGCGTACCTATCGCGAATCGCTCGTGTTATATACACGAAGATGCGAGGCATATCGGACCTGTCGAGTAGTACACGTGTCTGACGTTGTTATGCCATTGCGGTGGACGGAAACGAGATACCGGTTTGTGGAATCGTGCTGCCGCTGTGCCGATGCCAAAGTGACGCATTAAAACATAGTTCTAATACCGCAGTGTCCGTAGTTCCCTGACTCGCCAGGGAGTATCTATTTACCGAGGATTTGGAACGAATGAATTCACAACGTAACACACACACATATATATATGTTACGTTGTGAATTCATTCGTTAATATTTATATATATATATAGGCACAAGTGGAAAAATATAGCACACATTATACAAAACAGTCGGATCAACCAAAAGCTTGGACATAATCGTATAGCGAAGCGAGTTTGCACAGACCAGTTAACTGAAAAATCTCCTTATCGGTTCAGCTATCGACGAGGAGCTTTCAAATTCGATTATATACACGCACGTGTCCTTATGTTTCGATTTCCGTCGATTTTGGAATATAATACATTTGTTCTTTTGGAAAAAGCGAGAAAGACGGCAGAAGGGTGGTTGGAAGGAGTGGATAGGGTGGGTATAAGGGGGGAAATAATAAATATGTTAGGGGAAGAATAAAAGAGGATATTTGCGTGTATTTTAGAGAAATAGAGGAGGAGTGCAAGAAGAGTAGGAGGGAGAAGAAAGAAAGCGATGGCAGGGCAGATTAGATTAAATTTAAGAATTAAGAATTAGGGAGGAACTTTGTACAAAACTTAATGTAAAGTTATACAAATAAAACTGGCTACTACTACTACTACTACTACATTTGTTCTTTGAATTTGATCGATTTACAATGATTAACGATACGATCAAAAATAATTTTACCTCAAATATATTTACAAAAAGATGTTTTTTCGTGAAGATTTAAAGGTTTTTACGAATTTGTTAAAAATCAGAATAAATGCGGGCTGGAATGCAAAATTTGCCAATGAAAAAGAATAGCAGCGATAAATCGTTTTGATAATTTAATCAGACGTTCGTTTGAATTGGTATTAAGTTGAGTTCGATCGTTTATAAACAGTCTCGTGGAGAGAAAAAAATGGTCCATGTCTCTCGAAATGATGGATATAGTGGTAATACGCCATCGGTGATTACGATTTACCCAAACGGGCAGCATCCCATTCAATGCTTCCACCGTTCGGTGAATCGAGCGACGAGCTAGGCGTGGTCGATTACCTCTCCTCGAAGACACTTGAATGGCATCAACGTGCTTACGTACGCGCAATTGATCATTCGCGTATCGCCGAGAGGCAATTTTGGAAGAAAGCAAATTTATACACGACCTCCTCCTCGCTATATTGAAATTATTTTTAAACTTAAAAAATATAATTTGTTTTTTCATCAAATTTGTCGAAAAACGACATCGAGTAAACAAAATTAAAAAGAAATATTACATTAATTTAATTTTCATCTTTGGAATAAAATAACAATAAAATTTTGGAAGAAAGCAAATTTATACACGACCTCCTCCTCGCTATATTGAAATTATTTTTAAACTTAAAAAATATAATTTGTTTTTTCATCAAATTTGTCGAAAAACGACATCGAGTAAACAAAATTAAAAAGAAATATTACATTAATTTAATTTTCATCTTTGGAATAAAATAACGATACCAGAATTTTTCAGGTGTTCGACGCGTTGAAAAAAATTGATTGTTGGAAAAATTCTAAAAAAAAAATGTTTAAAGAAGCGTGAGAAATTCTTGTAATATTTAAAAATTTTAACAGTAGCATATTTCGTAAGAACAACGAATTGGATGCGTTTCAAACCGGTCGAAAAAATTGAAATTATCGTTATTTACAAAAAATAAAAGACGAAAAAAAATCTGACAATTTTGAGTATTTCTGATCAAAACCATCGATAAAAAAAGGAAACCTTTCAATGATGTCGATCTCTCGGTACCGTGTGATATTGATGTCGAGCAAAAATGAAAATCATTGGAACACCGAGCACGAAACCTCTCTGACCTTATTCCGTTTAATGTCAATTTTTTTCAACCAACCAGTACGATAATTATGTCGAATATTTTTATTTAATTAGATACTTCAGAATCGTTAGAAACTAATCAAAATCCCCAACGACAAAAAACAGTATTCCATGGTCCTAGAGACTCATCGAGGAAAAAAAATATTTGATAACTACGTCAACACCATTTAATTAATAAATGTGTAATATGTAAAACAATTTCGCATCGATGAATAACAAAGTTCAACATGTATCAGATTTTATAATCGAGTATGCGAATCAACAGAAAATTTGCGATAATTCAAGCCCGAGAAAAGGCTGAAGACGGAAAGAAAACAGAGGGAGAGGGTGAGAGAGGGAGGAAGAGCAAAGCTTTTGACTGCGTCGATCAATCGAATTCTCTAGGTTTATACGGCAGTTCGGCCTTTCGTTGGCTGCCTATTTGAAAGATTCCCAATAAACTATTTCTAAAGATAAAAAACGAAGAGAGAAGGAGAAAAAAAGAAAGCTAGCCGAGGCGCGTATTGATTAACGCGAGGCTTGTGTTCATACGTTTTTTTTCCTTCTTTTTTTTTACGTCGCGACTGATAAAGCTCGATATAACGTACGCCACGTACGCGAAACATGACATGGTATAGAGATGGGGTGTGCACGCGGAGGAAATATTCCCGCGTATACAACCCTCACCCTCCTAACACCCCCTAACGATGCCGGCTCGGTTTCGACGAACCGGAAATCTGGCAGTCGAGCGTGTTTGGTAATCGAGGCCAACGCGAGGTATCGTAACGAAAAAAAAAAGAAAAAAGAAAATTAACTAGCCTCGTTCAACGACGGCAAAAGACACGACCATACTCTACCCAACAGTGCATTCTTCCCTTGATTTCAACGAATTCGATTATTCTTCGGTTTCCGCGATAAATCGACTCCTTTAAACTTTGTATGAATTATTCGAATTTGAAATAATGTGAATTATCACAAACTCCTCTGCGAGATAATTATTTTTAAAGACGATTTAATTTAAAAAAAATGATATTATTCCGCAAACAAATTTCGTTTCGATTATTTCGTGAACGCACCTTGTAAAACTTGGAATTAAAATAATTTCGCACGAAATTAAAATAGGTTGATAATGTTTTGATTAAGGCGAGGATTTTATTTATCCATTTGATTAAAAGTCATCACAGGTATGCCGGAGTAACGAGAGCAAATTGTGCTGAATATCTCAGGTCAGGAGTTTTCGCACCCCACTGTCTCGAGAAAGGGTTGAGAGGAAGAGAGCACCCTTGTTCACCCTTATAGCCGCGCGTTAACAAATTTCTCTCATATTTCAGCGAGTAATAAAATATATTTTAATATACGTAATCCCCGCGAAAATAATTAAAAAAATTATTAACCACGTTTTTAAACATGTAATCAATTAAGTAAAATTGCATCGTTATGTTTGTCAGATCGCTTTGAAAAGGCATCAATTAGAATTAAGAGGAGAACATTTTTTTTTTAAAACACCGACGAAAGTAAGTTTACAAGGAAATAACGGTTCGACACTTTTATCGTTAATTGCCGCGCGTTAATTAAAAGAAAAATCGCACGATAATCGTATAAAAAAAAGAAACAAGATAAATTTATTAAAAAAAATACAAAAATCTTCCGTTTAAAAATAAAAACGTGTGAAATAAAACAATCCGATGGAAAATCCTTCTACGCGAACGCATCGTTACGTAAAAGAAAAAGCCACGACGGTTTCCATCCGTCGGAGATATATTCGACGTTTAATTAGTCGGGGTCGAAGAGCGGAGAAAAAATTTAGCCACGTTGTCGGGTGACAAGCGGAGAAGGAAAGATGTCCGCAGTGACGAAGGGAAATAAAATGGAACGACGTTCGAGAAGGAGAAGGAAGAAGGGAAGAAACGCGAGCCGCAAGGAATTTGAAATCGCGATTCTGGGGTCGCTCGGGGTTGCCGGGGGTTGCTGCTGGGTTGCGGGATGGAGCGGTAGAGCCGAGGCACCCCGTGCCGTAGCTCTCTTGCCTGGGTTTGGGTTTGGCTGCGCAACGGTGCGGTGCGCTACTGCTGTTGTTATCAGCTATATATAGATATAGCTCGCTCACATAACTATACACACACCTAGCGACAGACACACACACATAGATATATATATAGAAAGAGAGGGAGAGAGAGAGCTATATAACACTCCCTGGTCTTTCTATGGTAGAAATCACCTTCTCGCTCCCTGTGCTTTCCGCAAACAGACACATCGCGTTACTGATACTCAGCGTATATATATATATAAATGTGTGTACGCATGTGTATGTAAATATAATATTCCACGTCGTGGTATATTCATATCGACCTATGCAAATATGGATATGCATCGTCGCAGCCACGCATGAAACAAGCGATGTTTGTATTTTATGAAAATATAATAAATAGCAAAGAAATTGAGCAACTGGAATGACGAAAAAAAAATTGTTTTAGATTTTTTTTTGTTTCGACAGGTTCGTGTCAGTTAGTTTGCTCTCGATTAACTCTCTCGCTCTCTCTCTGCTCTCGATTGGGATAAAAAATGGTAATGGGAAAATGAGTATTGTCAATGTAAAATCGAACAAAAAATGTGTTTCGTCGTTTGCCCTCGAAAATTCATCGCCAGTGTATCCACGTTTCTGCATTCTCTCGATAGTATAATAAAAGGTTGTAAATAAAAAATCTCTGATAGAGAGAAAATAAAGCCATTTCATTATTATTATTATTTCGTTACTCTCGAAATTGGAAAAATAAATTCTGTTCAAATTGTCATAATCTTCGTTGTTTCATTCCATCGCCGAATTACGTAGGAATTTTAAAAACAATAATAATAACAATAACAACGAGAATAATAGTTAGAAACGTACGGAATAAATAACGAGAAACTTCCCTCGTTCTCTTTTCTCACAGTGTCACAGTAGGGCGGGTACTTTACTATTAAAATAAAGTATGCAAAAAAAAGGGGAAAAAAGACGAGTCTTTGGCACGGAGGAATAAATAAGGTATGTCGTTAGGCGACGCGCGAGACCACGTGCAGAGGAAAAATTTTTCGATTTGTTCGACCGATTAGAGTCGTACGGGGTGCACGCGGCACGCAGGCACCGAGCTAGTAGTAAGAACCGTTACTGGTCAGACGTTACCCGCGTATATATAGATACGTATACGTGGGATATAGCGGACGTTATAGGGGTGGTTCGGAGGGAGGGTGTCCTCGCGTAAGTAGCGCACGAGAGTAGGCCAAGCCGAGCCACAAACGCCGCACAGTCTGCGACACAGGCTGGTGCGAGGAAAGAGCGAGACGGCGGTATACACGTTTGTGTGTTGCGTTTCTAAGGGGTTGTAGTACGTACGTGTACACTCTTTGCCAACGTTATACTCGCTCTCGCAGCCGCACGACCGTGCCAATCTCCCTCTCGCTTTGTACACTTTGCCTTCTTGCAATTTGACTCGACTTATATACGCGCGAAATTCCATCTTTTTGTCACATCGCTGCGCACTGAAAAACCTCCGGTACTCGAGTAATAATGCACTGTACCAAAAGTGTAGATATTTTTTACGTACGACGAGGAACGTTTCTTTTCACTATTTCGAATTCAAACGAACCCTTGGGTAAACTACCCACTACGGCCAAGTGGCAGCGTAGGGATTATCAGTTTTGTTGTTGCTTTTTATTTTCTTCTTTCGTGATTTCAGTAAAGTTAATTTCAAGATTGGCTTATAAATTTAGCAATAATAAAAAGCTTGTTAAAGAATCTTTGGAATTAAAGAAATTGATGAAAAAGTCATTGTTTTATTCAAAATAAATTTATAAATATAAAAATCGTTCTTTTGTAATATTTTGATTATTCTTTATGGATTAAGATTTTTAGAGGCAGAACAAAAATACGAAAAATCAATGTAATCGATTTTCAACTCGATATTTCAACGACTCTATCAAATCTAAACGGTTTTATCAATTGCAATTTATATCGACATCGTTAATTTCTCATCAGTTTGATCCAATATCCTTTCCAATCCCGACAAGTCAAACTATTTTATTTGAAATCGTTTTTAATGTAGATTCAGCACAAATTCTGTCATTTTTTTTATAATTTCGATACCGTTCGGAATAACAACGTTAAAATATAATAAAAGAAGACCTGTATCGGCCGAGATTTTCTGCAGTTTCCCTCCGTCCGTGGCAAATGCGATACAGGGAGATTAGGGGGAATGCGAGACGGCTGCAGCCGTGGTTGCGAATAAGAATGTCGGAGGAGATAGGTTGGTTGGAATGGTAGCATATATATAGGTGTGTAAAAACCCGAAGAGGGTGTGCACGTCAAACTACCACATTATTATTATAATATAATAAAAGGATAGCGATTGATAGGTGGTCAGCTTGCGACTCTAGTGATAATCGAAGTTAAGCAGCATTTCGTGCTTCCAATACTTGGTGCGGTGACCGCTTGACCGTGCACTAGCTTGCGCATCGAATCACTAAAATGACCGTGCCCTGATCAAACCCGATACCATGTACAAAGTCGTCTGCAGACAAACCTGAAAAATTGGTATAAAAAATTCAATATAAAAAATGTTATATTGTTAAATAAAAAACAATACTACGTTTAAAGTAAAAAGTATGTATACAATATTACGAGTAATATTAAATTGTCTAAGGGAATTTTATTGTTCGGTGTGAAAATGCATTATTAGAGAGATATAGGCAGCACAGGGTTCGTGAGTCACGTTATAGAGGATACACGCGAAAAATCGTCGCCGATATTGACGGATAATTTAATCAGATTATCGCGCTCGTGTCCAGGTATAGTCTAAACAAAACAAATTTAATCTCGTGCTGCAACGAATCGTGACTTTTGTAATCGTATACTATGACATTTTGTTCACCCTCCATATCCATTTACGCTAAACATAAATAACGATTTGACCTACTTACGTATACCATCCGCATGGACGTTCCATCCACCCACACCCCTCTCCAACACCCCTCACCATATAACACACGGAGTGGTCACTACTATAGACCAGCCGCATTATCGTTTACTTTACTTGTTTCCGAACGCTGCCAACATTGCTACTGTTCCCGTTCCTGGCTTTAGGTGCGCCAAGCTTCGCATATGCGTGGGTGTGTGTATGTGTGCACAAAAAATAGTGTTCTTAGGTCACTGACTGGTCTCTATATCAGAGATCGGAGTTGGATACGAATAATAACGACTATAGGCAGATAATTATGTCGAAAAGAAAACCATATAATTAAATAACTCGTAACGACTTGAAATAAATATTAATATTTTTTTTATGATGATTGTCATCTCTCATCAGATGACAACGTTAAAAAAAAAGAATGACTTAGGGACGATCAAGTATTTTCGTGATACTTCTGAATTATTCGAAAAATATTGAAAATTTGTACGACTTTGTAGAATTTATTCGTAGCCATTCCGATCGAGTAGGTAAAAAAGTTATTTCGTTTATGTGCAAGAAGCTTACGAACAATATTGCTGTCACTTGTAAATTTTAATAAAAAAATGTAATAATCGTGAATAATTTTTGTTAGATCCTCATCTTAGATTTGCCCACTGGCAAACAAAAAAAACACGCTTCCATTATTTTTCCCATACGAAAAATTCGAGAATTTCAAAGAATACCAACGCCATCCAAATCCGATCGGATCCTATCGACTAACACTTCATCAAAACTTCTCCTCGAATTAAAAGTACGAAGTAAATAAATAAAGCAATAATCCTCGAACATATAAATTAACAAATCAAAGGACAAAAAAAATAGATTCATCCCACCTAGTACAAATTACCCCGATGACTCTCCTAGTCCGGCTTGGCAGCGTTTCTTTGTCGCACCACACGTAGGGGTAAGCAATTAATTAGCAAGAGCTGGCAAAACGCAATATATACTTTTATATACGAAGCTCATACTCCAACAATATATATTAATATATATATATACATATAAAACTTGAATATTTGTTCAACCCTCGTACGTTGTGCGAGAGTAAAAACTCGCAGGCCGTGACACTTGCCCTTTTGTCGTAGCAACCTCGTTCCCTCTTTCTCTCTCACGGCACGTTTTTATACATCGCGTATGAACGGCTATGTGCGAGCAGTGAAGAGAAGGGAAGAAGATGAGGAAGATGGGGAGGGGAAGGTTGAAGGGGGTTAGGCCGAGGAAAACAACTTTTCCACAGGTACTCGAGATATATCTTTGCGTCTGTGTACTCGTATATCGAGTTTTCGAGCCTTAAGGCAGACCCATAAGGGCCTCGTCGGGCATACATGGGATATAATAATAGGTACACAAAGAAGCTGCTTGGGTCGTATATGAGAAACGTACACCTAAGGGTTATAACGAAATTCATGAAGAATGCAAAATATGGACACTGATTGGCAGCTTTGATAATGAATTTCTCATCGTTGGACAAATTGACACGATGATTATTGGCCACAATCTCGTTATTACCGATTACTAGTGTATTGGCTTCGATCGGAACGAGACTAGAGACAAATTATGTCGAAAACTATATTTTTTATCTGTTTCGTTTGAGTGGTCAATAACTGTATTATACGGGAGATAAGAGACAGAGACGAGCATATGCCAATCACTGTGCCATTTATTTGTAAACATCCAACCACCTTGAAGCCCTTGTTCGATGGTCGAGAACTTGTGGTCGTACAATGGCACGGCTAGCCTATTTGTTGTAGAGTTCAACGACGAGCCGAGCGAGGGTAAAACACAAAGAGAGGGAGTGAGCGAAGGAAAGAGGAGGGTGTATGTGTGCTACGATCGAACGTGTCCTTCAATAGAGCCCTCAGCTGTGTGACATTTAGCTTCTTTCTCTCTCTCTTACCTCCACCCCCCCCCCTCTCTCTCTCTCTTTTTCCCCGTCCCTCGCTCTTCGTCACCTGTTTTTTTCACCTTCGAATTGCAACAGACTGTTGAACGCTTTTCAGACCGAGCGACGAGCACACTAATCTTTATTTCTTCCTTCCCCTCTCACACGCACACACACAAAACCACCCTTGCAGACTTCTTAGCGCATCGACGTTCTATCGTATCCTCAACGAGACTTTTATCTACGTAGCTTCTTTTTTTTTATATATCGAGTGCAAAGACCCAACTCTTAAAATACCGTGGGTGTGTGTGTTTTTTTTTGGGGTCCTTCGAGTAAAGAGGGTTCTCGTAGAATTAATCTCAGATCATAATCGAATATCTTTCTATATATATATTTAATCTCAAACGAGTAATAACAGGAACTCTGTTTGCTCGACGATCCGAAATATATAAATAAATAAAGTTACACTTACACGTGTACGTACATCGTGGAAATTTTATGTGGCGTGTATTAAGGATATAAGTGCTACCGCAACACGCTCCTGCATGTTTGTCACGACCCACTTTCCCAACAAAAGTTTCTTTTTTTCGACCATCATCGTGCACCGTCAAACCCGTCGAAAGAACGGAAGATATACAATAATTCGGATTATCGACTCGTGCCACAAAGATTAACAATAAATAAATACGACAATTACGAATTTTTGTGACATTGTACTTGTTTTTTTATTCGTCTGTCGTTTTTCATAGGCGCGTGGCATCCAGTGACTTTGAGGAGCTTCGTCCCATTTTCATTTTCCAACTATATCACTCATCCCCCGATAGTTACGCATTAATGAAATTTGCAGAAGCCATAACAGCATATTTCTCAAAATATTGGAAATCCTATCGGGACCGAAAACCCTGAGTAGTTTCGATGAAAAGTTTAAAAAAATCGAGCATTTTTTTATACTGGACGACTACGTAAGGCTCGATCACAATTGGTGAAGACATCGTCGAGCTTCAATTTTTCAAGGTCACAACTCTTCAAATTCGCGGATAGAAAAAATATTCTTTCGAAATATGATTTTCTGACCTTTTGACAAATTCCATAAAAATAAACAGACAAATTTGCATGATAAAAAAGACCTCCTGTAAAAAAAAGCTAAATAATCGAAATATTAAGAAAAATTGTTTAAATCCACTTGTACATGAAGATATAATTACGTTCTTAATAATAAAGTTCAAATATTAATTCGATTTATGTATTTATCGAAAATAATATTCTTTGTGTTTATCTACCTTACGTTAAAAATATATAATTTACGCGGATCGTAAAAATTGTATAATTTCCTCGCAAAATTATAAACGACTTTCGTCTCACCACTAAAGCCAACCTGGTAACGTTGTAGTTGCATTAAAGTGTACAAGACGTACGTGTAAATTGAGTGAGCGATAGGTATAAAGAGAGGGAGAAGTCTCACCACAGTGGATATAGCGTGTAATGCGTAGGGAGAAACGAGCATCGAACCGAAGTAGTCAAGCCGCTTAGCGATCAGGCAGCCATAACAGGGAGAGAAACAGGGTGAGAGAGCGAGAGGCGTAGCGTTATTCCCACAGCGTACGTGGTGAGACTGCGGCAACGGTACTCTCCAGCTGAGCGATTTTCAACGATCCAGAGTGCAACACACCGACATAAACTCGAGAGAGACTCTTATATTCGAGTCGGAACGATGTCTGAATGAACGTCGACCCTTACTACTTGCAAACTGCCCATGTCACTTTAACGAGTGCTCCTGTGATCTAACGTACGTGTAATGTTTATGTAGAAATTATACACGCTTAGTACAACCACAAAATAGAGAACTTACTATTTAATTAATTTTTTATTACTGTTTTTTATAAGTAAATATTTATGTCGCTGTTCGTATTTTATTTTATATTTTTAATTGGCAAGAGCATAATTTAAGCTTGTCGTATGACGATGAATAAATGTCGTTGTATGTGTGAATTAAGAAAGAAAAAAGTTAGGAGTAAGATAATTGAAAAAAATAATCCTTCTTTAATTGACGGTTAACGACACTGTGCGATTACTTAAGTTCTTAAGAATTTTTTAATAATGTCTTTGTCGAAAGTGGAACGTGAGAAAAAGTGATGTGATTAAAAAGATCGATGGTGAAAAAAGATATTAGCGGACTAATCGAGTGATTGATTCGAAAGGCAACGAAAATGCTAAAGTCATTAATTATTTCGCGAGAAAATTGGGGCTCGATGGAAAAGCGGCAGTTCCGGGCCGGCCAGCGCCCCCCGAGTGATAAATTAGTGGAAAAATCTATTTTAATCAGACGCAAACTTGACTCGACGAATTAATGGAAAAGTTCGTTCCCATCGTATACGAATCGAAAAAAAACAAAGATTGAGACCTCGCTTTCGTCCAACAGCCTCTTGTCGTAAAATCAGTAGAAAAGACAATTTTGATCCGACATTAATCCCTCAGTATGTACGAGTAAAACAAAAACGGGCAAGTGGAAAGATCTGTCTCAGCCAGACGCGACAGCCGGGTAAGTAGAAAACTTCGCTTTGGTCAGACGTCGTTCGCAAAGTGAAATAAGTAGAAAATCCCATTCGCATTCAGACACAACCTTGAGAAAAGGAATTGTTCTATCAACTCGCACACGTTCTACCAACTCGTTTGCACTCGGACGAGAACGAGTAGGTGAAAAATATTGATAACAATTGGATCAAAAGCGTACAAAGAGATATTCGAATAGAACGTACGAAGTAACGGACCGAGATTCGCTAAATGCTCGTTATCCAACAATCTCGTATATCCGAGGTCTCGAGATTGTCTCGCAGGCTTTTTTACGTGGTTAATTATTGCGAATATAAGTGGACGTATAAAGGTGTAAGCATAAATTGCGAATTAACGAGTCTGAAGCACGGAGAAGGTTTTCCAACGACCCACCAACCCTCTTGCCGTGTACGACGAGGACACAGTTGGCGATAAAGGGGTAAAGCGCGATTGAGGGAGAGGGAGAGAGAAAGAAAATAAAGCAGAAACGCTAGTGTGCAGAGAACCGGACAAAGATCACTAACGAAGCTCGGAATGGCCTCGGCAGGTTGAACGATGCCGGGTGAGATGATGCCAGAGGCACTCTGCGCACCCGACCGCTCGCTCTGTCGATTGTGATTTCTCACCCGGCATGGCGGATCAATTACAACCCTTGCGCGGGCATGAAGACAGCAGGTCGTTCTTCGAATCGAACAATTTAACTACCGCCTGCAACAACTACGTCTCGCAATGATTTACCAACGTTCGAATTATAAAATCGTCTAAAATAATTGTCAAATAAAAATAATCACGAATCGAAATTAATACTTATATCGAGGAAGAACTTTTTCCTGTATCTCGTTGTTAAAAAAGTTTCGAAATCTATCTTAAAATAATATTCATCTAAATACAATTACAATATTTATTATGAAGAAATGCTAATTTCAAAGCTCGTTTGAAAAAAATTAAACATTGTTTAAAATTATCGTGTTTGATTAATGTCGCTTAAAAACAAAAGGAACTATGGGGTGCGCGGTCAGCGAGCGAGGTTGGTGATGGACGAAGTTAAGCAGCATATCACGCTGCCAATACTTGGTGCGGTGACCGCTTAGATGTGTGTACCCTGGCTGACGCATCGAATCGGCCATTGGGGAAGGTTATTTTTTCGGTAGCCTAACGATTCCCTGTACACGGAGAGAAAAGGGCTTAGAATTTTTGTTATGGAATTCTAGGACAAATTACCATGCTGTCCTATAATCAAAACATCGTAAAAATGACCCTGATACAGATGAAATTCTATGAAACCGTCTCTGAAATTTTACCGGGACAATATTAATTTTTCTGCTGCTTTACACTAAAGAGTCCTAGATTCCAATAGAAATGTAAAGTGTAGAATGCTGCCTCCGACTTTTTATCGTGCTCTCTGGATAAAAATTCTAACGCTTCGGACCAATTTTTCAAAGATTTCGCAGAAAATCTCCTGCACACGCTTTATAGGGCAAGCATGGTAATTTTTGTAGGACTTTTCTCTCCGTGTAGCAACATTAGACTCTAGAAGTACAAACCGTACAACCCGACACAACTTTTCCCACAGTTTCAACGCAGTGTAGAAAATCGTCTGCAGACACACCCAAAAAATTAAGATAAGTGAGTAAAGTACAAATAAGAAAGGACTAGAAAAAAAACAAAGAGATGGATCCTCAGCTTGTTCAATTCTTTGGAAACAATGAATAAAAAAAAAGGTAAAATAAACAAAATAGTGAAAAATTCGTCATCAAGTATCGAAGAAACACTTACGGTACAATTGCTCGATATTTCTTATTCGCTATTTTCATCCCCGAATAATTAATTGATTTATTATAATGGGGTTATCGCGAGACAATCGTTCTCTATACAACGTACCCAAGAGACAAGGAGTCCTCGCGCGCTACGAGTTATACGGATGACGTGTTTAACACAAACGATAAGGAAGCGTCTGGGACACGGAGGCGTTAAACTGCGGCGAGCTAAATTGTACGGTCGTCTCGATCGACCATCGAACACTTAACGATCGATTAACCGTCCAACGATATATATATCGCATTTGGTAATCGGAAGGGTGGCACTAGTGGTTCGCCACCCTCGCGAAACCCTTTTGCTTTAATGTATACGTATTCGTGCTCATCACCTTGTCCTATAATTTACAAACGTATACATGGTCCCCTTAAGGGCATTAATATGATTAAGCAGTAATGCTCGTCTTGGGAAATAACATATTTGCTATAAGTACCTATGTGGATATCGTAAAACGTGTCCAAGAGAGATTACGATGTATCGGGTAAAAAGCGATGATCGCCCGAGGGAGTTGGAGGCGTCGAGGTAGTGGAACAGTAGTGAAGAAGGAAAAGGGGGCAAGGGCGGGGGGTGGGCATACCGAGATGCAATATTTTTTCTCGTACAGACCGTCTCGTTTTGGTCGACGAGGACACACCGCTTCTGGAATATGGCTTCCTCCAATGAAAATTGGCAGAGGACCAAAGCGTGGGGGTCGCTGTACACGTATGTGTAGATGTATGCCCATATAGGCATACGTGTATAAAAAGAGAATAAAAAAAAGGGTTTTACCGAGCCAAATAGGCTTTATACCGAGTTTTCGCTACTTCCCTTTTATTCCTATTTTTTTTTTTTCAATTTTTGTTCCGTCTTTCATGGACAAGGGTTGCAGGATTTAATTCTTGTGATTTTTGTTCTCTTAAATTTAACGAAGTTCATACCGAAACGACGTGGATACCAAGAGGAAAAAAATGGTAGAAAGATGTGGGAAGAGAGTATCGTTCTTTCCCTAACATCTCGTTATACGTATATACACACATAGAGCTATATATCTGTATGCGTGTGTGTATGTGAGGGGTTGCGAATGTATAGGAGCCCTGGAGTCGTGGACGCACGCGAGCCAAAACACTCCATCGATTTTATGATCTGTGGAATTGGAGCAACCGCCACGAAGCTTGCATATGTATATTTGTGTGTGTATATATATATATCGAGAGAGAGAGAGAGAGAGAGAGAGAGAGAGAGAGGTGTATATGAGTATATACATATTAGATACAGGTCGAACGTTTCTTCAGTGAAGCCCATAGGGATTATCGAAACGATTTGTGACGAAATGAAAAAAAATGGCAGAGTGGCACGAAGCGATAAAACTCGAAAAAAATAAAATAATAATATATATATAAATATAAAAGAAAAAAGGAAAGAAATGCGGAGAGCTTTGATAAACTCGCGTGTGTCTGGCACGCATATTGATCCCAGGTCGAACGATACTCTACCGTTTCCGAGACTCCGACTTGTGCATAACAGTGTAAAATATAACTTTACGAAAAAAAAGGCGTATGTTCGTCGATGAAAAAAAATCAAAAATGAAACGTCGTTCGCGACGCAACGTCCTCTTTTTTATTAAATAGAAAAAAAACATTAATTAGACCCTTGCGAATGTTATCGTAGGATTATGAGAGTCGAGACGAACTTAAAAATGAGTCTCAGACTTTTTGATAAAAAATTAAATTGTTGGGGAAGATTTGAAATTATCGATGAAGAAGAAAACGAGATATTCGAAGTAAATTTTTTATTCATCGAATACCACGTCAGCGTTATATCCCGCAATTAGGGGTGAACGGGCACTCAGTATTTTATATGATTTTTATTGACACGGAAAAAGTGGTGTTTACACGCTCGAAGGGCACTCTTCTTCAAAATAGAAAATTGATTTTTATTCAACGGTTTGAATGAGAACGAGATCCTCTGGTGTTTGCTAGTAGCATACATTTTACGATACATTATCGTGCGTTTAATACACGCTCCGTTGAAAGCTAACGATTACAGTCTGAAATTGTATGAAAATCGCCATAATAAAATGTTTATCGTCGCTTGCATTTACACATAGTGTTTATCTACTTTGATGTCAGCTAATCTAACGAATAATTGCAATTTTTTCATTCGATCGTTGAATAAATAAATAAATAAAAGTCATTTATAAATTTTATTTAATTCTTGCTAATAATTACAAATTTACATTTAATTAATAAATAAATTATCGATCGAGTTCGTTGATAAGCTCGTTCGATTTATATTGCTCGCCCAACGAGCGACCGTGGTCGATTGCGTTCCTGGCACGAGTGACCCCACCCACCCTTCCCTACGCACAGCACAATACACCCGGTGCAAGATACCACTTTTTTTTCTCAAATTTAATTTTACGCCCAGATTGTTGTACCTTGCCAAGGGCAAGGCTGGCATTCTTCTTAACATTCTTTCGTATTAAAATTTCCTAAAAAAATATATAAAAAATCATTCCCAAAAATTTTGCAACTTTGCAACACTTTAAAACCTTGGCGCGTATAAAAAAGAATAAACTAAGATGAAAAAATTGAGATAATTTGTTTATTTCAGCATCGAGTTTCGAATTCGATTCAAACTTTAATTCGCTTACGATAAGACTACGATTATACCACATGTTCCTCTGAATAAATAAATAAGCGAGTAAAGAACTTTATTCGCCATAATTTCACTGATTAATCGCCCGAACGAGAAATCTCGCGGATAACGTAATTACGCGACGCAGCGTCGTCGGGCTGACCATGAAAAAGTAGATATAGTGTTTTTTTTTTAAATATTTTTTATTTTTTTATTTGTTATACGATGATTAATATTATAAAGCGTGTTTAGATGCCTCGGCGAGTGTTATGCTCGTTAAGCCCCGTGTGTTTCATGCATCATGATCAATACGCGTCTCATAAGCCTCGTATATTGTCGTATTGACCAGCGATTCCGCACACGCCAGGCAAGTCTCATACGGAAGGTCGAAAGGTTGCGCCACTACTCGACGAGACTTGTACTAGGAGATAACGCTCTCTTTCTCTCCCTCTCTCTCTCTCTCTCTCTCTCTCTCTCTTTCTCTCTCTCTCTCATACACACATACGTTCTTTATCCCACGCGACTGAGAAGCGAAAAATACATGAAAAGGGCATAATAAATATTCTACCAATCAAACAAAAACACGACGTGTATAAAAAAAAAGTTATTTTGATACGATCGAGTTAAAAATTAATTATAGATGGAAAAAATTTATTTTAGTTTTTTTATCGTATTAATTATTATTGTTTTTTTTAATCCGAGATTAAAAGATTCGTTCGAGGCTTCGTAATTTCGTGAATAATACGACAAAATTATGTTTCTCGTTATATTCGTCGTCGTTGCAAAGTCGCGTCTGGGTCAATGACAAACATTTTCCGTGGTTAGCCACGGGCAAAAGTGTATTTATTCGAACGAACGAATGAAAGAAAATTACGAAAATAAATCCTTCGCTAATGTTAAAGAATACGATTATCCTAAATTCCTTTGCAATCTCGAAAATTTTATTCTAACGTATTTAACAAAATGTTATGTTTTTTTCCCCCTAAAACAGCGTTTACAGTTTCGTGTGTGCCGGGGGGGGGGGGGGGGGGGGGGGTGGCACGGGCCAGGTCAACTATTGTAACCTACGACCTCGCCATTATCAAGAATATCAAAGAAGAAAACAATATCGCGAAATTTATTTCACAAAATGTAAATAATATTTACTACAAATAATTCCAAAGCATAGAATAAAAATGTTATTGCAAAATTGACGTTTCGACCTACCTACGTGAACGTATGTCAATCCTTGAAGAAAGACATTTGCGATTTAGATATGAAAAAAAGAGGAAAAAGAAACGAAAAAAAAACAAGAGAAAACGAATGAAAAAAAAGGTATAAACGGTACTCACCGGCTCCTCCGTTTTCCTTTCTTTCCCTCTTTTTCGTTTTCCCCGTGTTTATGTGTGTGTGTGTGTGTATTCTTCGAACTCCGCGTCCCACCGTCCGGTCTAGCTGTTATTATTACTTTATTATTATTATTATCATTATTATTATTATTATTATTAATAATAATAATATAATTAATTATTAATATTATTTACAGTCGAAGAATCGAATGAAGGAAAAAAAGCAATGCGGGAGATAGGCACTGATGTTTGAGGCGGGTACCGAGGTACCACAGCGACGGGGTGGGAGGGAGAGCGATGAGGGAGCGAGGTAGGGACAGGGGCAGGGGGGTGGTGGCCTGTCAAACGTCGTCTCGTTTACCCGAATTTTCTTTTTCTTCTTTATTCTTTTTTCGCACCCCCCTTAAAACGTGCTCCGTTATGTATCCACACCGAAGCACACTTTTTGTTACGTTCTCCCTTCTCGTGTTATCCCTTATTTATTTATTTATTTATTTATTTATTTACTTATTTATTTGTTTATTTGTTATTTCTCCTTCTCTTCTCTCTCGCTCGACGTTTTTTTTCTTTCTTTCTTCTTTATGTTTCCTTTTGTTGTTGTTGTTGTTGAGGGGGTTTCGTTCGTTTGCCCCGATAAATACGAATTTATTTAAAATTTCGCGCACAGCACACACTAAGCAACATATCCGGCGAACAAACGACGCGAGTCCCTCGTTTCTGGTCGAACGTAAAACAGCGTCATGGCGTATATATATTTTTTATTTCTTTTTGTTTTTCACCTCCTCGAGACTTTATTCTCTGTTGCGAATATTCGTCCCTCTCTCTCTCTCTCTCTCTCGTTCTCCTCTCCTGCCTTTCCTTCCCACCGTTATCTCTTTTAATTTCTTCCACGTTCTCCACACGGGTGACACTCGCTTTTTTCGCGCGCGCACTCTCTCGTACACGAGATCGCGACTAAGAACCGTGCACGATATACATATATCGTATATATGTGTGTGTGTGTGTGAGGATTTGGTTGTGTATATATATATATATGTGTGTGTGTATATCGCACAACACACGCACGCACGCACACACACTGGCGAGGTTTATCGTAACTTCTCTTTTAAAAACAAAATTTTGTCGTTCCGTCTAACCCAGAGGGAGAGAGAGCAGTGTTCACCGTAGTCGAACGGACGTGGACCCGCCCCCTATCATACTACACGAAAGTGTAGTGAATAAATAGAGCGTAAAATTTACTTTGCGTTAACATCTCCGTTTGCGTTCGTTTGTATTTACGTATGTGTATGTGTGTGTGTGCGCGGTTTTGTTTTTTTTCTTTTTCTTTTTTTTGTTATCGTTTTTTCGTCGTCGTTAACATCGTCGTACGGCGAAGCCTCGAACGCACTTGTTTTCCTGGCTTCGAGACGCCCACCCCTACTCCGGCTTTCTTCCCGACACTGTAAACGCCCGCGGCACACCACGCGAACGAAAAAAAGCCAGCGCTCGTACGCGCGTCCTCTCTACCGAGAATATTCTCTTCGTCTAACCGTTCGCAAGCCGCTGCGTTCACGTCCTCGCGCTAGGGAGCACCATCCATACTTCTTTCACGTTCGCTCTCTCGACTGGCTAGCTCTGACAACGGCACACAGTTTCTCTCTGTTTTCTCGCGCTCTCGCTCGCCGTTGTCGACCTTCCCGCTGTGGCGCGATCTGCCGACTCGCTATGTTTCCCGGCCTCTGTACTCGGGCCACCTGACGGACGGCTTCTTTTTTTTTTACATGTGTATGTGGGTGTGTGTGTGTGTGTGTTCTGCGTACGTGTTTTTTTTTATTTCAATTCACCTCCCGACCGCAGCGCGTCTTTACGCAACTCGCGTTACCACGAGCCTCTCGGCGATAATGAGGGACGACTAAAGAAACCAACAAGATAGAGAGACGAAAAAAAAGCCGTATTATTATTTTTGTGTTATTGGCAAAAAGATGTGATTATTATTATTATTAATTATTCTTTCTTATTTTTATTATTACGTTGGAGGTCTTGAATCCTGTGGCGGTATTCTCGCCATTGAGGTGGCGCACGAGGGGTGGCAAGGGGGTGGAAGGGAAATACAACGAGAGAACGACGCGCGCGTGTACACTCGTTGCTACCTTCTTCTCTTTCTCTCAATTTTCTTCTCTCGCGCACTCTTTCTCACGATTGTCTCCTCTACGGCAAATTCCACCACCACTTTGCCTCCATTGCCCCTTCGCACTTATCGTCGCCTACTAAAAATCTCTTTCGCTCTTCCTCTCGCTCTCTCACTCTCTCGCTCTTTCTCACTCCCTCTTTCTCTTTGCGCACTCTTACCCTTCCGCACACTCTCGCTCCTCGCTCTTTCTTTCTTGCTTCACCACCGTGTCGCGTTTTTTCTTTTCGCAACTGAAGATATTTCACGTTTCACGTTCGCGAAAATGAGACAAGACTTCTCTCTCTCTCTCTCTCACTCACTCTTTCTCTCTCTCTCGACAACCCCTAGGACTAGGACGACAACCCATTTACTTTGCGACACAATACGAGTAAAGTTTCGTCATATATACACATATGTATATGTATATGCACATACGTATACATATACATATATATAGGTAGATAGATAGATAGATAGATACGTATATATAGCCTCTGTTTTCGTTTTTGTGCCTTTTATTTTATATCTCGAGTGTATGAAACGTTGCGTCACACGTTCGTCGCGTATTCCGTTATTTTGATTATTCTTCTTCTGTTTTTCGTTTTATTATGTATTATTATTATTCCGTATATATTTTTCGTCGTTTTTTTTTCTTTTTTCTCTATTATTTTTACAAACGCGCGGAGGGCAGTCTTGGAGGTTGGTGTCCAGAGTCGCGGGGAGACAAACCGAACCACCACGAATATTACTGCATCGCCCTCTGCGCCAAACGTCGCGCAGCGGGCTTTTCCTCAACTAGATCCCAGCACTCGCTCTCGCGCAAACCCTCCGCGACCTCCTCTCGCTCATGCTGACGTTCGTCGCCTATATAAACTCATACAAGCCCTCCCCACCTACCCCTCGTTCGCTATTTTCAAATCCTCCTACCCCTATCGTGACGCACCGGTAATTCCAAATCCGTACCTCGCGAGATCCGTATACGTACTGACGCCAACGTCGTCGTCGTCGTCTCTCTCTCTCTCTCTCTCTCTCGTTCTATCTCCCACTCCCCCTCTCTCTCACTCTCTCGCGCGCACCCTATATCGCGCCCCACCTCACCCAGTACCACTGCCACATCGACGCTGGCGTCCTCTCAGCGAGGACTCGGTACACGTATAGAAACGCAGCCTCGATCCTGCTCACTCTCACCCTCTTCGCCCCTCCCGCTCTCTTGCCCCCCAGACCGATTGATTTTGTCCGAGAGAACGTGCCCGCACTCTTCTCTTGTCTATCTTCTCGTTCTTGTAATGATATATTATGGGTATATATATATATCGTTTGATTTCTCGTACTTCAGTCCCACGCCTGTCTCACCCTACCACAATGTGACGTCACTGGGTTTTCTTTTGCACGGCGTATTGGGATAAACCGATCTTAGAATTATATCGATAATATTACCGCCTCTCTTTCTATCGCTGTTTCCATACATCCAGTAGTACTAGTCAACCACAAGTCCGACCGTTTTGCTTTTGCAGTAGAAGACACAAGTGCATGCTCAGTCGCGGGTCATGGATACGTGACGCCCACACCTGACTCGTTTATCATGACCGATTCACGCTACGATAAAAAGTGGAAAGGGAGGGTAGCTTGTGTGTAACATTTCCAAGAATCTTGCTCACACAAGGTTCGACCCCCTAGTCGGACGGTCATTAAATCCGATTGACCCACATTTTCTATACGTATGCCTTTTCGAAGAACCGGAAATACAATTCGATGCTCGTATCCGATTACAAAAATTAGACTCTCGATTTTTTTATTTATTTATCGTTACGCTACGTCTTATTACTGTGGTTCTATCAAAGGGACGCCCCCTCTATGCCCCTGCAATGCACCCTTCGCCGCGCCGCTCTCGGGGAGGAAGAGAAAAGAGGCAACATCCGCAGTGGTATCGGGAGAAGGAAAGGGAAAACATACCTGTATATCGGATTCTAGCTCGTGTATGTGTAGGTGTGTGTGCGCGAGCATCTATGCGTGTGTGTGTGTGTGTACCAGCGTATATGGAAGAGAAAGGTGAACTTACAGGAAAGACGGCAGGATTTGTGAATTCGCGGACGTCGTACTTCTGTGCCATGAACGGATCAATGAAAATGTACCGTTGCCGTGGCGTTGAATCGTGTATAGTACGAAGGGACACCACCGGGTTAGCTATAACATGGCGCCACTCACTTACTATCTTTGCCCGAAAACATTAGCTCCCCGCTATTCACAGATATATATACGCAAGTGTACACAGCACCGACCATACCCGTCACACTTGCTATAGGATCGCCCACCACCCGCGCTTTCGTCTCATGTAGCAAAGCACAATAGGCCACCCGTATATCTATATATATAGAGGTCGTATATCGACATCTGCATTATTAGATCTTTGTTTGATCCATCGTGCAAACCACGGAACAACTTCAGCGATAGCATATCAAGGGCATGCTGTTATCAGCTATTAAGTCTTCCCTTACAGACGACACACATGTAACGGGTTAACCTTCTTACTTTGTCGCGCCTGTCAATGCTCCTGTATCCTACGTATCTCCCCTATGCATGCTTGTGTACTCCTGTTAGATCGCATTGATAAGTTACGCCGGTACATAAAGGATTTACGAAGCGGTTAAGAGAAGAAACATAATTAGAAGAAATTTACAAAAAATGTGCGGTTATTTATAAAGGAAAAAAAAACACAACACTTCCATCCCACAAGTAGCTTGCGACTGTTCAATTTGAAAATGGCCGATCGACCGCTTGAAATTTTTCAGAAGACTCGAAGCGCCGTCTAGTGTCATCATTCGCAAGTCTGCTTACCGCCGATCGGACAGTTGCTACGTCGATATAATCTGCCTTATCCTGTAAAAGTGGTTAGAGCTTTCAGCTCCCGCTATCAGAGACGCTCTCGTAAACAATTTCGTCACGTTGTAAAGCACAGTGGGCCACCAACAAGCTCAATAAACTTATCCGGCGACTATTAAAATATCGATTTTTTTTTATGCCGATCGATTGTTAGTCGTTTGTTAGAGTTTGTTAATGTTTGTTAGACAAAATCTAACGTTTGTTAAACTTTATTTATTGACTAATACGAAAAACCAATTTCATGTCAAAGTTAGCCGCGCGAAAATGAGATGAGTCAAGTTAGCGCCGGACTAGAAGCAATCTAAATGAATTATATCTCAAAAAAATTGCTCGCAATATGCTCATCAAGAATATAAAAATCCTCTAGCGGTAGCAATTATTAAAAAAACGTTATTAAACAATTTCGTAAGAAACACTAATTTGACGATTTCTAAGTTATCCGAGTACGAACGGGATCTTTTCTGGGCCCAAAAAATTGCAATCAATTTGCTCATTAATGCCCCACCTTTTTATTTGCGTTTTTTTAATAAAAAATAATAATTAAGATTTCGATGTTTTAAAGCCTGGGAAAATGACAGTAGCGCCACTAGTTTTAAAACATGAAACTAGGAAACGCTGAGATATCAGCCAAGTTAGTATAATGTCTCGTGTATCCCCCGCATTATACACGCGCTTGTGTTCATCCATTCAATCGTATCGGAAACGTTGGCCGTTATATAAAAGATTTACAAAGCGCTTAGTTAATACGAAAAATGAAATTAATAAAGAAATTATTACCCATTTATAAACGGCGAGCAATCATTCGTAAATAAAAACACAATAAGTACTCCGATTCTAAAATGATCGTACGTCTGTCAATTTAAACATGGCAAATTAATCGTTTGAATCTGTTGAACGGACTCGACGCGCCATCTAACGTCATTTTTCACAACTCTGATTACGTTTCGTACAGAAACTGCTGTGTCGACATAATCTGCCTTACCTTGTGAAAAAATACGCGAAGCTTCCAGTTTCTTCCATCCGAAACGCTCGTGATTAATTTTAGTTTCAAAACAATAAGGCTTGTGTACATTTGTATATCTAAATACGAACCTGTTTTGTTTACACTGTGCCGGCGGATTGTTATCGGTCAAATAATCGAGTGGTCTTGGTAGAACTCAATCGGCCGAAGCTTGTACAATTTTGCTGAAAGAATTATATCGTTCGTTCGGATTAAAGTATTTCATAGCGTAATATTTCAACACAAGATAGAAGATGGAATCCAGAACGCCATACGTGAACGAAGATCCTCTCGGCTTTACAAAACAAACTGCGACTATGCTCGTGGGGCTCGGTGCAGGTGATTTGATACCGCAGTTTCGAAAGAAAAACATTTCGACGCAGGCACTAACCAAACTCGACAGAGACGATCTCATCGTTCTTGGTAAGTCTTTCCGTACGTTTTTCGACAATATTCAGCACAATAATAGCTTTTTGTTACTCGTTGGTTCAATTCGAAAGGAGCGGATGAAAATCTGGCAGACGAAATGCTAAAACAGTTGCGCTCGGTTGCTAAAAAATACGGCGACAAAGATCTCTCCGAAGAACTCAAGTATAAATTAATTGATACTTATAGATTGAAGAAAATATCAAAAATCAATTTAAATCACTACTTTCTTTATTTTCTTTCAGGACAAATCAGCTGATTAAAATTCTCATCGGGGCTAATCAACAGCTCAATCTCATAGAAACGTTTATAGCTTACGCTCGTCTTAGACTAGCTGAAAAACCGACGGATGTTGTTATAAACACGAGAAAAAACTTACGAGCTAGTCAAGTCCTGTATACGGCAACTCGTTGCTTAATGGCTGAAATCGAGGAATTGGAGAGAAATTACGAACAACTGACCAGTGAATTAACAGGTAATGCAAGACGAACCGAGGGTTCGAAACTACTGGCATTATCTACTGGAATTGGACTGACCGCTGGTCTTCTGTGCACGCTGAGATATGCATTAGCGACGGGTGGTCGATCGTAAAATGTCTCGAGGACGGATGTAAGACTCGAAGCTTTTTATATTACATTTTTCATTACAAACTAATTTACTGGAGTATTAAAGTCTCTGCTCCCTCTTGTCTCACGACGATACCATCCCTTCGTTTGATCTCTTCGGCATACTGCAATTTGGACTCAAAAATTCTGAAAAATATTTTCTCGTATATTTCCAAAATTCGAGCGGAAGAAAACCGTTTTTTTTTCTAATATTGTTTCGACTCACTTGATAAGATTCGTCCATTGTTTGGTCCGACTTGCGCTTCGAGCCGTATGTTCGCTCACAGATTTTTCCTCTTCCTTCAGAGTCTGAGATCTCTTCTCTTCGTTATTTATCTCATCGTTTAATTTGTCTCTGAGAGACTGGCTGCCACCTGAACTCGCGTACGACTGCATGACACAAACACGGCAATTAACTGTTTAATCCTACGTATTTATAAAATAATTAGTGTTTTTTTTTCTCTCACTCTTATCTCGCGCTGAATCGTCTCTTGGGCTAGTTTTAATTTCTTTATCTCAGTTCGTAGCCTCTCAGCTTCGTTCGTATTGTTCATTACGGTTTCACGAAGCACATCAACCTCGGTGAATAGAGACGCGTTCGAGCTCTGCATGCTCGCATCAACGGAATTGTGACTTTGCCGAGCTCTTTCGTAACGTTCCTCGAGTTCTTGAGATTTTTGACGCAGTGGTTGCAACTCTACGAGTAGAAAACGATTGCACATTAAGAACGATGAAAAATAAAATACTAAATATTACGAAAGAATTAAATCAATTTAAGAAAAAATACCATTCAGCAAAGGTGCGAGTTGAGCTTTAAAGGAGGAAACGGTTCGCGACAATTGAGCATTTATAGCAGCGGCGTTACTGGCGGTATAATTTTCCGGCAGTGATTTTTCAATTTTTGGAACTGCCGGTTTGCAAGTAGCAAGCCCAGACTCTAGTATAACAATCGTTCGATGAAGAACACCGCTTTCAGCTCTGAGACCAGCAAGCTCGGCACGGCAACGTTTGTATAAAACACTCTTGGTTTTCAGACGCGCGACGTAACGTTTTAGCTCTTCGCCACGCGGGACGGAATCCTCGGCGAAGCGTTTAGCCCTGTCTCGTTTTTCCTCGAGTTTTCCAGTCAATTCGGCGAGTGCAGTTTCACTGGATTCCAAACGCTCCAGATTGTTACGCTTTACACTGCTTATCGCAGCTGCTTGCTGTCTGAACGGTGCCATTTTATCCGCGCCGCTCTCAGTTATTCTCGTCTCGGCAAGGGCTTGAACCTCTCGAGCGGCAACGTCGAGTCTCTGTCGTAGATTTATGATCTCGTCGGGACCGACGTAAGAAGAACCTACGACCGACGATAGAGCGTCGACTTGCGACTTGAGCGTCGATAATTCCGTCGGTAAACGCTCCTTGTACACTGCCGATAGTACCATTACTTCCTCGGATAAACGCTGTATCAGAGTATGCGATGTTAACTCGACACCGGCCTGACGAAGAGATTGCAACTGTCTCTCTGAACGCTGCAGCGAGGCTTGAAGATTGGCTATCGCATCTTTCTCTTGAATCTTTTGCAACGACAATTCTCGTTCCTTCTCGCGCTCGAGACGAAGAGCCTGAGCGACTTTCATTAAATGAGAATTCGACTCTGTACGCAGCTTGATCTTTTCAATCCTGTCGACTATCACCTTGAGAAACCAGAAATTAAGGACTCGTAACATTTATCTTCATAATTGGGAAAATATAGGTTGTCTTTACTGATCTTGAAAATGTTTCTTTCAGGTATAATAATAGATTGTCTTTACTGATCTTAAAAATGTTTCTTTTTCAATGTCCATTATTTTTAACGCACCTTATTCAAAGATCAATAAAAGGCACCAAATTCTGTTTAATGCAATCTATTGTCTATTCTTCATCTCATAGATTTATATTTATCGTTCCAAAGAATTTTTTGATACTTCCAATGATTAACGTTTAAAAGACCTGCTTTTTTTATTCAAGATTTTTTTAAACAATGCCTTCGAACATATGATTGACCAACATTTTTTTAACCAATGGTGACCAATTGCCCAATTTTCACAAGTAATATTGGTATATTTTAGTATTTGCAATATCTTCGGTATACTTCAATCTTTAATTGAAATTCGAGGTTGAATAACAAACATACCTCGCGTTCTTTCTCCATTGCCTTCAAGTCTGCTTTCTGCTCAGCCGCAGCCTCGCCGCCTTTTTTACCAGCCTCTCGTTCCTTGTGAACCATCTTAAATTCTTCGACCAGACCAAGATATCTTTCGTACAGAGCTACGGTCTCTGGATCTGCCAAATACTCCTGGGGTACTTCGACCTAAAATTTATCGGGTGACGCGGCGACCCTCGTCATCATCAAACTTTCATACGCTGATACCATGGATATAATAAAAATAATATATATAATATAATAAATAATATATCGACGCTGCTTACGAAAACTAGCATGTTTCAGATTTCTTACGAAGAGAAGCACGTTTGATATCAGCGTGAAAACTAGCATGTTTCGACTTTTGACACGAAAACTAGCACGTTTCGATATTTGCCGCGAAAACTAGCATGTTTCGGCTTTTGCCACGAAAACTAGCATATTTCGGGCATGCCAGTTATCGCGGCAAAAGCCGAATCATGCTAGTTTTCGCGGTGAGAGCTGAAACATGCTAGTTTTCGCGTCGAATATCGAAACGTGTTAGTTTTCGTAAGAAATTTGAATCGTGCTACTTTTCGTAAGCAGCGTCGATATAATATATAATAATATAATATATATAATAAATAAAATATAATAACATTTTTTAATATTTTAATTTGGGAAAAAAACTGTTTAGTCAAGCCAAACGAAAAATTACCTTCACGAGAAAACGAGCCAGGTAAGCTCTCTGACGTGCCACATCGACATTCGACAAAAGCCATTGTAAAATTGTGTAAATCGTCTCTGAATCGCCTTTGACGAGTCTCTGCCTACAATTATTTATTTAATCGTCGTAGACATTTGTATATTTTTAATTGGAGAAGACGATAATCACCTGAACAATGCGGGATCTTTATTGGGCTGATATTTGAGAACTCTGAGCACCGATAGCAAACGTATCGAGGTTTGCTCAAGACTCTCGTCTCTCAAATCGATTTTTAAGCCATCTTCCGTTATTTCCGCCAGTACGTCGCTCAACATCTACAACAATTATGTACATACGTGATCAAATTGTTATCGTTAAATTAATATTTCACGTGCAGAAAGTTTGGCTCGTTATAATCGATTTGTCACCTGCAGTAAGTCGCTACCATTGAGAGCTTTGAAAGATAGTAGAGAATAATTTTTCTTGAGAATATTGTTGAGCTCTCGAACGATGAATTTGAGATCCTCGCCCATGATTACTCGCGTCAAGATTCACGAATAAATAAATTATTAAAAGTTAGATTCGAGACTATTGAAGAGGAGTTACTCGATTAAAGACGGTAGAACGATGTAAATACTTTTCATTCCTGGATACGAGAGGTTTGTTGTCATTTATGGTCGCCATAGTAATTCCTTCGTGCGCTCTCGTGGACGAGCGACACTCTCGTTTTCTATGTATAGCATGATTCAATTAGACGAGATGTTGCCCTTGGGGAAAAAAAGTAATAAATCGTATGAGAGTAAAGGTCATTTTAGCATGGAATAATGACACGCGAACTCGGTGAATTCCGTTCCTCGATGAAGACAGATACGTTTGACTGGAGAGCAATTCAAACGATTCAAACGATCTCTTTTCAAGCCCGGCTTTCTCTACAGGTCTGCCAACATGATGAAAATACCGCATAAGAACCTCTATATATATATCTGTTCCGTCTGTTGCACTCGTCAATCTCGAATTTCGGAGTGCAAAGCCACCGTGCGCGAACAATCAGCTGATTTCCTTTGGCGCTTCCAAAAGATTCGTACACACTAGGACAACGGGGAAAAGCCAGTGGTGACGAGGAAGAAGCAAAAAAAAATGGGCCGGACGGTTTACGCAGAGGAGCGTTTACTCGATTATCTGAAATCATTAACGCGAACAGACGGATATACGGTTGGACTGATACTGGGACAGGTTCGATTTTGACAACGAAAATTTTAACACTCCTAGTTTAAAAAAGAAATCAGCAACGAACATATGTGACAACCGTTCCGAAAAATGTGCACAGTGCCGATTGGATTGATAATCGTGATATGGAGAAACCATTGTAAACGAGCTACTCGATCAGCTCGATGTAAACTTCTCCCTTGGTTTTCAGAGCACAGAGCAAAAAGACTATGTGGTGCATTTAGCGAGAACTCCGCCACCAGCGACGAAAGATGTTATCGAGGAACCGCTCATTGGCACCTCGAGCAATGCTCAGTTGGAAATTGAGACGAAATGTATAAAAACCCTCGAGGATATACCGAACAATTGGGTCGCCGATCATGCGAAACATGTAATTGAGAAAATAAGAATTGTTTTTGTTTCAAAGTTTATTTTACGTTTTTTGCGACTTTCGATCGTGTATTACAGGTCACCAAAATGCTTCCGGGTGGCATGTGGGTATTGGGAATATTCATAGCGGGTCCTGGAGACAGTCTCAATGACAAAAATTCTCTACAATTAGTAAGATCGGTAATGGCAGATATACATAGGAATCTCGGATCCAATAAACACATGTACGGCAATAACGAACGAGAGAATCTCGTCCTCGGCTTTAACAGTCTTACACAAAAGTAACGCCCCTAGCGAAAGAATGAAAATTAGCCAATCTCTTCGTCCCGATTACGACTTTATTCAAATTGCTTCGACAGATGCACGTGCAAGTCTTTCGATATGACGAGAGGAGGTTCGGCAAAACCCGCAGATTGGAGATTTCAATCCAAGATCACAAAGTGGCACAGTCTCGAGACGCAAGTGGAATTCGACAAAACATTTCCAATATCGAAACAGGACGATTCTAAAACACTGAAGAAACAGTTACAAGATATACTGAACAATACCGCATGTACAGTTAATTCCGCACTGGCCGTTATAGAAGGCGAAGTTAGATCATTGGACGAGACGATTGAGATTGTTGGAAAGAAGAAGAAAGATCGAAAAGATTCAACGAAAAACGATGAAACGAATTCTAATGAAAAAACGCTTCAAGTTAGCCTGTACATTCCATGTGTGAGCGATAAGAAATTTCATTAATCGCTTTCGTTTCTACGCTGCAGAATGATTCATTTTTTTGTTTCTTTTTATAAACAGCCTGAAAAATCGAATACGGATATAAACGTGATTGGCTGCAGTGCCTCGATAAAACTCGTGGGTCAACTGGTCAGTCGGACTTTCGTTCATCAAAAGGCGAGCGTCGGTGAGGCGATCGATGCCGTTAAACAGGACGTAATAAGATCATTGGCTACGAGGCTAGAGATGCATTGGGACAGTTTGATCGAAGAGGAAGATGGTTCGCCGGAGGGTGAGTCGATATTAATGCCGTACGAACAATAACTATTTACGAAAATTCAATGACAACATTTTTTCAACCGCGTCTATTTCAGAAAACATAACGCTGCATGAGCCACCTCGACGCGTACTCGTAGAACTCCCTCAGAGTAGAATAACGCTGTCGGACTATTTGTTTCCTGGCGAAGGACCTCAAGAGGCTCTTATATCGTTGCAAGAACTCCTGGACCTTGAGGTTCAAGAGAGCAGCGTTCAAAAGGAGATCGAGCTTCAAGTTGGTAAGTATAAGCAAGAAAAAAAAAAAAACAATACCTGTTTAACTCTGAGTACAACCTGACGCTAATAATATTTCCATTTCTACAGATCCTTCGGAATTTTACTGCCAAAATGAGATTAAAAAAGAGCCTGTCGATAATGCGAAATTGAACAAAGGCGAGATGATGCTTTATATCATTGGCCTCGTTCTTGGTTTTATTATGGTCTTCATTTCCGTTATAACGCGGTATTATTCATGATCTTCTTAAGCAACATTATAAACATTACGTTTGTACTCTAAACACTAAGGTCGAATTGAAATATACAATTTTTAACTTATCGGATAATGCGATATTGTAAGGTTCAATGGGAATTTGTGCAAATGCATTTCAATTCGCCGTTATCGATTACAACCGATAGTGAATGATTCCACTGTAGACACGTCCCAAAAATGAATAAACACGAGGAAAAGGATGAATCTTTCGCGTAACTTCAGTTTTTTTTCATTTTCATTTTCATCCAGGTAAGAGTGGCCGAGTAAATGAATCAATCGTTTTTGTCTCAACTTCCTTTATATTATAATAGTCTTCTAGTATTAATATTTATATAATATATATATGTATATATATATATACAATACACTATACACAGCTTTTCGTCAGAAAAAAAAATACCGTCCGCCTCTCATCTCGTCAAGTCGTATAGGCAATACAAGTTGTTTGATCCGCCCTTACTCGCGTTATGAGCATTTTGCGTAAAACACTCATCTTAGATCATTCGCAATTATGATTGAAAAATGCTGGCCGAAGCTAAAACCTATAGTCTATTTATTGTTCCGGTGCGTTGCTCGAAGTTCAGCCAGAGACGAATTTATTTTACGGAAGCTCAAAAAGGTGCGAGTAACGGCGGTTCGATGGACGAGTTTATTAATTTTCAATCATCTCAATATTCAAACGTACAAATGAGGTTTATACGGTTTATGTCCGATTCAACAAGAGCCATGCCGACGCGATACAAAAATCATTGTTTATGGATCCAGGCAGTGATAACTGTATTGCTTCAAATGCACACTATGCACTTTTCGCATCGATCTCTTCTATCGAGTTATAACTTTTCTTTATCTTTTCCTTTCACTTTCCTCTAATAGGCATATTCACAAAACGTCATGGAAGTTGTACGATAAATCGTTCTCACTCCTCATTTTCTCTTCTCTTATTTACAACAATCCCTTTACACTGTACATAATCACAACGTCAGGTAAAAGATAGACCACAATTAATAAGATTAACGAGGGTATGTGTACAGTATATATCTACTCGTTTAACATCCCCGACAAGGATGTATCATTACCTCGTGCCTCTCGATTCTAACGTTGAATAATATTCTTTCCTGTATAACAAAGTGTAAAAAAAAAAAAAATGAAAGAATATCTTTTCCCTGACATTATATAATAATCGCTCTCGTAACCAAACATCACGCTTTGATTTTTATCATCGTTCAACGACCATCATCCGATTTATCATTCGTGGCTATAGTATTCGTACAATTAATAATGAACGACGCCAAGCGAAAATTTTCATTCGTACGCGTCTCCGATCGATCGATCAGTGATTGAGCAGATTATTCTCGTTGACTCGTCGCCAATGATGTAATGACGAACGTAAGAATCGAATGGCATTCGTCGCTGTGAATTTCGATCGAATGCATTCTCCAACGAGATGATACAGCGAGACACGTCGTACGGGGAAGCGCGTAATATAAGGGCTCGTCTCGATTAGCTCAAAACTATTAAAGAGCGCAGAATTCGCGTATAGGATAATACATTAAATGCATTCGTCTCTCCTCGGGCAGCTGTGCGATCGAGTTCGAAAGAACATATCCGATATCGTCGCGCGATGACTGAGATAATTCAAAGAAACAAATAATGCAACGTAACACATCAATCCCCAAAGGACGTTTCTCTCGTCGTAATCGAAAACGCTTCTTACGAAATTTCGATTCCGCACCGGTCGAACGAGTCTAGGAATTAAATTCGCTTAAAATTTCTCTAACAATAAACGGAGGAATTCGTTGTGACCAGTCTTCACTGCCGCATTAACAAAAACAAGAAAACAAATATTGCGACTATACGATAGTTTTTGTGGAAAAATTAGCTCTCGTACGGATATAACGCGATTGCTATTATTTTCTTCTTTTTTTCCCCTCATGAAAAATTCATTAATCGAGATTATCTACTATCAGACTACGCCCATTTTTATCAATCCCGATTGACTACCACGCCCGACGCTCGAGTCATCGAGCGAATCAAGGTCCAATGCGGACTCGATCATCGTCGTGTCCTGCAACAGTCTCAATCTCGAGGCTGAAAGTGGTGTCGTTACCGCCACAGGGGCAATCGCGTTGTCCAGCGTTGTTGATCCGAGAACATTTTGGCGCAACGGCAGGGGTGCAATGTCGTCGATATCAATTGGCGGTATGTTAAGCGATGCCAATGGTACCTCGTTCGATACGAGATGGCTCACGCTATTCGTAGTACTGCCTAGAAAAAAATATAACATAAAAGTATAACAGGTTCCAAAATCGAATTAAGGGGTAAGAAGAACTATAAGATAAATGCGTCTTGTATCACAATTGCTAAAATAATCGTATACTTTTAAATTGGAATTTGGCCAGGCTGATGTAACGCATTAAAATCATATTTTATAAATCGACTGTGAAACTAACAATGTAATAATAGTTCATGTATGAACTATATACGATCATTGTACGAATCCATCGATAAATTAACGCCCGAATTAATTGATCGATTCAATATCGAATTTATTCAAATATAAATTCATCGATCGAACGATTACTTTGACCTATGATTATTTGCTTAATTCATTTATGAATTTATCACTTGATTATTCATGAATTGTCGAACGCGTATGTACATCTCGTATAACGATTGTGCTCAAAGTATGGAAGCATCGAGACCTCCCGATTCTTCCAAAACAGCCCGCATACGATGGCATTGTTAAAGCGCGAAATGGTAACCCAAAATCTTTAGCAAAGTCGCAATTAGTCACAAACCAAAGCCCTCAATCTGGCTGGTGTTTAAATATCAGTGATATTGGACGTAGCATGAAAACGATTTAAAAATAAATAAAAAAAAACAGAGAAAAACAAAATATTTCCAATTTTCTCTATACAGTGTTAGGAGCAAGAAACAAAAATAAAAATATCAATTCCACCCGTATTAGAACAATAAGAGTTCAGGGATGCTTCAAGTGTAAGATGATGAACTTACCAAATAGTATGGACCAAGCCCTCGACAATGAGTCGTAATTAAAAACAAAGAAATATGATTTTTTAATCGTCTCGTCGAACAATCGTTGCCTGTGTTGTTGTTTGTTATGTTTTCCTTTGAAACGAGATTTTCTAAGATGCTACGGTGATTCTACTCGATGAACGCGATAGAAATTTTTCCAGACTATCTCGATTCGACACATTGTGCAGAAAGAGAGAGAGAGAGAGAGCGCAAGAGCAAGAGGGAAAATGTTATTTTAATATGTAAGAATTAAAAAGTAAATCTCGTTCGAAGAAAGATCGAAACGGTAAAATTTCCTTCGACGCTAATTTAGTAATAGCGTAATAATAAAAGATAATTTCCCCGGGACTGCTGTCAATCCGGAACCGAATGTTATATACGAATATATATTTACTGTGAACTTGGTGATGATGAGAGCTGAACGAGTTACGTCTACGCTGTATATACCGTGTTTACTATGTCGAAATAGTGACGATATAAATATACTCTTTATCACAAAGGACAATGAAAAGAAAGATGCGTATAGACCCAACTAATTTCATCGAAATGTTAAATATCATCATTGTCGCTGATGGAGCCCATGATAAAACGTCTGTTAAGCATATCTTCCTCGGTACTCTCGTTGGGGCACAGAGAATTTTCGGCAAATGCCATCTCGTGATTCAAGGGGACCGAACCGAATCTATTAACTACAAGACCTATAGCGGTTTGTCCGATAATTGGTATTCCACCGGCACCCAATATTTTAGCGGGCAAGATACTCTTGGGTATTGGATATTTGGGTCCGTGCTGTGTACACCTCAGATTGTTGTATCTCAACGTGTGCTGCGAGTTCGACAATCTTGTAGAATCGTCCCGATAACGCTGCGGAAATTTTTGCAAATCTACGTACGCGTTATCGGCATCCTCGTCCCTGTATCTCAGCGTATCCTCGGAATATCTCTGCGGATATTTTTGTAGATCGATGCCGAATTTACGCTCAACCGCGAACTGATCGTATATCAAATTATTGTCGGAGCATCGATGATACTCGTCGCGGCAACGTTGAGGATATTTGTGCAAATTTTCATCGCACGTGTAATTGTACTTTTTCAAATCTGCGTTAAGCTTGTCTGTTTCGCGCAATTGTTCGTTCCTCGCGCGTTCCTGAGACGTTCGTCGGGACGGATATTTCGTCGCGTAAGTCTCGTTCGTGCACTGACGCGGATATTTTATTATTTCCTCGGGTGGACAACGGGCGGGTAAACGCAACTCACCGTTTAACGATTCTATACGCGGCGAACGTTGTCCCGAAACGAGATTGTTCATGGAACCCGTGAGTTCGGTCACCGGTGTTGCTTCGATACTTATCCCGTTGGGCTGTTGAAAAGAAAAAAAAACAAAAGACCGAACGAATATGAATTGTCCGATTTTAATACGAAAAAAATCGATCGATAAAATAATTCAATTTAGAAAGATTCAAGCTCACTTGTGGCTGCATTATTTTTACAGTTCCGTAAGCTTTGTAGGCATTCGTGATAACGTAATCGTCCGGAGTTTTTTCTTGCTCCGCCATGTATCCCGGTGTCACGATGCCTCGACGATCTACGAAGTAAAAACAAAATTCGCGCGTAAGCTAAATAAACAAGAGTACAAATAACGAAAATTTCACAAACATATCGACGATTACCGATTAAACTCGGGGGTGCAGGACCACAGAGTACATAGAAACAATTTCTACATATGTTTCCCTGACTGTAAGGATTGAAATTTCCCGGTTCTCGTTTACTCGTAAACGAGGACTTTATCTATAGAGACGTCAAGGTTAGAAAAAAACATTCAAACTTGGCAAGAACATTATTTTTTTCAAGACAATCCCTCGACTCACATCTTCGTTCGTAGTCTGGTTGCTCGTTGTCAGATAAGTGTGAAATCCGGCAAGACTGAGAACGCTCCAAACGGAAACGAAACACACGACACCAACGACGACGCTTCCCGGTGACAATCTCATCGCTTCTAAAAATGGTTTATCATCTCGCGTTACTGCAAACGAGAGCGAAAAATTGGCTTGAAAGGGTTAGAAAAAAAAATACCGATGACTTTTGACATCCGTTGCGAAGGAAAAAAAAAATTCTTCGCGGTACTCACGCATTATGAGGTGTGTTATCGCGCAGGCGAATATGAAGACACACAGGAACGTGAGCGAGATGATGAATGCGTAAAAGTATCGATAATTTCTTCTACCCACGCAATTGCCAACCCAAGGGCAATGATGGTCAAATGCCTCTGTTTAACGTAAATTTTCAGTACAAAAAAAATTATTACAATTTCGTGCCAAGTTTTTGTAGCTCGTTTTCACCGTCGACTCACCCACGCAATTATCGCATAGACTACAGTGGGATGCTCTTGGCGGCCTGAATATCTTGCAGGTAAAGCAATATTTGAGCTTTACCGGCTGTCCTCTAACAAGAACTTCTTTCGTACGAGGTGGAGGCCTGTAAGTTATCGAATTGCCGTTGTTGGGTACTTCTGCAGAAAAGATAAAGAATACGTATTGAATTTGTACTCGCGTTCGATAAATTCGGCATTAATAAAAACAACTAAGAACTGACCTATCTGCCTCTCTATGTACGCAGCCTCGTCGGGCGTAGCTCTGGGAATGACACCAGGATCGCTGAAGCTCGTTCTGAACAAAGAGGACATTACGAAGAGAAATAACAATCCCCCTATTACCGGTATAGCCGGAGTTATGTGAATCGCCAAATACGGACAGCTGTAATATAAACATAGCGGAACAATCGATATCAGGGATAAAAAATAATAGACTTTGACGGTCTCTTGGTCCCTCCGAAGAAATACTCACTCGTATGCGAAGAATAACGCGCTAGTGCCAGTGATTAGAAAGACCGTTAGGCCAAAGACTCCTGTACGAGGCGCCATCATAATTCTACCGTCGCAACAAAATCTGTTTCGTCCAGGAAACAATTCCCACTTTCTCAATACATGGGTCATTTTAAATCTGGAATAAAATTATTTTTTACATGTAAAATAAGAAAAGACAAACGTAATTTAGCTTCTGTGAAAGGTAAATTACGTTTATATCGTTGAATGGGAGATGCGTTAAAAGTTTAAAGAAATTAGAACTGTGTTAACTGAGATTACAAATGATTGATGAATGTACGAAGGATATAAATGAAATATTTGCAACGAAGTCAAAATTGGCATTACTCACGGTTTTGGCGTGAAATGTTTGTGTTTTTCACGATCGTTTGGATTGCTGCTACAAGGGAACTGTTGATCCCTCGTCAACTTAACCTAATATCTCGTTCGTAAAAGTACACAAGAGGATTCGAATATACTTCGTAGAATCGCGACATCATTCGCTCCCTTATAACGTCTGAAATAACGAACGTTTTACAAACGTTACATATATTTATAAACTTTTTGCAATAATAAGAAAACGATGGAACTGAAAGGAAAAGATAAGCCGTCGGAGCGCAACAGACATAACACACACGCGCGCAAAACATAGAACGCATACGCACGCGGACGGGATCCTCGCACCTTCCTCGGAGGCCACTGACTCCAGAATGCACTCACTTCGTATTCATAGCCGTTTTGAGTGATACTCGACCATAAAAATCCATTCGAGAACTGGGTCAACCCGTACACGCTCGTCTATCGTTATCGCATCTTGACGACGAATGACATATCACATTCAACGAAAAAGCGGCACACCTGTGGTTGTACTACTACGTGCTAGAACAGACGATCCGCTGATGTATACATATATACATGCGTCTTCGCCCAATAATCCCATACCACTCGACGATGACAATATCCCCCCGCCATGTATTTACGGAGCCCGATTGTTGGCTGCTGGAATTGAAAAAAGGACGAAAAAAAAGAAAAATAACAACCGCTGCGCCCTCTGACGGCCAATGTGTGCGCTGGCGTATATATGGTTCTGGAGGAACCACGTGACTCGAAACGGAAATCGCGTAGAATGTATATGCAGGTGAAGTGTGCATTTCGAAATTCTTTAAATTCCATTATTTTGAATAAACAAACCTTGTTGCCTATCAATATTTTCCATTGTCTGCAAATCGTCCAATAAACATGGTAAAGTAAACACTGCTGCAGTTATCATAGAGGATAGACTAAATCACAAAAGTTTATGAAAATATCGAGATACGACATGTATCTTAAATCTGCATGTTTATATATAGAAATGTGATAAACGCATGATACTCGAATGTCATTGAGTACGAGACACAGAGCGATTATCAGAAAACGAAATCTTTTGCCACGAGTGTATTTTTTTTAAATGCCTTCTTAATAATTGATGGCGAATTGAATTCCCTACCATGTATTTTATAACCCGCGCAGACTTGTGACATGTTCGCAATGTGCGTCATATATGTATATATATAGAAATACAGATCAAGGGGCGTTTTCGTCGGGTGGCGCGGTATTAACCCGAAATAAAAATACGACAATTATGTATCGAAGCAGGATGATGATGACGAGTCAAGGAAACGTTTACAGCAACAACAGTGCAATCGATACAAAACATATGTCATAAGAGACATCATCCCAAAGAGTTTGATCGTCGTACTGTTTACACTGTGAATAGCTACTGCAACGCGCTTTCTAGCGGGGGATGGTGGAATTGATTATTTAATGGGCATGTATAGCAGCGCCGGGAAAGGGGAAAACGCTTGTAGCGGGAGAGAGAGATAGTGAGAGGGTGTACGAGCTGGAGCGAGAGGGCGTGCAACTTGGCGGCCCCGTTGTAAAATGGGTCGACGACGCAATGCAGTATTACCCGCACTCGTAACGAATCCTCGAAATCACGATAACCCAGCCCACAGGTATATCAACGGGAACGTTCATATAGCTATCCACGTAAAAACATAGTGATACATGGAAAGTAAACTACCTCCAATAATATACTTGTAAATCGTTAGATCTATCAACGTATCGGATCAAGATACGTGTCGCAAATACGCGATATACATTCGACACAACGTAATAATAATATAGCCGATCGAATAGGAGCTGGGGAGATGGGAAAATATTCGTATGTCGCTTTTCAAACAAAATATTCGATGATCCTGGATCTTGTCCCACGTCGCAGTCTCTGCGACGATTCCCGGATCACAGTTTCGCATACCGGCGAGAGCATTTCTGAGCGTTGCGGAAGGGCAAAGAGGGGGGGGGGGGGGGGGGGGGGGGGGTAGAGTCGCGAATGCCCACACCCTCCGAATGACTGCATATAGTGACATCTCTCGACGCTTGGCGACACATACACGGGCGTCGTATGAACGCAGCTGCGTAATAATGCCACGGGAACGTATACCGAAGAGTAAGCGCGGAAGTTCTTCGCGGCTTACGTTCCTGCCATCGGCAAACGTCGTCGCTGTCTCCAGGGTTCTATCGAGGGTGTGGAGAAAGAAAGAAAAAAAAGCCAGCCAAAGGGGGAGAGAGAGAGAGAGAGAGGCAGAGAGATGGTGAGACAGTGAACGTGCAGAGTTTCGTCGCGGTGTAGAGAGGGGTGCAAGAAAGTACACGCTCTAGCGGTAACGGCAGAGGCGCGCACGAGAGCCGCGCGACGATAGTACCGGGTAGAGGGAATGGCCGCAAGGGGAACACAGAGAAACGGGGAGAAATGAATCGTGTTCGCAAGCGACATATATATAGCTCGATATGTATATAAAGGGAGGGGGAGAAATAGCGCGAGAAACGGTAGTAGAGTATTATAGCGGCGCAAGCACAACGGGGCGCGCGCTCGAAGGATGGAGAGACGGACGCAAACGCTGAAATCAGCTCTACCGATCGATGCGATAAATGGATGCGTGCGATTGGGTAGCCGAGGAAAATCGATGCGATGAAACCCAGGGGGCACCCTACCTAGGCGAACCGACACGAGAACGCGAGAAACACGGGCGCTCTCTTTCTCTCTCTCGCTCCCTCTCTCTCTCTCGCTCTCTCTCTCCCACCCTATGCACTCTGGGCTCTCCGTCTCTCGCGTTCTGCTCACTCTCATTCGCGCGCTCTCTCTCTCTCTCTCTCTCTTATTCCCGACACGGCCGCACACACGCCGCACCGAGGATGGAGGAGCAAAGACCGAAATATCGATTTTTAGGCCCCTACGCGGCGGTTCGATGCTCATATCTGCCCCGTGCCCCGTTCGCGAAGCGCCTTTCAAAACACCGCGACGCGTGGTGTTATAAACCCTGCTAGAATACAATTTATCATTCGAATATTACACTCTACGTACGTCGTCGAACGTTGACCGCACGAGAAACACTTTGTGCATTTGTCCGCGAGTTATTCATCGCGACGCCAAAATCTTTGTAACTGCTAAAAAAGAAAGAAAAAAAAGAGTAAAGAAATATTTAACCCGTAGCGCTGTATAATCGCGAATACAAAGAGACCGTATGTAAGTCGCGATCGCGTAGAGTTTCTCAACGTTGAGATCCATCTATTGTTTTTTTATCGTTAAACAATCCTTAGACTCGTTGACAAAATCAGCGGGATCACTAAACACGTCCGAGGGGATCATCACGGTGGTGGACGTAAGGAGCGGTTTGGATATTGCAGAACGGGAGGAACTGCCAACCATGTCGTCAGGTAACAATCCTATTTCCGATAAATTATCATCTCTTGCCTTGTTATCTTCGTTTGATTTTTTTTTTAACTTGAGTCGTGCGCGAAAACGTGCCGGTGCCGCGATTGATCTCTATATTTATACGTCAGCATCGCGCGAGTCACAGCGAGAGAGAGAGAGAGAGAGTCGTAGACGCACCCCGAAAGACGCAAAACGAACATTCAACGTTTTCTGCTGAGACAGTGAATACACTGTACATCTCGTATATATAGTTATTGTATTGTTACGCGTAGTTCGCGATCGAGGAAACGTATAAACTACCCTCTCTCACGTAACGCGTCAGTGCCGATCATTTCCGACGTTGATCGCCAAACTCGAAGAAAAAACAATGTCAGTCTCTCGTGGTCAATGGGAATTTTTACACAGCGGGACGAATACGCTGACCGGCGTCAGCCAATCGACGAAGGGGTTGTGCCGAAGGTTGAATACGTGTATACATACATCATTGTGACATACGCCGTCGTGTGTGCAGTTACGCAGTGGACACGAGATACACGCACTTTTTCTCTCCTTTCTTCGATCAATTAACGGAAGAATTGTTGATTTTATCGAGAATAAAAATTCTCGTCCGTTTTGCACAAAGAGGCGACGAATAAAAATCGCTTCGTCCTCGGGCATAAAGACGTCATAATAACGTTTTGCCAGGGCTCGAGGCATAAATTCGATTACTAACCTGAGAGTTAAGCATGCTTACGAGTCGCGTGTGTGTGTCAATCGTGTTTTGTGTACGTACGTACGCGAGCGCATGCAATCGCGCGGGTCGTGAGGCTGACAATGAGTGGAGAGTTCGTGATGGAGATTTTTTAAAAGAGGTGAACCTTGTACAGAGCGACCTTGGTTCGCGCACGTATTATTTAACGCGGGTAGTGTCGAAATGCCGAAAATATCGATATAGTGCTTATATATATGACTTCCACGCGATTTATTCGTTTTATTAAAAAATCTATAAATAATCATTTTGAGAATATATTTGGCAATTGCTAAAACGAAAATTAAAAAAAATCTTTTTCTTTGGGTCGTCAAGGACTAAGCTGTGTCGACAATTTATTTATTTATTGTTTTTTTCTTCTTGGATAACGGAAGTGACGTTAAACGATCCATATATTGACGTAGATCCACAGATCTATGATAAATTTATTGTTTCGCGGAGATGATGACCTTGATGATGATTATAAATTTGCAACTAGAATTGTTATTCAATAATCTACCTCCATTATCGAGAGAGTTCATTGACCACTTGGCAATTACGAATGGAAAAGTCTTGCGCTCCAAGCCCGTTCGTTTCTTAATCAAATGCTATTCATTCGCAGTTACATTTCCATGGCGAATACACATTGAATAAATTAAATGTATATTTGCGCTTAAATATACACAGATATTTAAATAACTGAAATAAACATGAAAAATTGAATTTTTTTCAGAAAAAATGGCCATCGCAGCTTCGGAAAATTATCAGCTCAAATGGCACAGTTACGGAGCTCATCTTCACAGTTCCGTTGCCACTCTGCTACATTCCGAATCATTCGCCGATGTTCTACTGGCAACGTCTTGTGGTAGACACGTAGCCGCGCATCGTTTTGTACTGGCCGCTTGTTCCTCCTATCTCAGTCACATCTTTCAAACGTGCCATTTTGGGGCGAACACGAATGCGCCCATAATCGTGGCAAGTATAATCATTGGATCAAAGAGAAAAAAAAACAAGACATTTTCCTTTTATTCGATCTTTTCACGAGTATCCGATAAAAAAAGTTAAATAAGAACTTATTGAATTTTTTTCAGGTATTACCAACGGAAATTGGCTATCGTACGTTGAAGATTCTTATTCAGTACATGTACAGCGGTGAGGCGACCGTGACAAACGATCAGCTAGAGGGTGTTCTGAAAGCCGGCGATATACTCCGAGTACGTGGATTGTGGAGATCGAACGCGGGTAGCAGTACAAAAGAGAACATACAGTCGAATAATCAGAAAGTCGAGCGCGACAAGAGGGAACAACAGCCGATACCCGGTCAATTGCAAAAAATCAAATTGATACAGCCGCAACCGGAGAAAATCGTCGATACGACGACGACGGCGGCAACGACGACGACGACGACGACGGCACCTACGGCATCGGTACCACCGATCGTCACGCAGACGACCATTCAATCGCCAAAAATTTCACCTACTTCGGTTCCGGCGTCTACACCGGTCACGCCCGTTACCAAAGTCATCGAGAAGAAGAGCACGGAAAAGGTCGAAGAGAAAATTATGGAGCCCGTTGAGACGAAACGCGTCCTCGAGGAGAATAAAATCACGGAGCAGAGTAAGAATAAAGAAAACGTCGAAACGAATGGAAAGAAGAAACGAAGCAATAACAGTGATGTAGAGTCGACCAAAGCGAGGAGCGAAGCGGGCGAAAACGTGAGAAATATTGCTTTTATTTTATTTTTTTAAATAATATACCGTTGATACGCCTATCGTTGCCGAAATGCTAAATGTTTACGAACGATGTCTCTTCGACAGACGGAATTAAATCTGGATCTATTGGTGAAGGACGAGCCAATAGACTGGGAAGAATCGATAGATCCGTCAGAATCCCTGACGATAGATCACGAAATCGACATAAAACCCGTAAATACTTTGATTCAATATGGAAATATAAAAATCATTGGATCGAGTATAATTAATTTGTTTATTTCCGACAGGAAATCGTTCATAGCGCGGACGAGGATGGCGACATCGAGGAGGAAGAATATACGCCTCTTACGTGCGACATGTGTAGTCAAACATTCAACAGACCGTCCGATTGGGTCAGACACATCGAGTTTACCCACGCGGACATGACGGAAAATCGACGAAAAAAACGAAAGGTAAAGCAAGAACGAGAATTTTGTTCCATCGGTTTTTGAATGAATTGGAAGGTCGTATCGTATATGAATTATATATGTAAAAATGATTGTTCGCAGGGTGACGTCGACGACGAAAGCAAAGAATTTCCGCCGTTAAAGTGCGATCTGTGCGGTAACATGTATCCAACACCGCAGGAATGGGTACGTCACATTCAGACGGAGCATACAGAAGAACAATTGGCTCTGATGAATAATTCGGCACCACCGAAACCAAAGAGAGCTCACAGTCATCAGAAATTGTGCAACATTTGCCAAAAAGTATTTCCGAGTCACGCGTCAATGGTGATACATCAACGAACGCATACGGGTGAAAAACCATTTCTTTGTTCCTACTGTAAAAAAGGTTTCAACGTTAAGAGCAATCTTTTGAGGCATTTGCGAACGCTTCACGACAAATTCGTCCATCCGAGCCTGTACGGCAGTAACGGTACGAAGAACTCTTAGACCGATTAATCCGATATCAATGGGATTTCATTTTCTATATAAAAACAAACGAAAAAAGACAAAAAAGAAGAACAAACAAAGAAAAAGAAAAAAAAAGAAATAAAAACAAACGAAAAAGCTCAATGGCGAGACGCATTCGCGAATTCGTCAAACAGAGAGTATAAACTATTCGCGACTGTCCTGATAGAATGTCGAGAAAAAATGCGATGTTTGGATCGATGAAAAGGAGCGACGACCGACGGGGTCTCTCTCTGGCTTCTGTGCGCGAGACACTCGTCCGAAAACGAAAAGCTACGCAAATCTTCGTACGAGGGTCCTAGGCTAGGAGGAGATAAGCAGAATCAAAGTGCGTTTCACTATAAGTTTACGCGAAGTATTAGGAACTGGCCGGTACCGTTCATTTTATGCCCTCTTGCACGATTTCAAAGTACTATAAAAGAATCGAAAAAAAAAGAAACAAACAAACAAAGAAACGCGATCGCGCGACGAGCACCTGATTCCACTCCAGTATATACTTAAAAACTAACGCTATCGATATTTCTTCTACTAAAATTTATCTACCAATTGCTATTACGGTAGTGAAAGAAAAAGAAGCAAACGAATAAACTCGACGTTTTATGAGTTTTGTCGATACGCTGCAATGCCACGAAATTTCGAACCCAAGAGGCTGACGACGATTGCCAAAGTACCAATTGATTTGTCCGTTGATACAAAATGAACCTTCTATCATTTTTTTTGTTTTTTTTTTGTTTTTTCGTTTCTTTCCTCGATCGTACTTATAATATAATGAAATACCAAAGATCTACTTAGCTTGAATAGTGAGAGTACCTCGAGTATGCATGTTTTAAGAGGACAAAGAGAGAGAGAGAAGGCGGTGCGTGAAAAAAAAGACTCAATATCCCGTAGAGCAAAAACGCACGCAGCCAGTTTGAGTGTATGCTAGAGAAAGAGAGAAAGATAATGTAATATAATTCCGCGTTTAAATCAACACCTAATGATCAATAACTCATTGAATTTTAACAGATAACAGAAAGAAAATGGAAACGAGATAAGATTCAAACTATGTACTTCTAGGCTATTCCAATCACGGTAGCCGACTTATTCCCCCAGTTCGTAAGCTAATTATGTATTTTTATATTAAAGTAGCTTATACGCATATATATATGTATCTATGTATGTATGTATGTTTACATATATATATATACATATATAATATGAAAATTAAGGAATATTAATGACATTTTTTCGAACTTCTGACTAAATTAGGAATCAAGAATAGGGTATATTCGAAAATCATCAAAACAATTTTTTTTCAAAATGTATTGGTTTTTCTTACATGTTACAAACGCGATTCTCGATTAAAAAAAAAAAAAAAAAAAATTTAAAAAAAAAGTGTAAGAAATAGAGAAACACAGTCACAAGGTCGATGACGCGACGAGAGTGAGAGAAGAATGTAAAACTTGTCTATCGAAAGAATAATACGAAGACAACGGAAAATTCCAATTCTAACATTACTAATCGTGAACGTGTCGTCCTATTGCGAACTTTAGTGTCAATTCTACGTTGCGCTAGGACTGTGACGAGCCAAATAACTTTTAAATGTAAAATTTGAATAATATATTATCTTCGAAATACTAAGATAAAAATAAGAAACATGACCGAATTGTTTCCATTCTTCCGCCACCGACGAGTGATGCATATTTTCTATATATACTTACATAGAAAGATCAACTTTCCTCGTTTATCATTAACAATGTACAGTCTCTCAATTAGCTTGCAAACTTACAGTAATTTGAAGATTATTCGATCGTTTGTTTTTTTGTTTTTTCTCCTTTGATTTTATTTATTTCGTTTTATGAGTTGGCGCGCGTGCGAATAAATTTGCGAATATCAGTTGTCTTCCTCCTCGTCGATCTTCGGCGCAAGATAATATCTTATGTGTCCGATTTCTCCCACTTTGTACTCGCAAACGAGCGGTACATCGCCGGACATCGATAATTGTACTTGGGGGCAAAGCGGCGTAGCTTTCACGAAACAATTTAGATACCGACACGAGAACGTGAGTTTTACCGGTTCTTGCATCTCGATTATAACAGCTTCTTCCTCCTTTTCCGAATCTGCCGTTTGCGCCAATTTGATGTTGGCTGAAAACGATAATATACAAGCGGGGTTAATCAGTATCGTCGTGAAAGCCAATGGATAAATACCGTAGAGGTAAACAATTTTTTGTTCGCCCCCTCCCCCCCGTCAGAGGCGTAAGAAAAATGTAAACATCGACTACCGAACAGAGGAGATAAACGAGTTTCTGCCGAACTCTTCAAACTGATATCAACGATTCGACGTTATCGTGGGAATCGCTTAGTCGGCAATTGATATTTGCCAGTGAAAGAACCATGTGGGAAATGAGACTACCTCATAAATATTACACCTTGGAGGTGAGTGAGAATTAAATTTTCGCATAAATTCTATTATTCTTTAAACATTGCATTTTGCGAATATGTAAAATAATTTTGGTCATTCGTTCAACGATAGAAAAATATTTGTACGACGATTGAATATTATTTGTGGTTCGTAGCGATGAAATTATACTTTGAAAAATTGCATAATTACCTGTTCCCACGTCTCCGTTCGCGGTAAATTTGATTCCGTCCTTGGTACACGCGATCGTTATAGCTTCTCCGAATTGACTGAGGTCTCTGCAAATTCTCGCGAATTCCTGGGACGGCATTTTTACGACGCACGAATATTCAGTTTCCTAAAAATTTAACGATGCGTTTTAAGAACTTACGGGATAAATGCGCGAATCTCTCAAAGATTAATAACACTCACGGGAATACCGAGGTGCTCTTGATCCATATTTATGAGTTTCATCTCATATTCGGCAAGTTTTTCTTTGTTCGGTGATTCGAATATGAACATTATATTGTCAGGATTGTCGGCGGCTCGAAGAGTAACGGTGTCCTCGGTACCGGCGCATTTTAGGATTTTCGACATGCTGTAATAATAATAATAAAGTATAATAAAATTATTGAATTATTCGAGAAATAAGAATTTCGCGAAAATAATGGAAGAATACAACGGCGGGAGAAGGGGGGTGGTATTCGCCGTCTCTCGCGAAGAGACGCGTCATAACCTAACCTAAGAAAAAGTGCGTAATTGATATGAAAAAAATACAAGTCTTACGTTGGTATGCCCATTCCCATTGAGAGATTTCTGTCGCATCTGTATTTATCGAATCCATCACTCCTTAAGGTAAGCGAGACGAGTGATACGTGAGCATTATCCATAGCTTGTACCTGTATCCCCGAGTCGGAACATTCAAAGGTCGCCTCCGTCAATAAATCCTTAACGGCGTCCAAGACTTTCTTGAGAATCGAACTCTGTACCAAACGTGCCTCGAACATCTTGATTCGATGATTTTATTATTTACGACACTGATATCACTTTAAGAAAGGAAAAATATCGAGGAGACGTAGAAAAATCGTTGTGTACAATGGGAAAACGTAGCACGTTGGTGGGTATCACAGGAACAAAGATGAAAGGCACGAATCGTCGCACGACCGACAAGCAGTTAGCAATACGAATACACCGGTGAAAAAAAGATCGCACAAACGCGACAACGCCGCGTTTCGTCGCGCGAGAAAAATATTTACGCGCGCTTTCTTGCCGCGCTTCGAATAACATCCATCTCGGATGTAGATGGAGCTCGGGTATTTACCGCTCAATTTTCAAATATAAATGACGAAATTCTCAGACTCGATTGGACTATAATCGGACGTGCTTTTGATTCGTATAGATGGGTGAATAGACAAAATAAAAATTTGTTTAATAGCAGTCAATAAAAGTTTACACAGATGACGAGGCCTTCGTCAAAGTCAGCCATTTTGTAATGGAATACAACAAGTTCATTCTTCTTGCCTACAATTTCGTTTCGTACGTTAAATCACGCGTATTGCTATATTCTGTATGTGGCCGAAAGTAAAAGTTCAGGCAAAAATAAACAGATCTATAGCTAACCTCACCTACGAATTCACTTTATCCTACATTATTACGATTATCATTATTAGATTAATTTAACGGAAAGGAAGCCGCTATCGAAGTAAATACATTGGTAAAACGACGCTTTACAGCCATAATTCATATTTACAAATTACATGTCGGAAGTTTGGCGGTGGTGCGAATCGCCAATGCGCATTCAATTGAATCGATTCAAAGCTCGATATCACAGGCAATCGAATTTTCAAGTTCCCCGAACATTTGATCAAGAGCCTGAAAAGAAATAAATTATGTTTTAAAAGTTTTCAATCGAACTTTAAAAATCTAAATTGGCTCGTTCATTTTTTCATGTTACTCACGTCCGGGGTCTCGGAATCTTTCAATCCTTTGTCCGACCTTCGAGCCAAACGGTCATCGCTTATCATATCGTCCTCTTCATCGTCGTCCTCCTCGATGTTATCGTTCTCGATATCGTCGATATCCTCCTCCCTCACCATATCATCCTCATCGTCGTCGTCGTCGTCATCGTCCTCTTCCTCCTCGTCGTCGTCATCGTCGTCGTCGTCATCGTCTTCCATCGGCATATACGACATTTCCATATCGTCGTAATCCTGTGGTTCCTCTTTGATATCAGCTATCATTACAGTTTCCGGTAAAGATTCTTTGTCGGGCATCGTTGTAAGTACCTCCGCGACTGACGGCGTTTGACCCTGCTGTGACCTCTAAAACATACATCCCATATCCAATTAAAAATAAAATCTTTAAACTTCGTTAATAAACAATCTCCAAAAAAAAACATTAGATTACTTAAAATGTAAATTAAATTTAAAATTATTGTACAAATTTCCCAGTACCCAGTTTTGTTTTGTTTGCGGCTGTGCAACTTCAATTTGCGTTGTAGGCGTCGGCGTCGCTGATAAAGGTTGCGTCGTACTCGTTTCCGTAGTTTGTTCAGCTCCTTCGGTGCTCACCGATGACAATGTTCTGGATATTTGCTTTCCTTTCGAACTCTTGATGCAATTGCCACGTTCGTTCTTAACTTGCTCGCTGGTCGGTTCTTCTTTCAGCTTTTTGCAATTATTCTTTGGCTCGCCTGGTAAGCACGTGTTACCACGTTGTCTTCGAAATCGAACGATTATACTTCTTGTGTCCCACATCAAATCGTGAGCCTGCTTGTAAGCAGCTATTGATTCTTCAACATTCGTGTACCTTATGAAGGCATAACTGCGTAGAAAAGAAATTTGCTCATTATTATCACTTGAATTAGATAACCTACCGTTATTATACAGGGTGAATTCTGTAAGGTTTTTCAAACGGGAGTTTGGTGCGGATGGGATCATTACAAACAAAAGTTGCAAATATACATTGGGGATATTTTTAATAGTTTACGAGATATGAATATTTAAAGTTTATCCAATCAGAGCGGGCCGAAAAGCGTTGGAGCCGCCCACTCTCCGTCCTAGCCGTAAATATAGCACAGTTTAGGGCGCTACACTTGGGATCGCAAAATTCAGAGCGGTCAATTATTATTATTTTATTACGCAGTCGTTTTTATTTGTCGGGCATTGACTGCTCTGAATTTTGCCGAGCGCGCCAAATAACAAATGACTGCGTAATAAAATAATAATAATTGATTGCTCTGAATTTTGCGATCCCAAATGTAACGCTGTAAACTGTGCTATATCTACGGCTAGGGCGGAGAATGGGCGGCTCCAACGCTTCTCGGCGCGCTCTGATTGGATCAACTTTAAATATTCATATCTCGTAAACTATTAAAAATATCCCTAATGTATATTTGCAACTTTTGTTTGTAATGATCCCATCTGCACCAAAATCCCGTTTGAGACACCTTACAGAATTCACCCTGTATATGATTTTTCTCATAGGAAAGTTTGCAAACTAAAATCATAATATCTTACCGAGTATTTCGCATTTTTTGCGCATAGCCAACGTCGACTCGTGCGGCTGTGGGAAATTTGCTCTTTACCTCGTTTACGTTCACAGATTCTGGCAGATTACCGACGTAAAGTGTGTAGGGGTCGATCTCTTCCGGCATCGGATTGTCCTCGTCTCTCAATGATTTTCTTTCGACCTTGAGATTACCAACGCCGAATGGTATCTTCTCCAGTTCTTTTATGGCCTTATCGATATTAACGTTTTCGGCCATTTGAATGAAGCAATATCTCGGTCCGCTAGGACTCTGAAAGTGTATATTCTGTATACCAGGATGAAATTCTCGAACTATGTCTTTGTTCAAATCCGGATCAGGAAATTTGATTATTAAACTCTGCGCTCTTATCGTCTTGTTGTACTCGTTCTCGATTTGTAACGCGTTTTCCGCGTCCTCGCGATTCCACGGCCGACTCGGATAATTTTGCGACATTGGCTTTCTTTGTTTGTTCTTCTTCAGAGAAACTTCCTGCACAAAATTAAGAAATTTTAATTAGAGAGAAAATCGTGATTCGACAATGTTGCAATTTTGTTACGTCTCAACGCAAGACTTACGGAAATGATTTTGACGCCATGATCGCCAACATCGTCTTCCGTTCTTGCGGTTGCGACTCTGGGTGCGGTGTTCGTCATTTGATGTCCCGGAATCGATGCTGCCATGTGATTTATGAGAGCCTCGTTTTGTGCAGCTGCGAGATTCGTTCTCTGCCAATCGATGCCGATTCCTCCGGTCAAGGCTTGACCGAAGTAAGCGGTAGGATCGAATTGTTGTCCCTGCGCTTGTTGATCGAAACGCTGAGGTCTTCTGTTCTTGTTGCGATGGAAATTGTTTCTTTGCGCGTAAACGTTATTACGGTTATGATTGAATCTATCGCGTCTTGCGTAATTATTTCTCGCCACCGCATCCCTCTGATAGGCGTTGTTCGTCATTTCCCGCTGATTCTGGGACTGTAGCGAGGTAGCTTGAGGAGTTATCCACTGCCAGGGTGGAGGAGGCGGATGAGCCCAGGCTTGAATGGAAGTAACCTGCGACGGAACGGGACCGAAAACGTGAGGAAGAGGCGGCAAAGCACCTGGAGGAGGTGGCATAGGAGGTAAAGGAGGCTGACCGGGTAGAGGTTGATTTACGGAAGAAGGGGTTGACGAACCCGACGAGTACATGGCGTAAGAGCCTTCGTACGTATAAGCTATGTTTTCCTGTTGTTGAGGAAAGCTGCTTTTGATATCGCCGTTGTCCTGTGTCGTGGCCTGAAGATAAATCAATCGATGCCAAATCCCTCGTTTATTTCATCATTTATTGTGAATTGTACCATTTTCATGCAAAATGGCTGAGAATCTTTACAAAGTTAAGGGACGATTACGAGTCAATGTACAAATTTCTGATTTCTCAAATTGTAAGCAACATCGATTAGTACTGCCAAACAATCAAACTTCAATAAATCGTGGAAGTAACAGCTAAAACGAAAACTTGACGTAATGAATCAATATCACGTCAAATATTTATGAAATACAAAAATTATTTAATAACAAAAAAAGAAAACGGGAGTTTTGCATCGAAAGCGTGTTAAAACAATATGGGTAGAACAAGCTAACCTACAAATACAATGATGCATGCAATTTTTAAGTAATACGTGACGAATCCACGTGTGCAAAAGGTCCTTAAATTGGAAGATAAACAAAAAATTCGATTATTTACCGTTCTATTCATTCTGCAAACTCGATAAATGCTTTATAATCCTTGGCACTTTCTTTGTTGTTTATTTATACCGAATATTCGATAAAATCACGGAATAAGCGTAAAGCGATGTAGGGGTGGTATTTCACGAGTACTAGGGACAGGGATGCCAACCCCCACCCCTTTATCCTAAATTGTGTACCCCCCGATGGGGGGTAGGACCCAAGCTTTGGCAAGGGATGTTTTCAATCCGTGTATACCCGAGCTCTCCCGAAATAGTGAGCCATTCGGATGCACACGCATTCCCGATACGCCTCTTGCCGTGAAACATCTCTACCTGCGTCCCTGCGCGGTTCTCGTCGATGTTTTAAAATTATACCCAATGTATCGATCTCACAACTTTACTTGTGCTCGCGGGCCAAACAGGTTGCCCTGATACTCCACGGGAAAATTAATATATTTTCATACCCCGCGTGAAATGATTATCCATAGCCGGTCAAAAGTCGACACGACTTGTGGTCATTCACGGCTCTCGAGGAACCAAAAATAAAAATAAACTGACATCTCCAAAACAGTAGAATACAGTTTTAACGATTCTCAATCAAGGAAAGAAATAACAAAAAAAAATTGCCAAGGTCGATTAGTTACAAAAAAAAGAAAGTACTGGTCACACATCGCATTGACATAAAAAAAAAGATGTGCAATCAATCAGGCTAAATTAATCGCTTTTATGAAAGTAAACTTTATCTTATTCTGAATATATCCTGCGCCATAATTCAATTAATTTCGTCGCGTGCGCTTATTATCATTGTGTTAATCCGAACGAACGCGACTCGTCTGACATTTTCTTTCGAGAATTTTCTCGCATCTTCGACCGGAAGATTTACGGATATTTTTGCTTATATACGCCATATTTTTCTCTTTCCTCCGAGATCAAGTACATTCGCAGTCTGCTCGACAGTCGAAATAAACGATCGCGCGCATCGTAAGTAAGGCAAAACAGAGATTGACTTGCCTAGAAAGTCTATAGTGGTTTGAAATCAAATTAACTTGAGATTCTAAGGGGCAGGGACAAGGGGGAGGAGACTGAGAAATTTCCGTGGTTGGAATTTTGCCGACAGATGCCCTCATTGTTTGCTCGTAGTCGAAGTGAGCTTCTTGTGCATGTTATCCCTCCCTGTGTGTGACATGGCTACAAATAACACCGACGAAATCGAGGTAAGCCTTAAAAAAGTTCTTTTTCGACTATGAACTTCATTATATTTAACACGAATGATATTTCATACTTTGCTGCAATCATCATTTTCCGTAATATTCGTACGTTCGGATATACCAGCATGGTCGCTTGGAAACTTTCGGCGCCCTCCTCGCCTCCCCACCCCGTATTTCCTATTCATCCTGAGTCTTTCTACATAAGGGCATAACCCCATATGACAAAATTTCTTCTCGTTATGTCAAACCCACGCGTTTTTTTCTGCTACTACTGAATTATTTTAAATCCCCTTATCTTTAAACACTATGAAAGATTTTTATTCATCGTCTTGTATTTACGAGAACGTTGTAACATGCTGTTTGAGCATACAGCTGTAACCTTTGGAGGTTATAGCCGTAAAAGTCGGTCAAACATTTCACTGATTCAAGAATTTGGCTCTGCGCTTTGATTCACAATCCTTTCTTTTTTTCTATGTCCCAATGCAGTTCCGATGCTCTTTTTTTCTAAATCGGACTGCGACTTTAATTTGTGAATTTTACTTTAAACATTATAAGAAAACAATATGTATAATGAAAAAATATAAGAGCATATACGGTATGGAAGTATAAATTCCCCCTATATATTAATACGTTGCTTTTAAGAAATTATTATCAATCAATTACATTCATTCTTTAAAGATTTCTTTCTGTTATTAAATTTTCCCTCGCTGTGTTCTAGAATTATCTAATATATATCGTCCCGGTATATTGCTTTGAACAATGGGCTTCGCAATCCTGCAACACAATATGACGAAGATTTGAAATTTCATTTTGCATATTCAAAAAAATTACCGTATATTTTGGACTCTCTATGAATTGAACATGGGATAAAAAGAACCGATCTTTCAATGTCAACAACTTTTCTCTTGATCTATCATGCCGCCAGATTTCAAGAGTATGTAAAACTCTAATCGATACACGATGAATGTGCGAAAAATCATTGGATTTGTCCATTTCCATAAATAAATAACAATTGGAGTCTGTATGCGAAGCAAAGAACGTATTCGAATAGCGGCTTCGCAGTGTTTCAAGAGTAACAATCTGTAAAAGAATTCAAACAGATTCATTCTATCACGGATCGTGTACCAATTTTTAATTTGCACAATTGCAAAAATCACGAGCGCAACGTAAAAACGTTTATACTCAGAAAATAGAAGAACAACCAGCTTAACTCTTTCCCTTCAGCCACCCTTGTCGTGGAGTCCCTTGCGTAGAACAAACCTGTCGTGTATAGGTCGCATCTTCTGACCATTGGCTATAGTCAACCATCCGGTGGGAGTGTCGTTTCGTGGCGAGTAGCCATAGTCACCCATAGTTAGCAAAAGGGTTAATATTCGAATTGTTTTTCAGTAAAGTACGAGACGAGAATTAATTCTTTTCAAACTTTCTTCAACACTAAAAGGCGGTTAAGCTTTACCCGCTAATTATGAGTCAATACGAAATTTTTTTCGAAGAGAACAATTCTTTGAAAATTCAGTTTGTGTACTTTTGCGATAATACGATAAAAAATTTTGAATCTGTTATATAATGAGATATGGAATATTATACGATCGCAACGTAGAAAGGATCATACGTGATTATGATGTGGAAGAATATTTCGTTGGGAATGTTTTTAAATAAAACAAAATATTAAATGTTACCAGGAAGTCGAAAAGAAGGAGCAGGAGGTAGGAAATTTGGAAGAATATCCACCGGAACTTCTCATAAAACATCCACTTCAGAATGCATGGACACTGTGGTATTACGAACCAGATCGGACCAAATTGTGGGAGGAGAGTCAGCGTGAAATTATCAGTTTCGATACGGCCGAAGATTTTTGGAGGTCTGATCCGCGATTGGAAAAAGTATTTTTTCTCGTGGAAAATTTCGATAATAAATTTGCCAATGTTTCTCTGCGCAGTTTGTACAATCACATAAAGCCGGCGTCCGAACTGAGACAGGGTAGCGACTACAGTATGTTTAAACAAGGAATACGACCTATGTGGGAAGATGACTCGAACAAGCGTGGCGGTAGATGGCTAATACCTCTCGACAAGAAGCAAAGAGCGACTGATCTAGATCACTTTTGGCTCGAAATACTATTGTGTATGATCGGCGAGGCATTCAATGGTCATTCCGAGGATGTTTGCGGAGCCGTAGTCAATGTTAGAACAAAGGGTGACAAATTAGGAGTCTGGACGGCCGATGCGAATAAATCACAGAGCGTTATGGATATTGGGTGAGTTTGTCGTTACGATCCACGATTCGTCTTTTTTCGTGTTAATCATTTAACAAAATTATAAAGAACTTGCGAAAAACGGATTGTCTCGCGTTGTTTTTTCAGACGCAAGTTGAAGGAACGATTGAGGATCGCGGCGAAGGTTACCATAGGATATCAAGTTCATGGAGACACCATGCTGAAGTCGGGAAGTATTACGAAAAACACCTATCAGGTCTAAATCGTCCCGTACATCGCTACTTTGATTTAAACTTATTATCGATAAAAGAAGATTGAAAAATAAAATTAATTTTGTTCATCCGATTTGTTCACATGATTCGGAGACCATCCGACAAGAAATTTATAATGTCCCACCATTTGCGATAATTGAAAACGATAATATATATTATTGCGTGCGAGAGACGACTCTGAACACGATGTAGCACAGATCAAAAAGAAGAAAATACCTTTATTTAATTACGTCTATTATTTCTCAAACTTTATGTTCGGTGCATTCGTTATTAGTCTCAAAACTTTATCAGCTTTACAATGTTAACGCCATGGCGTTTATCGAGATGCATCGTGGATGGAGTTTTCGTCGGATTTATTAGCAAGAAATAGAGGAAAAATATATTAAAAAAAAAGAATATTGAAGATTCTAAATACGAAGATGTGGTGAAGACCTTGTGTATAAATATACTTATAGTCCGCGGAGAATACGTGCAATTTTTGCTGTATTTCTTTCGTTCTACACACGTTGTTTCTACCTTACGAGCATAATTGTGAGCGTCATATGATAATTTGTAAGTTTTCTCGCATTTTCATAAAATAAACATATACGGTATATCAACATGTTTTGTATCAGAACCTTTTCTACTATTATTAGGTTAATCTTTCGTACAATTCGATGGTATATATAACGGTTACAAATATATGCGTACAACTGAATCGACAAACAAGAAATCAGAGATAGCCAATTAACTTTTTCGTAGTTTAGAATTCTAATTGTTAACGCCAAGTATTTCTAACTTCATTCTCGTTAGCGCGTGTATAACTCGTCCACCAATTCCACCAAATCTCTTCTTCTCGCTCTTTCCAAAGCTCGTTTCAATTTGGATCGCCATTGCAATGGTTCGCATTTACTTTGTATTTTCAGAAGAGCCTGCAAAAGATTTCCATACGCATCATTGAACGAAAAATTCCGGAATCAGGATGATTTCACGTTATTAGCGAATACAAACCTTGAAAGCTTTTTCCTTCAGTGGCATTTGTAAATCATAATTTATCTCGTCAATATCGCTTTCGGTTACCCCGATGAATCGTGCTACGTCGCGCCAGTGCCGGCCAAGTTTTTCGCTTATTTCGAGAAGTACTAACAAAGAGTTAAGAAAGAAGAAATTTTTTAATTGAAACTCACATACGAATGTACGATGAGATAATTGACTTTTTAAATTTTTATTTCCTACTCAGGGAACATTTAGGGATGGGGAAAAAAAGGAGGACACGAGAGACAAGGTTCGATCTGTGCAATTCTTTCTGCTGATTTTTTATCGAAACGCACACTGTTTGAGTTTTTGAGCTTTATCAATATTTTTCAAGTTGCTGCAAACTTAAGGAGGTTCACGCGCCATAATCATAATAGTATATACAAAGTAATGGCAAAATCATCAGATACAATTTTTTCCAAGATAATTTTTTGAAATTTTCCGTCAATCTTCTTGAGCATCGTATTATAATGGGTAAGAAATTTGAGAAGGTTTCACCGTCTAGTAATCGAGATATTCGGTGCTTAAAAACCCAACTTTAACACGAGGTCTTATGGGAAGTTACGAAAAAATACGATTTTTTACAATAAATAACTCGATCTCTAGACGATAAAACTTTCTCAAATTTTACCCACGGTTGAGTATTATTATTAAGAAGGTTCGTACGAATTTTAAACAATTAAAACGATTTTTAATTTTTCTGGTATCAAAGATCTACAAGTGGCACTTGATTTTTGAAAAAAGTTCTATATCGACACCGACAGTTGGATATTACTTGATAAAATACGCTTTTCGACGAAATCAAACGATAAACTATGATTTTCTTTACCGATGTTTCTATCCTTGAATAGTGAACATTTTTCAATGATAAATCGTACGCGCGGCTCTAGCATAAAAGCTACAAAAATATATCGGAGCAAATGGTTGGATTTTTGGTAAAAATCAAAGGAGACTCGCTGCTCAACTCCGTATAAAATTTCCGGCAATTTGATAAACTTGTCTTTCAACATTTCATTGTCCGTACATTACAGCTCACCTGTTCTCTGAGTTTCTTCAAAATTTTCGTTGGAACTTTGATCGGAGGGAGCGTTTTGTGCAGATCCTGGCAGTGTGAAATGGAACGTTGGTTGCGGCGTTGTATAAAAGATCATCTGTGCGCGTACTCGATGCCTCTGAGATCCCCTCGAAGTCGTGGGAGATATCGCCACGCTCGTATGATCCTCGTACGACGGCGCTGATTGTTTCACATCGGACATTGTTATTAAAAAAATTATCGCAGCCACTCCCACGAAAACGAGTATTACTGTGCGGCTGTAGCTTGAAATTTTATTGCATGCTTTGGCAATACGAGTAGTAAATTCATTCATAGCGTATTCTCTTCTTGCGGATAATATCGATGGATTATTTTGTATAAAATTTTCATTCTCATGATTTAAAATATCTTCGGACGAGGAATACATTCGTATCGGAGATTCTGATGCATTGTTGTAATTAATTCGATGCTCATGCGTTTCTTCTTTATAATTTTGGCGATGAAGAACGACGGTACTTGTTGATTTTAATGATACGCGCCAAATGTCCCTACACCGTTTTTCGATAATGTACTTACCGCTTGGTACATCGTAAGCATTAAATAGCGGTACCAGGGGACGACCGTTCATACGTTCCTCATAATTCCTTAATAATCTCTCGAGTACGGGATCACGAACGTACGTCGCTGATATATGTTTCAATGGTTCTATATTTTCGTACGAAAGGGCACCTCGCTTTTCAAGGATTCTCACTAATCCATCGAGATTGTTAATGTAGTCAGATTGACGAACCGATTTAATAACGATCGAATAATAACTTTTTAATTCATCCAAAACGTTAAATCCAATATGTGGTTTTGCGATCTTTAGAAATTCTTCTAGCACATTCAAATAATCGGTCTTGTGACTCTCCAATATATGTAAGTATTCCATTTCAACAGTCATTCTGGCAAATTAAAAGTCTCACGCATGAGACACGAGTCAAAGATACGAAAATGTATAATGGACGTATGTCAATTTTTTCCCTTTATTCGAAAGGGATTCCCCGACTTTGTTATTCTCTGTTTCTACACAATCGCATCTCATTGTCAGTGATCTTTATCTTTATGAATTGTTGGATGAGCTATAGGAGTTTCCAAACGTACGAATTACCAGGTTCTTCTAACCTCGGAGTATCGTGAAATCTTCGTTCCCATATGAATCGTTTCGTAAAGTGTTTTCACAGTGGAATATTGTGTAGATCCATATGGACTATGTCCGTTCTTCTTATCGAATACTTATGACAATGATACCGGGAATTCTTGATCACCGCGTCGGATATTTCGACAAAATAATATTTAGAGTGACCAACGTCACGGAGCTACGCTCAGTTGTATTTGTCCAATTCGTTAAATGGCTGACTTCGGTTTAAGTACAGTTTAGTATGTTACGACGCCGTAAGAGGCGCTTACTATCACTTACTAATTGTAAGTTTCCCCTAGGCAGTCTTTAAACCAGTCCGGCGGATGTTCGTTGTTTCTTTTTGTTATAAAAAAGGACGATTGTTCAGTTGTATTTTATAAATTGTCGTCATTACAAATGCATAGAATTGGAGCTATGAATGATAATATATTATCTAGAGCGATCTGAAAAAAACCGCATGCAACGAAACAAAACCAATACGGTTTTGCACCTTGACATACTATAACAAGGTATTATCACGAGATAGTATAAACTGCTAGAAAATTAATAGCGGCATCTCTCAGGTTCTCATTATCACAGATAGTGTTTCTTGTTTTTTTTTGTCATCGCCCGGTATCACCGGCAATTTACATTTTCACTATTATAAAATATTCGCTGAAAACAAATAAACCGCGGAAAAGGCAGCATCGTGTCTGATTCGTCGCAAAGCCGGTGGCGCCCGAAGCTCGTCGAATCCTGTCAATGAAAGGAGTGGCCCGGTGTCCAATAGACACCGGCCATATTGCCGAGAGACACTTTCTCTCTCTCTCTCTCTCTCTCTTTTGATCTTTCCCTACCTCGTTTCTTCTCTTATAATGGTATAATAATATCGTCATCCACGGAAAATACACCGTGATGTATAGTGGGATGAACACACGTCTCCCCACCAAGCCTCAGGCACATTTACGGGAACCGATATAAGGAGGGAGTAGACTTGACCGGGTGAACGGCGGTGTAACAGTCAGAGAGAACACGAGAACAGTAGTCTCCGGCGAGTCGTGTATCTTGCAGGTGTGCCCGTGAAAAAAAATTCGTTTGTATTATAATCCACGCGCGCACATAGTGTGTGCGTGTCACGGCATTACGAAAAAATAGTTAAATAGGTAGTAGTGTTGATGTGTATGTGCGTGTGTGTCTGACAACGACGCCGGAAGTTCGATCAGTCTTTCGACGTTCGTAAATTTGTAACAGCCAAGAGATATTTAACAATAATTGAGACGGATCGAAAAAAATTTCTCACTCGTCGGAGACTCGCGAAGTCGTCGTGCTTATGGCCTTGCCCTTCGTCTTTACGTACCGTTACCAATCGAAACGTTCGTTTGCGAAAGCTGAATAACGAGGACCCGTTAGGAACGGTCAGGCCACCAAGAAAAAAAGACAGAGCGAGAGTGAGAGAGAGAGAGGGGGACGGGCCTGCGAATTCCGCGAGAAGACGAAACAGAAGGAAGTATAAGGAAGGAAGCAAAGGACCAAAGTGTGAAGCGGCGTCGAATCGCCGTTTTATCCGGCACAACAAGCACGGTACATTTTATTTATTTATCGATTCGTCACAGTACAGTTTGAAGACACGCTCTCGCGCGCGTAGCTAGTAAACGGGGGCATATAAATTTCTCATTATTTTTTGCATCTTACCATTACGAAGATTTTTTTTTCATTTCGCAAAGGGAGGAACTAGTATTGTCGATCACCTCGAGGTTAGACTTCGTGCGTGTGTTTAGCGGGTGTTTTTTTTTTCATTCTTATCGCGCGATCGTCATTCGTGGCTCATCGTCCCCGTCGTTGTCGACCGGCGTAACCAGGACAGATCCCCGCCCTCGAGTAGTACGATCGAGCACCCACCCCGCACAGCCGGCGCGTGTCACGCGCGGCTCGGCTCTCTCTTTCTCCTTTGCCTAGTGCTTCCTGGAAATTATCTCATCGCCATCTCTTTATCTCTATTTCTCTCCGCGGTCTCGCTACGAATTTCGTTAACAAGCGAATAATAAGTTGTCGCTGTATGCTTTTCCGAGAGAAATTGCGAAAAGTGTCCCTAGAGAAAACATAGAAGACGCCGTTACTCAACGTTCTCGTGTCGCGGCTTTTTTTTTTAACTCTTTTCCTTAATTTCCCCACTACCACGACCATTACCACCACCACACCATCCACCACTACTACCACCACCACCACCACCACTGTTTCCACTAAAGACCAAATACCGCTCATTCGGGGTCCAGCGCAACGAGGAAGAAAGTTCGTTGTACGTCACGCCACAAGGCGCGCGAGAGAGGAAAGAATTTTGTCGGCGAGACACGAGAGAGAAACGAGATTCCTTGCTGCTTAGAGCCGCACGAATTTTACCTCGCACGGTGGGTAATCGACTGTCGTTTATAGATGCCGAATAAAAAATAATTAACCTTTCAAATTCTTCATTATCGAACAATTATTTATTTTTATCGAAATTTTGTCAATTCATTTGCTACAATAATTTTATAATAACGTTATCTTTACGTTATCGATCATTTTCTTTCTCAAACTTTACGAATATTCTCTATAAATATTTTTTTCAATTTTCTGAAAAAAAAAGGAAAAATGTTACACCGTGTTTTTAAAATATATCGAGCGACAATGTCACGAGTGAAATTTCTCAAAATTAATATTTCTCGTGCGTACGAATATGATAATTCGTTGGGTACAATGGACTGTGCACCAGGGCCAAACAACTTTCTTGTTTCGCATTGAACTTCAAACATAAAAAAATGACTTGTCGTTCGCGCACCGATTCGACGAACTCTTTCATCTCTCTTCTCTCTCGCTCTCATAAGCTATTTTTCTCTCCATCTCGTTCTTCGCTTCACGTGCAAAAACTGTGCTCGACGAACGAACGTCGACCTCCTGGCGCGAATGTCCGACGACACGACGACTTTTACGAGGGACGTATCATCGTCTAATGAACTTTGCATTAATTGTAAAATTAATCTCATTCGATAATTACATTGTCACAATAATATTGACAAAATTCTTATTTTTTCTTCGATCGGAAGAAAACATTCGTAAATTAATCCGTTGAAAAAAATCTCCTTATTTATTACGCCGATGCTTCAATCTCGTTTATTAATATTCCAATAAGCGTCTCTCATCGACACACTTTTATCCACGATTAAACAAAAAAATCTGATTAGAAAAATCCACCCGCGAGATAAATTTCTTATCTTAAAACAAACGAAACAAAAAAACTCGTTCCACCGAATTAAAATAATAGTCGAATGGCACGAATACTTTTTTTCGGTTTTAAATCCAAATTATAAATCTGCCGAATGGTTTTGCATATTTTTTTCTTTCACCAGCGTATTTTAACGATGATTATATCGAAACGATTCGTACTCTTATTATCTCGAACCTGGAAGAATTCTCGATGAAAAAAAAAAAAAAATTCCTCGCACGAGGAAGTAGTGGAAAAAATCCCAAATTTTTTTCTACACGGATGCAAACGAAATATGTTACGCGATCCGAGAAAATGGACGTGGCAAAAAATTAATTTTTAGATTATTCGTTATGCTATAAATTTTTGAACTGATCTTTCACGTGGTGCGATAAGAAATGTTTTATCGACATAATTTTACAAGATCTGTTTTATTGAAAATTGTATCGCTCGAGGACGAGCATTTTGGTTTTGATTTTTTTAATCGCCCGCCGTGAAAAATTCCTATTTTGCCTCGTCCCTTTTCTCGGATCGTGTCCCATATGTTTTTTTCATCGAGGGATTTTCGCGTTATGAAAAAAATCTCAAATTCTTCGTCACGTTGATGCGTATTACGCGTTTACATTATCGCAAATTTGTACCGACTGTGAAGGGGGCTCAACACGTGAGCGATCCAGCAGAAATAACCAGACAATGGTTATCACGATCGCGACGTAGACGTAAACGAGCAGTAGTTGCTACGCGTGTAGTTGTTTGCCTCTCCGGTACGACCTATGTCATAACCAACGTACAAAATGCGTTTTTTTATTTTTATCATTAAGCCACGTGTTGTATTTACCGTATGACGACAACTTGGCAATTTTTAATCATTTGGAATAATTAATTTTCGACGACGAATATTAATTGTCAACCAATTAAAACGAACGACAAGGAGTGATAACAACGTTATTAATTGTTTTTTTTTTCTAATTAATATTCGTTTCGTATTATTGTCGCGATTATTGAATAAATTTGCAATTACGTGACATCATTATTGTCACGATAATTATCATTTTTAAACATTCATTTTTTAAATATTTGCATATTGAAATAATTTAGTGTACACGATTGTGGGAAATTTGATTCGAGGGGAAATAATAAGTAAACGATTATATCGAAGGACAATAATGATTCGATGTAACGTAATTATTAATTAATTTCACTGGTAGTATTTTTTTTTTATTTCCACATGTACGCCCTTGCGAGCTTTTACATACTTCTCTTCATCATTTTTACATTTTTTCCCTTCTTTACACTTTTTATATATTTTTTTTACATTTTTACATTTTTCTTATTCTTATCCACCTGCTATTTCTGTTTGTTACTTTACTATTTTCTCGTTCCCTCTTTTCTTCTCTTCTATTGGCTATTTTCTCGAACTGTTTCATCCCCTCAAACATTTCCTCAATTATTTCCTTTCCTTAATTAATTTCACTATTATTATTCTTTCCAATTTCTTTCAAATTTCTCGATTACTCCGTTAATTATTATAATAATAATCGTTATTCCCAGAAAATTAGAGAAACTATAAAAATCATTCGGAAACCACGAATGCACAATCGTGAAAAAATAAACTTTGTCGCGTTAACGAATGCAAAATAACAAAGATTATTATTACAACGATAATTATCATTTCTCGAAATATTTCGAATTAATTACGTAACACACTTGTTCCCAGTACGAAATTCTTTTGTCACGATTATCGCGAAAGTTTTTTTGTTTTTGTTTTTTCTTCTCTCTTTTGTAAATTCAATTGTGACAAAATCGCATATGTGAAGGAGGAGGAGGGAGGAGAGAGGAGTATATTGGTATTCGTAAACACAGCGTTGATACAACGTAAAATCGTTGCATGCATCGCCCCGACTCTGGGTCGATCACCGCGAGCAATTGGGCCACGTGTCCCCATCGTGGTCCGCGTATTATTTCACTTTATAATACATAAGCGAGAGATTAGCAGCTCGTACTCCAAGCCCTCATCGACGTTAATAATTTACCACGAAAATTTCATCCTAATCACTGAAAATCCAATTGAATTATCAATTTTTCGTCCTCTACATTAACGTAACAATATTATCATGGGAAAAAACATCATTATCATGGGGGAAAATCATCATTATTATTTATTTGTTAGTTTTCCTTGCACACCCTTGTAACAAGGGTTTTTACAAGTTTATTCAATGCCACTTATCTCTAATGGGGGAAAATCATCATTATCGTGGGAAAAAACATCATTATCGCTGGGAAAAAAATGTAGGTTTATGGGAAAAAGTGTCGTAAGCCTTGAACACCTTTTTCCCCATAAAACAAATTTTTTTTACAATTATTTCCTCAAGGCGAATGATGGACGTAACGCGGTTCTATTTTTAGGGCGCGTTATCTGTTATCGCACGTGGGTATTAAAAGTTACGGGTCGTACGAGCACTAAAGAAAAATTGATAAACCAGAGAAAAATAATAAGCAAAAGGCTAAAATTGATCAACCAAAAACAACAATTTTCTCCTTCGTCTTTACGTTGAATTAAATTTCGTTCGGGATTATAAATAGATTGTAATAAAAATAAATTATCGATGGAATTTTGTATAAAAGAAAAATATTTTTTCGCCAACATTTGTTTGTTTTTGTATTATTTCGATGATAATTACGTATCGTAAAACGAAATGCCTCGTTTGGAATTTTTATTCGAATTTTCCATAGCTCTCCATAGTTGGTAAATTTGCGCATGTAATCGTAAGACTCTCATCACGGCTTCGTACGTTATAAGATTGCCCACGCGTACGTTTTACGTGTGTTACGCTCACTCGAGTGACGTCGGTTTGAAATTCGATGACGCTCCTTGATCGTCGATCGCCGCGAGACAGAAACGTCGGACGTAGTCTGGAGTTCGCACACACCGTGGTTACCGAGGCATTTTTTTCCATCTTCATTTTTTCCTCGCTAATTTTTCCATCCACGAATGAATAATTCATCAATTATATTTTTCCATTGACATCGAGTGTCGTGAATTATTTGGTCATTTTTTTCCCCCTATTTATTTTCTCACCGAACGATTAAAGAATCTCGCATACGAAAGTCGATAGTAAAATATTCTAATTTTTTTTGTTTTTTAAAAAATTTCTTTTTCCTACTGAGACAAGAAAACGATAGAATTATTTTCTTACGAGGTCGATCGTAGGTCGATGCGCGCTCCACGTGAGCGGAATTTTTAAATCCTCGACGTAGGATTAACAAAATTGTTTCTATCGTTGCAGGACTCGTCGTATCACCGGTTTCGCAATTTGCAATCGTATCCTAAGATAAGGCACGTTTGAAAAGACGGAAAAAGTTGGAGAGCCAAACGTAAAGATAAAAGGAAGGAATACAATGAACAAAATGGATTATCTCGACGTGACACAGCCAAACTACTCGTACGTCTTTAATTTCGAGGAGAAGTTCATTCATCAGGACACGAGAGATTGGATGACGAATAATTGGACCAATGGATTTTACGCTTGCGGCATTTACATGATACTGATATTCGGTGGTCAATACTGGATGGCCAGTAGACCCAGATACGAGCTACGAGGGGTTTTAAGTATTTGGAATACGATGCTCGCGACCTTCTCGATCATTGGATTCACGAGAACCGCACCGGAGCTCATTCATGTCTTGAGAAATTATGGAATTTATCACAGCGTATGCGTACCAAGGTGATCATATTTTCCTCGTTATTTCCCGACGAATTAGCGACGCTCTTTTATTTCCATAAATTAGAATGTCCCTACGTTATTTTCCACGCTCGCGGACAACGTTGTCCCCGTACGATAATATCCATAAAATTGTTATCTTACGAACGATGCAATATTTGTGGTTGGAGGTAACAAAACGGAGCGATGAACGATACCGGCGGATGTTCGGAAAGAAAACATATCCTGGTTGCTTTTCACGCGATAGCCGAGCGTCTTAACAACGAGCCTCGTACTTTCGTCACTTTACCCGGATGTAATTCAACTCGCACCAATAATGCTCCTCGGCCTCTCGACGGCGATAGAAAGAGTCGAACGATGCCGTTATCCCACTTGTCGCGTAATCGTCTCCTCTCACCGAATAACGCGCCAAATGTCAGGGTCAATGCTTTCGTGATAACATTACGCTCTCGATAAACCGTGGATGCTCAATCATACTCGATCTTCGACTATATTTCGATCGCTGACTATCACCGTCCGCGATATCTCGGTATATCCAGTCATAATGTATAAGACGCGATTCCGTTATTCGTCGTCGGTCGAGGTACGTTCGATTAACAGGCGATTGTCGCGCGTCGTCTCTTACGATATCATAATGAGACCATGACTCGCATAATTTCGTACAAAATAATACTTCCTCGCTCGACGTTTGACTCTCGAACGTTTAAAGACACACGCAGTTTTCATTATCTTCCCTCGTTTTTAATCAAAGACATTTCGCTCGGGTTTGTCAATTTTTTAACAAAAACTAGTCTGTTTAATATCGTCGTTATTCGATCGTACTAAAAAGACGCGATCGACCAAACGATATAACGGTCGCTATTACTTCTCCCACGATCGAACCGCGTCGATGATTTTTTCTTCGTCTCGCGCATCATCGCCCGAGAAACTTTGATTCGCCCCAATAGACGCGATCTTGTTGTTGTTATTATTACGATGGTCATTATTATTATTTTTATTAATCAATCACTTTCTTTTGTACGTTGCAGTTTCATTCTTCACGATCGCGTTTCCGGTTTCTGGACGTGGATGTTCGTACTGTCCAAGTTACCCGAGCTCGGGGACACTCTATTCATAGTATTGAGAAAGCAGCCGTTGATATTTCTTCATTGGTATCATCACATCACCGTATTGTTGTATTCTTGGTACTCGTACACCGAGTACACGGCGTCGGCACGATGGTTCGTCGTAATGAACTATTGCGTACATTCGATAATGTACTCATATTACGCCCTAAAGGCGATGCGTTATTCTCCACCGAAAGGAATATCGATGGTAATAACGGCTCTACAATTGACGCAAATGGTCGTCGGTTGTGCGATAAACGTTTGGGCGTATCAGTATCTCGCACAGGGACAAAAAGAGTGTGGAATATCGAGGGTAAATATCAAATTAAGCCTGACGATGTACTTCAGTTATTTCGTTTTATTCGCGAGATTCTTCTACAACGCTTATTTGGCCGGTTCGCGGGCGAAAATGACGAAAAAATCGTTGTACGAGGCGAATGGAAATGGTCACATCGCGGCAGCTGAATACAGTAATGGAAAGCTCAAGGCCAATTAGGAGAACGTAAATATAACGATGGACGATGGACGAACAAGGCCCGCTCACAAATCATTCGCAATTTGCGAATTTGTGCCGTTGGCGATTTGTCACGGTGGTGGCGAAAGGATTTGGGAAGATTGAAAAAAACAAAAGAGAACAAAAACAAAATCGGTGTATCTCGTCGGATTCGTTAAGACGCCCGTCGGCCTCTCGTTTTCTTCGTCATTACGGTACACGATCGACGTAAAACGTCAACGGCCACGCGGCAAAAGTTAAACGCACCTTAAAAAAACGTACGCACCGACCGATCGTCGCGATTGTACGAAGAATCTACGGAGTCTTTCGATCGTGCAAATGGAACAAAAAGAGAAGGGACAATCGCGCCTCTCGTCCCGAGTGAATGAATCAACGAGGATTTTTTCATCGCGTCAAAATTCGACGTAATCTTTATCCAAAAGAAAGAGAACAAACGATATACACTGTACGTGAGAATGCATGAATGTGTGTCTGCTATTCTGTGTTTGAATGTATATATTTTCTCACGTATTACTGATTTTCCCATTTCACGAATATTTCTGCCTCTCTGTCTCTCCCCGCTGCCTCGACACCCCTTCCCTCTCTTGCTCTAGCCTTCGTCTCGTACGTGAGAGAGGAAACAAGCGCGCGCGCGCGCACACACGAGAACCATTCGATACAATATCATCCCGTGTTGTTCACGTTGAAAACTCTCAGACGAGATTCGTTGACCCACTTACTGGATTTCGTGAACGGAAAATTCGTCGAGATGACACCGACGCGTCATCGCGATCGATACTTTCCATTCGTATTCTCGTTCCAAGGATTTTACCCGGAGGCATTTTTTTTTATATTCACTATTCCGAGCATAATTATCATACGCTCCTAATGTTTTTTTGCAGTCGAATATTTATTCGAAATGTACGAGACGACGATGAAAAAAAAAGAAGAAAAAAAACAGAGAAAGAAAATGAAGAAATATACGATGAATATTCGCAAGTGATTATTGGCCAGACGTGCGAGTTGTTGGTATATGAGATTCTGAGTGGCACGTCCATTTCCGGGAAGTCTATTGAATTTTCATTTGCAGGAGAAGTATGTCTTATCCGTTTCGTTTTGCACACACGAACTTTTAACTCGCTCGTGTGACGTAGAAAGCGAGAGGTTTACCTATGTAAATTTTTGTACGATTTTTCGAGAAAGGAACGTTGGTATTTATACGATATAATATAAATTCTATAAAAACAAAATTCTCTCTCTCTCTCTTTCTCTCTCTTTCTCCCTCTCTTAGATCAAACGAAAGAGCCGGAAGCCTTTCAGGTGATCCTATGTGAAAAAAGGTAGCGAGCGAGAGAGAGAGAGAGACAGAGACAGAAATATTAAGACGTTATTTGCCGGAGACGCTTAAACGCGTCTTTAACACTCTGTTGGTAGAGAGTGGGAGACGCTTAAACGCATTGTCCTGAAAATTGCACACTTTACGGGATGGATTGATGAAAAAAAACAGTCCGCATACAATGTGTTGAGATGCTGGAGGAACGAAAGAGAATCGTACGACCGGTTGAGACGAAGAACAAGAAGAAGAAAAAAGAACGAGTTCTCGCACAGCGCTTGCTTTCTAATCAATCGGTAAACATTGCGTCGGACCTATAGCTCAGGAAATCCTCGATCCAATGCGGTAAACGTTTGTCAACGTGGATGGTACGAGTTACTCGTGACGCCGTAGTTCAACGGTTTTATTTCTTCCCGAAACATGGAAGAAGCTTTTCCCATAAGGAAGCCGCGTCTCTCGGAACGAAAGCCAAGAGAATACGTTTGTGACGAGAAGAGCGAGATGTATTCGTTACGCGTACCACGTATATTTAAGGCGATGTGAAAGGTTGGAACGATCTCAATATATTTGTGTAAACAATCGCTTGGATAACGCAAATTTTCATCGACCCATCGAGGGAATTTGCGCGCCGTGAGATTTTTCTTTCGTTCGACGGTATTAAAGACAATAGGAAAAGGAACGTTCCGACAAACTGTTGTTCTTTTTTTCTCGTATATCCATATTTCGCATCGCCTTAGTCATAAGATAGAGAAGAAGAGAGCGAGACCTCTTCCTCTTAAGGGGGTAAACCACTCTAGAGGCGGAAAAATATAACAAACTTTGGGAATTTTTTTCAAAGAAACTAAACAACATATCGAAATTCGGTAAAAAGGTCCTTATTATACAAGTATTGAACACTGTTTATCAATTTTATCAGAGCTGTACTAAACAAAATGGCGGCTTCCCAGCATTTTCCCAATTGCGTTTTTTTATGGCCGCGTGGCCGAACCCATAACTTCTACAATTTCAAAGATACAGCAATGAACGAAAAAGCATTTGATACAGTATGATAACAGCTTCGACACTACGTAGGATTTTTTAAATTGATTTTTGCAAAAGTAGCGTGGTGTTGGAAAAAATTCGAAAAAAGCAAAAAATCGCACGAAAATTGTTAATAACTTTCGAACCATGCGATATAAACACAAAATCCTACATAGCATCGAGGACACAGTAGTTTTGAATATACGGTAAAAATTTCAAGTCGATCGAACAAAAATTGTTCGTCTTATCAGTTCAGCCGCCTTGAAATTTGTTGTTTTGACAAAAACGCGTTTTGAGTTTCCTCATAGAACAGTAAATAAATAGCTCTTACAAATTTTTTCCCTGCATGAAACTTTGCCACGTGATTTCTATGATATTAACATACAGTTCAGTCAAAAGAAAATCGATTTTCCGAAAGTTCTAGAGTGCTTCACCCTCGCAAGCAATAAAACAACTTCGAGCACGTAACGATTACGTAACGCCAGTGAAATCGAATTATCTTCTCTATTGAGAGAATTGCGAAAAATGCAAAGAGGTCGATAATTAACCGAATATGATTTCTTACGCTCGACTACTTTGACAATGGCTGATATGTAGAAGCGAACAAGAATAGCTGTCACAGGAAGACGGTAGAATTATCGATACACAGTCTCTAGTGGTTTCTTCATCGTTCGAAATCCGAGTCAGACATCGCTTCTACTTCTACTGACGTAACATGTCTCTACTCTTTCTACTGATGTACGATCTCGCTATTCTTTCTACTGACGTACGATCTCTCTACTCTTTCCACCGACTTACGATCTCGCCATTGACGAGAAATCAAATTTCACTATTGACGAGAAAGCAATAAAGCTTCTCTCTCTCCCAAGAGACATTAACGATACTTTGAAACTTCACTCTCTCGCCAATAGAGCGAATAACGTACGCTATCTCAGCGATGCGTCTATACAGATAATACGATCGCGTAAGGTAAATCCATAATCGGACAAAACCGGACGCTATACATCCCTATAATTTATCTAAACTTGACTTTGGATTTGACGCGAGAGGAATATGCGTTATGTTTTAATGATCGGTTATGGCTATGAGTTTAAACGTAAGAAAGGAGAACCAAAGAGCGGAGAAGCGACCAGCGAGCGAAGTAAAAAACTGACGCTTAAATAGATTAGCGTTCGAACGAAGGATATGCGTCGAATTCACGATTGAAGAAACCGAAACTCGCACGAGGCCATCGGCATTTACTTGTCGAAGAAACGAGTTTGTCGACAGTGATGATTACTACTACTATTGTTGTTGTTGTTGTTGTTATTGTTGTTGTTGTTGTTGTTATTATCATTATTATTATTTGCCAATTCATATCTTCTACGGGAGAACGAGGAGGAATAATGAAGCTACGATAGACTTCCGGTAAAACGGTGCATCGACTCGAAAGAGAGCCGTTTCTTCTTCTCTTTAACTTTCGCTATTTTCTTATTTTCTCAGCAACGACCGACATCCGGAAGAAAAAGTGTCATCCCCCGTACTTTATTTAAAATCAAACGACACGCACTTGTTACGTTTCGTATCGCAACGTAAATCGTATACGTGAAAATATATTAGCGACGAATTTTTTATTGGCCAAGTCGCGAGTCCTTTCGGCTTGATAAGTAACGTTAATATTAACAAATTCGCTCTGTACCGTCTCGGCGAATTAGAACTTTTTGTAAAACGCGGTACAAGCGAAGCGAAAATAATTGTGAATTTTTTCATATTTACGGTTTAATGGCGAGTCGAACGTTTTCGAGGTCATTCTCGCATGTTTTACGGGAAGCGTGTCGAAAATGGCGTGTCTAGAGCGAAACACTTCAGCACTAATCGCGGTGACGACCGGCTCGAATAATTAACGACACGATGGTCGAGGCGGTAGAGAAGAAATCAATTATGAAAATTGCGCGGAAATATTTCGGAACGAGAAATGGGAAAATAAAAGAAACGTTGATATCTGTGTGATTAGAGTGTCGCACACTTTTCATTTGTGCGTATGCGTGGGTGAAGATATGCGTGAATGTAGTATGAAACAGGGAATAGGTCAAAGAAATATGTAATTATCTAGTTGATAAAAGATTCTGTGCATTTTTAATTCCGTTCGATGGTAAAGGAAAAGAAAATCTGTCTGTTCGTGGCAATTTACGAGATTGAAGAAAAACAAAAAGAAGAAGAAGATATTGGTGTGCCATCGATAGGGCAAACGCGATTATAACTAGATGTATCCTTTGGTCCTTATCGTCTCGTCGCGTTCCGACGAGTGAGACCCAGAGGTCGAAAACTTTTGTAAGAAAACAAGAACGAAAGCGCGCAGGACGCGCCATTTTTCATCTACGAAATCGCTTTGCGTCTTCGGCGGGCAACCATTTTGCGGCTATGGTCCTTCTTCTTCGACGATCGAGTCGACGGGCTGTTTCGACGACTAGAATTAAAGACGCGAAGGAACCTTTGGGTTTTGGCTGAATTAAATGGGCGAAAAACGAAGGAAGGAAGAAGAACAATAAAAACGACGTCGATTGACAAATATGTCTTACGTATAATCTCCTTAGAGACTCTGCGAGGAGTCCTTGTTGCATAAGCACGCGACTCTGCTCGATCTGTATTTTTCTTCTTCTTCTTGTTTCGTTGCTATTAAGTTAAAGTATAACAGATAACGCATCCGGCATGTGTCCCAATTTTTCTTTTTTTACATAACAATAAAGGATATGAAAAGAACGAAGCTTCGATAATGTACATTGTATAACCAGATCGACAAAGCGAGAGAAGATTCGAAACGCAAAATCGTCCCGAACGATTCCCTCGCTGTTGTGCGTCGGAGTTTGAATGGAAAAATCGATACCATTCATTTCAACAAAAATCAAACGATCGTAACATCGATCATGATTCCTGTAACCAGAACGCTCGAGATTAAAGACCACTCGACGGAAGAAAACAAAAAATTGCTCAAAGTAGCTGAAAAATTATCATATTTCACGTTTCAAGTCCATCTCGTTCCTCGAGAGTTAATCCGGAGGTTTGTACAACGTGAAAATTAATCGAGGACCTCGCGAGTGTACCAAGAAGAATTATAAAGCAAGAAGAAATGTCGATCTTATCCTCGTCCCAGTCGTGGTCCGGTCGAATCCAAGTTTTCTTACGAATACCAAATCGCATCAGCCGTTCGAGGAACGTTCGCAAATCGTGCGTTCGTCCGTTGGAAAAGAAACAATTTTTATTACCAATCGCAAATTGGTTACATCCTCTTACTTATTCCTCTACTTTCAATTAAATTCTTTTTCAAAGTCTCGTTATTTCTTTTCTCCGTATGCTTCTGTTAGAACGTAGCGATCGAGGATATGTACATAGTTGTATATATATTTTCTATGCGAAAAAGAAGATAGGAATGCGTGGGCATAAAAATTTTGCATTACAACTATATATGTATTATAAATCCCATATAAATATTATACATAGGAAGTAGTACGCGTGATAAAGTGTCGTGTGATTAAAATCATCGCTCGAATGTCCATCTGGTTGAGCTGGCACGATCGATTTAACGAAGAAGAGAACGAACGAAAGGAAAAAGTCGCGTGTGCCGTGGCGTGTTTATATTCATTGTACGCAATCGTCGAGATTCCTCGATGAATATTACGCAATGGTAATGAATCTCGACCAAGAAGAATGCCATACGTGCTATAATGATAATTATTTCGAACGACGAAAATACATGCGCCAAGACGAGGTTTTATTTCGTACAAAAAATCGCCTCGTACGTTAACCCACGTTCGTGCGAGGGAAATAATTCTTGTAAAGTATTGTTACCGATGGAGAAGAAGCTCCCCCGAGACATTTAACAAATTTGATTAATCGATGAATCGCTCGTTGTTTAATTGAGCAATTAATCGATAGATCGACCACTACGAACCGGATGTCGTCGATGAATAATCAATAAACATGTTCGGATTGGCAGAAGATGGCGAGTGAGAAGTAACATTGATTAGTCCAGGGGCCGAGAGAGAGACAGAGAGACAGAGAGAGAGAGAGAGAGAGAGAGAACGACACATTTGGAATAATCCAAATTCTCTGGTGAGAGAATGGAAATCTAAATTGGAATACGTTTATCACAAATATTCAAAGAAAACATGCGCACTTTACATCATACAATGTAACTTAGTTTATATACAGGCTAGGTAAGAAAACAAGATTACCAATCCGCGGGACAGTTAGGATGATAATGTAATTTATATTAGGTAATATATATATACACACACATGTATATACATATATTTTTTCAGAGTTAAAGAACTCACGGGGGTAAGAAGAAATGGGTAAGAAAAAAAAACAAACGAAACAACAAAATAAGAGAATTTTTCAATGAACTGGTGTTGCACCAATCGCTCGGGTTCGGAATACGATTATTCGCATTTGATTTATTTTGTAACGTTTGAAGTATTTTTAAACACGATTTGTCGTACATCCGGAAGAAAAAGAAGAACGAAAAAAAAACTGGTAATTTCAATATATCCAGGTTCGTTATATTCGTTTTGTTATTGGGACATTTTTTGTGTAAGAAAGTTTCCTATGAAAAATTCATGTACGTTCTTCCGTCTTTATTTTGTCGATCGAAGAAATCGAAGGAAACGGGCGATAAAACAATTGCGGACTGTTCAGATTGGAACGATCGACGATCTTTTAGTGACTCGTCAAAAGCACGCATATTGCGGATGCAATTTGTTCTCGTTGCATACGAGGTTATACATACACGGCTGTATATTTTGGGGAGGGGATATCTTCCCCGGAAACGTCGAATAAGAGTTCACATATTGCGAACCGCTTGACGATTTGGCTATGCGCGATCACTGTGGTTATAATATATTGTAATATATGCGATTGTGAATAATAACGAGGGATGTACGCGCGTAAAAAGTAACGCGTTTCGTTTCTTAATTTTCTTCTCTTATATTCACAAGCTCGCACGTATCACGTATGTCCGATCGCGATCGATATTATTATTGGCGCCAATTTTTTCAACGGCACGCTTGCATCTCCGACGAAAGGGAAAACTATATCTATGTAATAATACAAATCGCTTTATCGGAGTACGTAAATCATCGTTGAGCTTAAAAAGAAGACGAAAAATATGACGTGGGAATATCGTAAGAATATAAACTCGTTTGCATGGTCATAAGACGTATAGAACGTCCGTCCTAAAATCGTTCATGGAGACTGCACACAGGTGTCAGCACACAGCGAATAACGAAAGCCGCGCATTTTTTGTATATCTCAATTCGTCTTGTTTGTCAATTTCTTTTTATCCGTATATAAATACATTAATGTGTTTGATGGATATTCGATAAACCCTCGGTTCTTTTGATACACACGATGTTTCCCCCATTGAAAATTTAAAACACGGTGCCCCAGTGACTGTATATATGATCGATAACAATTAGGTTAACCCAGTCAATAATCGACACTAGTCTCTGCAAGACCTCTTTCATTCTAACGTATGGTTGTAGATAGTCGGCGAGAATTGCCGGAGAAGCAGAGGTTTAAAAAGGAAGAGAGCCTGCGTTATTGGTTTCTTTTTTGTTTTGCGGGTGAGTGACTGTTTGGAGAATTTGTGTAACACTATTTAGTTAAAGGCTGCGTGTATTAAACTTTGTTGTCAAAATCGTGTATAAACCGCCTTTATACACCAAACAACATTGAATTGTAATGAAAAAAAAGCGAAGAAAAACCATGAAATATATCTTATGAAAGACTTTGGCATTGTTATATTTGTCCCAGAGTTATTTAATACACTTTTAACAGATGTACGATGTCTTCTTCAACGAGAAATTGTTGAAGAATTACACCTTTAAAAATTTCGAAGCTGTAAGTATAGACCCTTCAAATAATGTTACCGACCGACAGTGTCGTATGTAACGGTGATGTGAACACACTGGCGGAGCTTCCAAGGGTATGAAAAAGATAGCGCTGCCGGCGACAATGAGAAAACGAGAAAAAAACGACGTAAGTATAGAACGCGTTTGACATTTCGTTAACGCAGCAATTTCGGTTACGCTGTGAAAAGAGTAACTTCCGGGTTAAATATAAATTAAGTATACATCGATTAATAAAGATTGGCGGACGGAAGGTATGAAAAATTTACAATTCATTCGGAATAACTGAAAATTCGCTTTTCCCATGCTACATTTTCACACGCGATCCCTCGGTGATACAAAGAACTAGTCGAATGACCTTAAGATTGCTAATGTGACATGTGTGAAAAAAAATGTACGTGAAAACATGTTTTCGAACGATATGCGCTGCATATTGGAAAATAAAGATCCTCGGAAATTGAATAATCTATCCGGATGCGGACAATTGGAAGCCGTTTTTTTTGTTCAAACAAGTGAATTATGCATTTAGCACATATATGCAACGACCCTCCCGTGGCCTCCTGAGAACAATCGAGTGCATGCATTCCGTTCACCTTCGTGCGATTCATCGGTTCTGAATGTCATCGCGCGACACGCTATACCTTAATTTGATCAATATAAAAATACGTATGCCAATCAATTTCTTCATGTTCGGCAGGCATTTTAATTGTGACGTTAACAATTCGCAATTTGAATTGAGGTTACGATCGAACATTTTGTTAAACGATCTTAAGCCAACGAAAAATAATCGATTATGGCAACACCGTTTGTAAACGATAAAACCTAATAAAAAAGCACTGTCTAAATTCATCGAATTTTTCAAACTCTCCTATCACGTACGATTAAACGTTTCGTTAAATGATCAGACTGATTAGTCGGATCGATGTTAAGATTACGATATCGATGTCTATCACGAATCGTAAGTCATACCAGGAAATAGATGAGACTTTGATATGAATAAGATAAATAATAATATTGGAGAACCGAGAAGTCATCCGTTGTAATTATAGAAACCTTCGTAGAGGGGTTAATATATATCCGTATAGTTTGACTGTTGAACGTTTATTCGATATGGCGACGTTATTCCTGAATATCCCATTATGCTGAACAAATGACGAAACTCACCGGCAAAATTCCAACCGTCTGCACACAATGTAAACACGGAGATTATCTTTTGCCTCGGCTTCGATGCTTATATTAAGAGATAACAAATTCTTGGATGGGTTGACGATGTAATATTGACGAGTATACCTATGTTTTGATAGATACGGCATTATTCATACATGACTAATACTCCGTTGGCCCAACCACGGTTTTTCACGCATTAAGTCTTTCACGTTTTGCAAATTCATTAACCATTCTTCTTCTTTCACAGGGTATGGAAAAATGGGTTCAAAAAAATCCATTTCAAGGTCAATCTTTCCTTTTGTTGTACAGAAAACGATACGTTTTTTTTTTTGCAAATTCGTATTTTACATTAGAAAAAATAAGAAACTTTTGTTTGAAGTATTTTTTCAGAAAATTTCAATTTTTTAAGTAACTAGTAAAGTTCGTAGAATTTTTTTAATTATCAGATTTTTTTACGCGAAATCTAAAGCTTTTTAAGAGAGTTTGCCAGAGGTAAAAAAATATTCAAGTTTCGGTAAGAATTCTCTGTTTAATAAGTTTTCATTCATATTTTTTATATTTATAGGGTAAAACAGCCAGTAGTCGGCCAGGAACCAGTAGTCAGCCTCTGCCTATAGTTTGTACGAGTGGGAAGAGTACAAAAGATATGCTTTGCTCTCTTCCCACTCATACAAAGTATATGCAGAGGCTGATTACTCGTTCCTGGCCGACTACTGGCTGTTTTACCCTAGATATGTCTATTTATTTTTTATATTTCCCGAGAATCCTCACCTAAACTAGAACATTTTTTTACCTCGCGTGACTCTTCTAAAAAAGCTTTAATTCTTGAGTAAAACATTTTGCTAATTATATTCAAAACTTGGGACTTTTTGGGAAAAAAATGTTTCGAACAAAAGTTTCTTATCTTTTTTGTATTGTAGAATACGAATCTGTAGAAAAAACATTGGTTTCTGGTCAAAAAAAGAAATTGACTTTGAAATGACCCTGAAAACCTCCACCTAAGATCAATCAAGTAATGCTATTTTAAAGCTCTCTTTGAACCTTGAGATGCGAGCCATTTTCGAACCTTAAAACTCGCTCCACACACTCGTCGAGAAGTCTCGTCGAATGTCTCGGGCGAGACTCGCTTCGCACGAGACATGACGAATGTGGCTCTCCACACTCCCGTGTCGCTCAGGTGACCCCTCGTCTTTGGCTACGATAGATTTTGCTGCTGCAACTATTGTTGCGATTGTCCCTTTGACTCGTGTCAAAAAAACCGACAACGAACCGAGACGACGAGATGCGGGACGAGACAGCCCTCCCCACTCTCGTATTGGCCAACATTCGTTATATCTCGGCGAGTGTGCAGAACCGACTTTATCCGGGACATTTCTTCTAAAAAGGCCATTGTTCAAAGATAATCCTGGGTGAAAGCCCATCGCTTTTCTTTCACACTCGCGTTTGCGAATGGTAAAGATATTTGTTAGATTAAATTAAAGAAGTATAAATCATTCATGTGCCAATCGCTATTGAGTCTTGGCTCGTTCTTTGCTCGAGCTCTGGCCGATATCGAAGTGAGTGAACAACGATTTTTCGTGGTGTCAGAATGCTCGAAGGAAGGGCCGAGAATCAAAATGGCGTCACTTCATACAGTACCGCGACTTGTTTACATTTTCGTGCATGCCGTTGCTCGCTCTCTCGCAGAGGATCGATTAGAAAAGAAGAACAAAAAATCCCCTACGTAAACATGCGTGCGTGTGTATAAGTTGCATTCGAAACTTGGCACGATTGGTCAAGGTTACTATCTGAGAAACTTGAGAGCAATCGAATATCTTCCCTATAGTATCAAGCGCTTAATTGCAGCTCAGGTTTCCTGAAATATTATCTCCGAATTAGCAGTTTCGCCGTTTGCATTTTTTATGTTTTCTTTTCAGCTTTCATTTTGTTTTTGTAATACTTTAAAAGTCGAGAGGATGTTGACACTCGTGCTGCGTCCGAGACCCGTGTGCTTGCATCGGCCTCTTGGCTCGAATGTTTTATTGCAGCGTATCTACGTCTCTCGCTTCGCCCTGTTGACCTTATTAATTAAACATGGAACGAGAGAAGCCGCCGAGACCACTGACATCGTTTTTCGTTTTGGCCACGTATATGAACTCTTGGACTACACAAGTTCTATCCGTGTCTTACGACCTTTGTTAATACACACATCTTGTTATATTAAGATTTTTGAAGATTACCGGTTAATTAGATTTTTCGTTCGATACTTGTTTCATGATTATTTAAAAAATTAATATGCGCGCTAAGTGCTCGTCATTTGTAGCGTGATGAGATAAATGCACTTTTTTCGCTTCGCAACTCTCGAACCTTCGACTTTGTAACGAGGCATCGTGTGAATTTTTTTTCTTCGTATTCTTATTTGTTTTTTTTTTTTCGACATCGAATATGAAGTATGAATTGTTTTTTTATAATCCACCGATGCAGCTCCAACGTTATCGTTTTATTACCGTACTTTGTTTTGCTTCTACAACCTATATGGTTTTTTTTTTGTAAGACAATACAATTTTACATTTGCGTCATTCCTAGAGTTCGATCAAATGCTCATTAGAATACGAAAAAATGTATGCATGCGGTTGCAAAGTGTTCTATGTATACTCGTACGATTCTTGATTGTTTCTGAGAGTGAAGCGAATAATAGAGAAGGAATAAACCTATGACAATGGTCAACCAAAGTTTATTACCAATCCTCAAAGCCCTTGACCCGTGATGTAATTTTTAATGGCCGCGGTTGGTTCCTACGCATCGCACTGAGTTTCCTTGGAAATTAAAATCTTGGGAGGAAACGAAAATATCACCTCAGATATCTTCGGCGGGAACCTCTATAGTACGTGACCTCGAATACTCGTGATAATCGAATGTTTATGAGAAACTCACGATCACTCATTTACTTTTTCAACAATTCACAAAACTGCTCGTTCACGCGCTTCGATGGTTTTTGCCGGTGAGTTAATCAAGTAGCTAACGCGTAAATGTCTTCACGTGTGCGGTTCCATCAACTCTTTAAGAAGTGTCCGAGGGTCATGGCTCCGCAAACCGGTTTGTGCTTGATATTTTACGCGCCGGTAACCGATCGACGCTCCCGCAAAAAAAAACGCGTGATGCCCATGAATTATTCTTCGGAGAGCCATTTAAGACAATTAACCAAATCCGCTTTCTGTACTTCCAAATAATACGTTTCTTACAAAATCTATAGATATTTAGTCGAATAATTGAATAAATAATGGTAAAAAGAGCTATCAAGCTTTCATATTTTTTCACTCATTTATTTATAATTACGTATTAGGAGACTCGATCGCGGTATGTAGAAGTCGACGAATATGTTGAGCTCCGAACAAATTTCAATTCCATTAAACTACGACGGGATTTATATTTATACCTGTGAGATCGTGGCGTGCTTATTAGCCTCCGGCGATTTTTTATCGTTAAGACTATAAATCGAACGACTCTTAATACGGGACCACAATATTTTGGCTGACGCGGGAATAACCAAAGTCTACTTCGTCACACTGAGAAAAGAAGCAAAAACAAAATTTGTTCGTATTATTCGCTCGGACCTCAGCGGGTACTCGATCCATCGAGCTGACCATGGCGAGGAATGAATGAAGTCGTGTGACAACGAGCTTTACTCGAGCTTAAAAAGAAGAATGAAAGCTGGAATCTCTCAAGCGAAAGAGGACCGAGTTGGACGTTTGTAGTAATGTGTCTGAGCCATATAATGCATTTAAGGGTTAATCGCACCAGCGACTCGACGTTAAGTAACACAGAAGCCTTTCTACCACTCGTGTAGTCCATTGGCGAAGACATACCTCCATGTGTACAGTTTTACATAACAACATTATACAAACGCTGAACAAGTCCGTCTGCTCTTGCACTTGAACTCTCGTTTTCATATCGAGCGACTAAAGTCGCAATGTACAATCTTCGGTTGATTCCTGGTCGCAAAATCTATACAGTAGAATCTCGATTATCCGAATCTCGATCATCCGAACCCTAAATTATCCGAACGATGACTTAATTTATCCGAACGCTCAATTATCCGAACGTTGGCCCGAAAGATACATTGCCGCGACATACATATTAACGCGAGAACGTTAATATGTATGTCAAATTTTAATAAATATGTATCTACTGTTTTATGTGATAAGGTGTTGTTTATGATCTCGTCCCAAAAAGCCCACGTTCCGATTATCCGAACGTACGATTATCCGAACTAGCCTCGGTCCCAATTGGTTCGGATAATCGAGATTCTACTGTGATTCATTACTTCTCCATCCCATTCTGGATAAGCCTAGGGGCATCGAAAATTGGTGTAACCATAGGATATTCAAATATATAAACGTTTAAAAGATTCTTTCGTTCTCACGTTTTTTTGTCAAAAGAAGAAATCGATAAAAGTTATAAGGGGATTTTTCTTATATCTCTATTTACGTATTGAAATGCTTGTTTTATAAAATTCTGCGTTTATAGTTCTCACTGGAGTTTGGTAATTTGTATTCTTGAACGGTGGACCATCACCTTAGATTCAGATTAAGATAATGTTGCATATTTTTTCAACTTTCCACTACGCGATTGCACTACGATGTATTATTTTAGTCGCTTGCATATCGAGTGATCAACAAAAAATAAACTGTAACAATAGTTATGACTTGGAAATAAATTTCTGTACGAAAGTTCCAAAGAAATTAAATTAATGTTTTATTAAAATGTAGCGTACAACATTATTGCATTAATCCTACAAACGATACTAATGCCGTACTATTCACGGCTTTTTGTTTTATCTTTTCCCCAATCCTCGGATATATAAGTGAGAAAGTCTGTTAGTCCTTCGAACTCGGTTCTACTTTGCGGTGGATTGTTTCTTGGTATTGTCGGTAATATAGAACCCATTTTTTCGCGAAATTCTTTAGCATTACTGGCCCCGGAGAGTTTCCAAATGCCGTAAAATAGAATGCCGCAACCACCTATGGCATACGCACTACCCCAGCCGAGAGCTCTTAGAGCCAGCGACGCACCGCTCTCGCTTGTACCTTTGATACCTGCAACTCCATCATGGAAGAATTTTGGATCTTTCTTACGCGTTGCGGCTAGTGTTGTTCCAAATCCGATTAATGCCGCGATTCCCGTAACGGTGCCCAGAAAGATAACACCTGATCGGAAGATGAACGAAACAAAGTGAGTTTTTAGGTTAGATATTTCCAATTGTTGCATCAACGATTTAATGTGGTTTGTCATGTTCTTGTGACTGAAACTGACCATAAAGCTTCTCATTGCTATTTTCAGCACTCTGTGTTATCGTTGACAAGTTATTGTTTGACGTTACTTCACCGGTATTCGTCTCGTTTGATTTCAAAACATTCGAGTATGTCGCCATATTTTAAAGTTACAAGTTAACAAGCTTGAGAAACCAAACATTCCTAGATACAACCATGTAAGGTCGCCATTTAGATTCGCAAGATGTCGCAACGAATAGGCGCGCGGGAATCAAACCGAAAATAACTTTATATAAGTTTGGTCGATAAATAATGATCTCATAAGCTACCAAAGCTCATCCCCTGAGTCAGTAGACATTGCCGAGATCCATAGTTTGTTTCGATAAGAAAAAGGAAACTATTTTGAATGAACTCGGACTGTTAAAGACGGTCGAGTAAACGAATAAAAAACTCACGAATGATTTTAAGACAGCACTTGGTTTCGTTTAAAGAAATTAAATGCTGGATTCAAGAAAAGAACCCGCTCTCCCGAATCCCCATATTTGCATTTATTTTATATAAAAAATCGTTATCTATCGACATAGCTTATATAAAATTATTTTCGATTTGACTCCGGGGCGCCAATTCGCTGCGACATCTTACGAATCTGGGTGGCGATGTTACACAAGTTGGCATAGGGATTTATCGCTCGCATCTCACTGTGTAAGCAATGTAGTAAAAGGCCACTCCATTATAAAAATTCACTTTGATAAAACAGCATGCTGTTATTATCCCCGATCCCACTCCTCTCAACGCCGTAGGATACAAATTGTTATGTCGATCTAGGGATGTCGAAAGTTAAAAAAGTATCGATATATATCGTATCGATATTTTAAAAAAGTATCAATATCGATATTGATATATCGTCAAAAAAATATCGATATATCGATATATCGGTGAAATTTTGTAAAATACGAAAATAATATTTAAATAAGTAAAAAATATGTAAAATAGGTAAAAAAAATGTTTTTTTTATTAAGGTAGTCCTATCGTTACAGCGTTTCCATTAGATTTCACTGAAAATTTGCAGAAGCGTTCTACGATGTCATATGTACACGTGTGTAAAATTTCAGGGGCCTTTATCGACTCAAAAATCAAGATATTTATTCTTGAAAATCGTCATTTTTCGTATCCTCCCATAAGAGCCCGTGTTAAATATCGCAATATTATACAACGAGTATCTCGATTTTTTGGTCGGTGAAGCCCGTTGAAATTTTACACACATTTTTATATGACATCAAAGAAGCTTCAAGTAGTTTTTCATAACAATCATATGGAAAAAAATTTCATGACTTCGTTTATTATATAACAAGTAAACTTTGCGTAGGATCAATTTGAATTTTGAGTATGTTGTTCTTTAGTCGATTTGCAACAACTTTTCTAAATGGATTTAAACGCTCGGTCCACTTGGAATTTGAAAAAAAAAACGGGAATAAAATTGTACTTCCCGCACCCACGATAGGACTACCTTAAGTCAGGTAGATGATCGGCCACACATTTTTTTAAACAAAAAAATGTGTGGCTATTGGAAAAAAATATCGTTTTTAATACCTTTTCGATACTTGAAATTTTATATCGATATATCGGAATAAAAAATATCGCATGAAAATATCGATATATCGAACGAAAATATCGATATATCGATATATCGATATTTTTTCGACATCCCTATGTCGATCGTCTTTAGTACTATCCTCTCAACCCTCTCAACGATACGTGTGTTTATTTACTACTGCCAAAATTTTGTGCATTCGAAATATCATCTATATTAGGTGAAAAGCATTAATTCATCACGATTGATCTAAGTTTGAGTGAAACACTTGATCGCGGGAATGGAAGGTAAAGAGGAGGGTGGATGTTAATTATTTCGAGGACTTGAGTAAAGATTCTCCGGTGTTGTCAGTACACACCTTCGGTCTCTCTAAATTCGTATGCATCGATCAATGATTTTTTTATGAAACGTGATAGAGCGGACAATAATTTATCCAGATAGAATCAATGGCAAAATTGGTTTTATCCGCGATATACAAATTGGATTATTTTTTTTACTCAAATTCTATCGGATATACGAAAATGTTTTCTCTCTCTTTAAGGTGAAACGAGACAAAATATCGATAGTCTCGTCGCAAAGTTGAGGCAAGTTAAGCTCAAAGATGAAAGTAACGGCGACGGAGATGCCGATATTATACAAATACTAGATACATTCGGCAATGTCAGCAAGATCTCTATCGAAGGTTTGCCGCGACATGCGTTTACTCGAAGAATTCTAGTTTCTCAAGAAATTTCATCGATAAGCCCCGCCTTTTTCATTTTTGCAGAGAATTCGGAATGTATGATAGACGAAGTATTTCTAACTCTTTTGAATCACCGCTCTAAAACCATAGTTTCTAAAACTGCTAAGGCAATAGCTGAAATAGCAAAAACAGAGAGGGGAAGAGAAAAATGTACGGATGGAAAATTGGCAAAGACTCTGATGGAATTATTGAAAGAAGATGACATCGAGGTCTTGACGCAAGCTACAAGGGCACTTGGCAATATATGCTACGAGAATGGTTATTTTTACAGAAAGAACTCTGTATTTATTCATTCAACGTTTACTTAATGGACAAATCTTTCACTACAAATTATATAGTTGCATTTATTTAATGATCTTATTGATTTTAGTGATTGGCGATGCTTTTAATTCATTTTGTACACCCGTTAGATAGCAAAATATCATTTGAGAATATATTATTTTCAGAAAAGGCTAGGAAAATAGTCGAGGGCTACGATGGTTTAAGCGAAATATTGGCGGTATTGAAGAAAGGCATCGGCCTAAGCAAAACCGAGGGTGCGGCATTACTGAGATGTAGCACTGCAGGTTTTCTCCTTAATTTTCTAGATGATCAAATTGCCTTGCAACAAAAGGTAAGAATAATCGATAAATCGATCAAAATATTGGCTGTTTCATAATTTGTCGCGATGACGATGGTACAAATAATTTGTCAATTAAATTTATCACAGGCATTAGAGGAGAATGTTGTACCGATAATCTGCAGTGTTTTGGAGCTAGATGGTACAAACGAGGATGGCAAAGCGGCCATGCAAGCTCTCTTGACACTTGGACTTTTTAATGATTCTGGTAATCAATTTCTTGACGAGAGATTGTGCAAAATACTGGTCGAAATATTGACAAAACCTGTACTCTCCGAACTCTCGGAAATGTGCCTTGAGTTGGTGCTTGGCCAGGCTGACAATGGTAATTAATCATATTCGATTCGATTCTATTCTATTCGAGTAAATCATTCTTCTAAGCAAATGAGCAAAAAGATCGATTATGATATTAATCAAATTATTTGATTCCACAGAGAATGCTAAATTACTGTTTGCTAAAACTGGTCTTTGCGAGTTATTGTTGCAACTCATAGAAAAATACAGTCCATGTTGCACAAATGAGGAGACAAGGTCAATCCTCAAAGTCGCATGCAATTTAATTGTTCTCATTCTAACGGGAGGTAAAATTCGTCAACAAACTACCTAATAAAGATTTGTGTTCTCGATGTGAATTATTCTATTAAATTATATGTGATTTTATTGCACTTAGATGAAAGCATGAATTTGCTATACGACGGTAGTAATGGATCGGTGTATAAGAAGCTCGTCGAGTGGCTCGACAGTACGGACGAGGATTTACAAGTAACAGCAATTTTGGCAATGGGAAATTTTGCTAGTACTGATGCTCACTGTCAGCTCATGGTTGAACAAAAAATTCATTGCAAACTGTTGCAATTACTTCGTGACGACGCCAGTAAAACCGGTGGAATACGATTTCAACATGCTCTATTGAGCGGTTTGCGTAATCTCGTTATTCCACCAACCAACAAATCGATCGTACTTGCGGATGGTCTTGTCGATACAATCTATCCAATGTTGGACATTCCAACCTTTCCTGTGGTCTTCAAATTATTAGGCACTCTAAGAATAGTCATTCAGGGGCAGAGTGAGCTGGAATTTATTTCAAAAATTAAAAAATCGATATACACCGTTTTTTTGGCAATATAGTTTTGTTGTTATTGTATCGTGATTCACAGGAGAAGCGGCGATATCGTTAGGAAAACGGGACGATCTTGTAGAGAAGGCGGTAAAATGGTGCGATACGGAGGATCATCCAGGAGTTCAGGGCGAAGCAAATCGCTTGATTGCCTGGCTCGTTATTCACAGCAGGTATTGTGAAAAAAAATATCACTAAAAACAAATGTAGAACGAATATGTTCTAACAAAATGTACGAATTTCCAGAGATAAAGATGTCGTTTCGACGATAATCAAATACGGAGGTATCGAACATCTCGTGAAAATGGTAACGGCCCAACACGCTCTGATGCAAAATGAGGCACTCATGAGTCTGTCGATATTGTCAGCTATATCGCTCGCGGAAGCCGAACAATCGCTTATCGAAGCTCAGGTTGATCAGGCTCTGTTGAAGTTTTTCGAGCAAAGAAATCCACAACCTGATCCGGCTTTGACGAGCAATGCTCTTATTTTAACATCCAATCTACTGAAATCTAAATCAGGTAATAAAAAAGTTTGAAAAATTATTAATTGGAGATATAAATCGACAGATGCAAAAACTAATGATTATATTCTTTTGCGTAGAAATATTGATAGAGCATTTGAAGAAATCCAAGCTACTAGATGTTTGCGAAAATCTTTCGGAGACGATCGGTATTAGCGCTGAATCGCCAAAAGCTTGAAGCATCCGAATCGTTTCTCGTACCTCATCTGTACAGAATGTGAAACAATCGATGACGAATCGATTCGCTGCCATACACACGCACTGTGAAACACTCGACTCGGAGGATCCGAATGAGATTCTCTTAGAGTATTATCTCACTGCTCTCACAGACTGATCTCCCACCCATACGCACACACCCCAAATATTTCATCAAAGTCAGAGAATCACAATTATTTATTTTATTATAATGTTTAAGTGTGTAATTTGGATGTGACGAGCGTGAATCAAACATCTACTATGAGACAACAAAAATATAGTAATTTTAACATCTATGTTTTATATATTTTCATGGTATTATTTTTACTTTTTAGTCGAATTGTATTATTTATTATTTTGCTTTGACTATAAATCTATTATAATCTTATAATATATTTCGTGTAGAAATTAACGCTTGCTTATACTCAAGGAGGAGCGGATATTTCAATATGCGATTGCTCCGAGTTTCGGTAATGTAAACTCCGTAGTCTTCGCAGTCTACACCTTATTTCCGACCGTAAAATCGTTCTAGCTGTGGTGTTACTGTGCAATCTTACTTCCACATTAATTATAGCTCTTTAGGAATATCAAACTTCGGACTGGTATAGAGTCGGGTATTTTATTAACAACGAATATAAATCTTTATTCATAATCAGTGGTACAAGTCTCTTTCAGTGTTTATCGTGTCTATCTATATCTATCGAATATATGGGGCCTGTATGTCGGGCTGACATTCAACCGTCGATTCGGGGATTAGTTCCACCGATTGCGAAGCGGGGCAGCACCTATCGTGTAGTACGGGTGGCGCCATCTGTGAGAGCAGCCATTTTGATCGTTGATAACGATTGGTTACGAAGAAAATTTTAAATCGGTAAAAACCATTTACGTGCGGTTATCTTTGACGTGAAATTGGTTTTTCGTATTAGTCAATAAATAAAGTCTAACAAACGCTAGATTTTGTCTAACAAACACTAACAAACGACTAACAATCAACTGGCAGAACAACAAATTCGATATTTTAATAGTCGCCAGCTAAGTTTATTGAGCTCAGCGAGTTGGTCTGTCTTCAAAAAACATCCGAACGGCGTGTAAGGAGCGCCACATTATATATATGTATATGTTATTTTTACCATATATATATATATATATATATATATATATATATATATGAATGCGATAGCTGAGCCAACTTCGTGTCGTGGGTACAAAAGTACCCACAGTGTACCATTTGGCAATTTTGCCGTTCAGATGTCGCCCCGCCAAACCAACTCTCGAGGGTTCAACATTTGTTGAGCGTTGCTGATCTCCCTATGGTGATGCAGATTTTTTTCGAGAAATAACTGCAGTTTCAGGATACTCTCGAAAGTTACAGAAAATTATTATGCGGTGGGGAAATGTCGGCGGTCAGCTGTGCGTGGAAATTTCTGCCGCAGCGTACCGTACATGTTGCGTCGCAACACATACATGTTAGTGGAATGGATGTGTGTGTGGACGACATGAGAACAAGGCGGGCCCGCATAGTACAGCATCGTAGGAGTTTGGTGGGGGAGGCACGCACATCACGCACAGACATGAGCGCGCACCTTACACACATATCATTGATACAGACAAAATTACAATTTACCCACCTCTCTCGTATCCGCTGATTGTCTATAACCCTGTTGCCATTGTGAAAAGAAATCATTACCTTCGCTTAAACAACAAGTGGCTCATGCTGCGTTAAAGCTTTCTCTCTCTCTCTCTCTCTCTCGTGTTAATAACAAAAAACGGGATCTCAGTGCGTGTTGTATACATTTTCGTTCGGGATCATTTCTCGTTCTTCTCCGACGGAATACATTGCACCAACGGGATGTACCGTTTGTTTTTTCCGTATTATTGTTAACCGTAAATTCGTCCGTTCATCATCGTAGTAACATTATATATTCGTTCCCCAAAAATTACAGTTCGTTTATCACATTATCAGTACGAGAGTGTTGTTTGTTTCAATATTTACAGTTCAAATGTCATTAATTTTTAAATCACGTTTTTCTACATTAATGATATTCGCAAGTTTCGGATTACGCTAATATCATAGATTTGTGCGCGTGAAAATGCCCTCTACATCGTAAAATGGTGATATCGAAAAATTGGAATAACCGTGACGGCGATCATGATCACGACTCGACTCTGGAAATAGTTAATGTGCAGAGGATATTCTAGTCGTAGTCGATTAGACGTCACATTTAACATTGTACGTTCAACGTATTAGAGCCTTCTCGGCAGCATCATGAACACTTGTAAAGAGAGTTCCATAGGCTCAGAAGTCACCGAAATGGAGAAACAAGAAAAAGACGCGCGTGCTAAGACGAAAATCAAAGGAATGAGGAGAGGAAATTGCAAACTCAATTCCAAGGATGGTCTCAGTCTTCAAGATATCTTGCAATGCTTCAATGGTCCTATCAGTCAAGAACAAGCTTGGGCACTCTGCCATCAAACTATCAAGACACTGTCGTATACTCCGTGCAACGAACTGCGCAAGATAGAAGAATTTTCGCAAATAATACTTCACAAAGATGGACATATAGTTCTGGATTTGCCAAAAGGTACTAAAATAGTCCACCTACCATTTTTACATTGATAATATTTACCTTTAAATGTTGTCTCATTTTACAGATTCACAGAGGATACTGCCATCCGAGCAGAAAGTAAATATAACAAAATCTTGTCCTTCACTAATCGCTATAATTGTTTTTGGAGAGATTATCTATAATTCGAATGCGTTCATCCATTACAGATGGTTTTTTCTCTCGGAATGTTAATATTCAAGGCCCTCGACTTTGGCATCGACGAAACGGAAGAGAGACTTCTTTCTCCTGATCTGGAGAATCTGATAATAACAATGACTCACACCGACGAAGGTAATGTCCACTTTTGTAAATAAGTATTAGGGGGCGGTACCGTTGTATCATAGTAGGCGAATGAAAATTTCGTTATTTTACTACTCGTAGATGGTGAACCGGACGCCGAAGGAAAATTGCAGGAAACGGATGACGAAGGAATCGAGCGTGACTCCGGCGAAGTAGAGATGGATGAGATGCCGATATCAACGGGCGATATTGCTTTTGGCAACAATGCCTATTATTGTACTCTAAAAAGTATTCTCCAGGTATAGAAGACTTTTAAATCGCTTGCTTCTACATTTCCGTCTCTTCTCGCTCTGACAATGTTGTAAAAAATATATATCGATTAATAATTTGACCTTTATGAATTCAAGATGTGTATCAGGCGTGTCCAAGGCTCAGAGGATCACGCTGACGCCCACTATCGCGCTGTTATACGAGCATTCGTATCGGAGGCTCTGGAACTGTCGCAATTTCTTGAAAAAGTTACAACCGAGAGAAAACAAGCTAATTTGAAGAATTTCGAAAGCGCGGCTAGTTTGAGACACGGTGCTACGTCGTCGCAGCATTTGGATACACTGAATTTCGATGATTGGGTAAATCATTGGATTGAATCTAGAAAAATCATGATCTTTAAGAACTGATCGAAATGGTGCAGGATGTAACGATACATTTAATTCACAACACCGATTCTGTTTCTTATAGACAGACATTCGGATTTGGCGAGCGATACAAGTACGTAAGCAACGTAAAAAACGTATGCTTGCGCATTTGTAGTTACAACGAGCACGACGAGCATGCGTTTCGTAGCTCCGAAACGTTAATAATAATAAACCCCGATTGATGTTGAAAAATGTCCTTTAAATATTTTACAACGATCGATCCTGAACGGTGGTCTGATCATGGTTCGAATTCACAGGCCAGATTTTGGGTGCAAGTAATCGGCGAGTTGCGTAACGGTGTCAAACTGAAGAAGGTCGAGGCAAATATGGGAAAACGCGGTAGGTCGCGAGGACGAGGAAGAGGCGCTGAATTCGAACTCACTCCCTATGAGATTCTCATGAACGACATCAGAGAGCGTCGATATCGTCTGAGAAAGACACCGGCACCTGCTCCAAACACGAGAAAAGATGCTAGGTCTATGGTCCTCGATTTCATCAGAAGCAGACCACCATTGAAAAAAGTGAGTTTCGAATCGTTATGAAAAAAAAGTTAAATACAACGCGACCATTTGAATATTTTCATTTTTATTTTGTTACCGTGCTTAAGGCATCGGATCGCCAATTACCACCGATAAAAAAGCAATGCACCGTACGAGAATTACTGATGGAGAGTATAAAGAAACCACCAAGACCGTTGAGACCGTGCAGTCATCATTTGCAGCAACCATCGCGCCTGAATAATTCATTGTCCGTCCAGCAAGGTGAGCCCACGTACGATGTCCGGAGAATTTATCGCCCGAAGTCTCGGTGTGGCACATTCGTAAGGCAAATGTATGATTCGTGAGTCCGGGGATCGCGAAAGGTCATGTACGGTGACCGTACGCTCGTGCATTGTCGACCCACGCTATAACGCGCATGGTTAAACTTCAATTAGTATAGGAGGAGGCCGGAGAACGGAGCACGAAGCCCCGTGTTCTTTTATCACATCTTCAATTATTCATCTCACAGAGAGGCATTTAAGTCATCATTACTGTTTACCTCGTTGCATATAATCTTGAAGCGTAATTTAAAAACCGGAATATAAGTCTCATTCGCATCCCACTATCAATCGAAACTTGTTGGTGAATGGTTCGTTCGAACTTTCACGTATGTTCAATTTAATGAATGAACGAGCGTCGACATTGGCTTGAAAAAGTAGTACACAGATCGGGGCTCTCGAAGAGAAGTCATTGACTAGTAATCAACCTTATTACTCATTGTTTCCTTCGTAACGAAGAAGAAGCCCGCGTTCGTGTGACGCATCGCCGGATTTTCAGGGTATAGGCAATGGGGCGCATGAGTCAAGGAGGGGGGTGTGAGCAAACCTTTGGAAGGCTCGTAAATTCCAAGCGTTGGCGGTAGTCGGGTAGAGCAAGGGTTGTCGGAGCTTTTGGGTCGGTGGAGATCGCGCACAGTCACCGCACCGATCAATAATCCTACGTAGGCTTAGAATATGTTAAGGAACGTGCGCGCGCGACAGTTACCACTCACAGTGGGTGTATAATAAGAAATTACGCACCGCTACAATTTCACGACCACGCGCGCCCTCACTCTTAACAGTTGTTGTTCGTCGTGACATATTATCCCTCGTACACGTTCTATATGTATATATTTTTCAACATTATCAGGAGAACGACGTTCCTCGATTCATCTCGTGTATTCGTCCTTCCTCGCTCGCGTTGAGCCCTTTTTTCTTCTCCTCGTTTCTCATCAAATTGCGTTCCGATGAAACGAGGCAAGCTGCGTGATTGCAAAGTTACAATAACTCGACGATAATGATCGAATGTTACGCATTAACAAAATGGTCACGGTGAATCGATACGATATTGACCTTTTGTTGAATTAATAACCATACGGTTCGAGAATTTTTCGCAAGCTTGGTGTATCGATAGGTAGAAGAGGTCGTTTTCTATAGGCAGGATGGAAGTTTTTTTTTCGCACGAACATTCGTTTCGATTCTCCGTGTTCTTTGAGAGTGAACAGATGGGGTGTCTCAGGAGAGGGCCGGAGCGATGAAAAGTAGGAACTAGGTCGAGAGTCACGAGGTGTTAATCGGTTAAATAAAAAATTGTGCGTGTGTGATCAAAATATAATTTTCTAAAATTTGAGAATAAATAAAACAACGGGCTGAGAAAGTATGCTGCTGGCAGTGGGTGGCGAATCCCGTAGGATTGTCCTCGGTGAGGTACCACCTGCCAAGTCCGAACAGGAGCAAGAACCGGCTCAGGATGTCGCGGCGCAGTGGCGGCATCCGGAAGGTCAGGGGTCGTTTCCTATACCGCAGCCTCGTCAGCGTACTGGCAAAGGACCAGAGGCGCGAGCTCGCGGTCTTGGGAATCGTAAGTCTTGTAGAAGGCGCTTTAAGGTTCCAGGTAAATCATTCATCGCTCACTCGCCGTTTATCGCACATTTTCGCTTCATCTTCCATTCGCATAAGCGTTTATTTTCGCATTTTTTCTCTCATTTCGATCGTTGCATGTGATTTCTATCAACACATCAAAATCACAACAATCTTCATAATCGTGGAAGTTTGTAAGGGACTTCGCATTCTCCAGTATGAGTTTTGGATGTTTAAGTATATTCGGACCAGAGGAGCTTTTTACACGTGTGTTATTTTGTACGGCTCTTACAATTAGTACCGCTGTAGCATGGCTAGTGCAATTTTGATAACTCTCACGAACTTAGTATTTTTTCATTTTCCAGAAATTGCTCAGAATAGTTCGAATGTCAAAGAAAACGACGGGACGACGAAACCTCGTCGCGGATCCTCCGAGGCTGATCACTCCGTTATGAAACAGCCAAGAAAACTTATACCTGTCGATTTTGATCTCAAGGTGAAGAAGCCTCAATTATATTCTTCGAACGTATTTAAAATAATTAATGGCTTACAAGCGCTTATCGGGTAGCGAGAGGGTAAACAAAAAACGTAAATTATTTATTTTCATGTCGTTTGGTATTTCGAGGATTTTTGTACTTAAAATGTTTACGAAATTTTGTTTACTCTGGACGTTGGTCGTATATTCACATTTCTAGCTTTTGAACTTCGAGAATATTTTTAATCCGATCAGATTGAACGAAAGAAATGTTATCGTAACCGATTTCTCTTCATGTTGCTATGGTCGCAGGTAGCAACGAATTTCCATATGGATTTCCAATATACAATACTAAGACTGGCAATCAAACATTCTTTATTTTTTTGGATTCTCTTTCATTCAGCGGTAATCGTTCATGGGTCCTTAAAATGAATTTGGGGATGATTTTTGATTATTTTTTGCTGTTAGCTGGACGTCGAGGAAGACGACGACGACGACGATGACGATGACGAGGATTATAGTGTAACGAGATTCGAGGACGAGGATGAAACTACTAATGTTTGGCAATCAAAAGAAGCGTATCGATCTCGAGTCGGTACGAGAACCGCAGGTGGTGGTTGCTGCGATCTCGAGGACGACGAAGAGGACAAAAGTTCAGCGAATCCATGGCGAAAAACCGGTGGTCTGCGATTAACGCGAAACGAGTATCATCGTTTTTGCGATGCTCAACTTGAGTGTAAATATATATTCCTTTTGTATCTTCTCTTTAATTACCCGGGATAGTGAGTCGTCGAACATTGTGAGATCTTCTTTAATCGCTTTCCTTCAAAATTCTACGGCCTTTCCTGATACATTATTTCTTTGCGCCCTTCCATAAGTTATCCGGACGTTGTGGTCTTGTACTTACACATGCAATCAATTGTTTCACAGCTTACGACTTGGCTACTCAGTGCCCGTCGAGGCGCGCTTCCGTTCGCAAACACACGGGCAGAAGTAGTGCAGTGCCATTTCTTCCATTGACCGGCACTTCGTCGGTGCCGCATTCAAGACCTCAGAGTCGGCAGCACGCTGGTGTAATGAGTTCAGACGCGAGATCGAGCTTAAGTCCTAGTCCCAGTGCAAGTCCGAGTCTCAGTCCGCGACCTCGCGAAAGAGCGTCTCTCAAAGGCCACGGAATTGCATCATCAGAGTTTCATGATCAAAATGTCGATCAGTGTGTTCAGGTATTATAAGAAAAAGTTCTGGGTCGACTCACAATCATCTCCGATACGGATTTTCTCATTCGTTATATACCTGTCTAATTTTAGAAAGCTTCATTGGGTGACATGTTCCTTGACGAGAGGCTCTCGTTGACCCTCGAAGAGATCGTCCACATACGAAGCGTTCTTACGAAAGCGGAGTTGGAATCTTTGCCGGTCGAGGGTCGTGTTAAAGAGGACGTCGAGAAACGACGCGTCTGTTTTCTCTGTCTCAAAACGCGTTTTGGCCTTTTAGGACCGTGGGGACAACGTTGCCGTCTTTGCGAGAGAACTGTCTGTGTCAAATGTTACTCCAAGGTACTTAAATCACGTTGATACAAGTATTAAGATTGATTCGATTAAGCGTGCAATTTTCTCAATTCGTTGCTTTGTACGCAGATGCGAATTCCTACGGAACATTTCGCTCATGTTCCGGTCGTGCTTCTATCTCCTGGACTTCTGATGTCACCGTCAAATTCCGAACCTGAATCCGGCACAAGGACTCCATGGCCAAGACCCGGTGGAGCTGTTGGTTCGGCACCCGCATCTCCGGCACCTAGACGTCGCGATCCTTCGTTGAACAATGCAACGCCAGTCTCAACGCCAAACAGCACACCCGCGGAAAATACAACTCCCGGTACGACTCCCAATGAGCTACAACCAGCCGAAAGAAGGTCAGTCGTAAATTGTAAATTAAATCGATAGGGTAGAATTGTATAATCGTCCTAAACGCATTATCATATTTAAAGCATTGCAGGGGAGAGATGCTCCAGGTATTAAAGCAACTACCCGAAACATAATTTGCTAGTCCCGTAATTTTGTTGCTATATTAATATGCGTTTCGTTTAAATATCAATACGTAGCTCTTAACGATATCCTTTTATTCTATTATAGATATCAAAAGATTGGCGGCAGTCCAAGCAGACTGTTGACTAACAGTGCATTCGGTGCCCTTGGTGGTCTCAGCACGGATCAACGTCTCGTTGCCGAAAGGTTGCGCGGTGTGGCAATGGTGGTATGTCACGATTGTCGTATCATGGTGATACAGATAATCAAGAGTTCGCGAACGACACGCGCAACAATACGCAACAATGTTATTTCACGACTCACCCTCAACCTCTCACCTGCCTATGTTTAACTCTCGATAAGGTAAATTACTATATCTAAATATATATATACACATAATACACATGATACATACTATACAGGTGCATTATATATATATATATATATATATATATATATACATATTATAAATAATACTGTAATATAGTTAAAACGACGATTAGATGTATCGGAGAAACGGTTTCCGTGGCGTTAGGTCTTATTGATGGTCGGCGGTACTGTAGATATTAATGGGGCCCAAGTACGAAGAGATTATGGAGATTCGCGAAATTGCATGGTGCGGTGTATATGTCGATTTGTTTTTTTTAGTAACGCGTTCCCTTACGAAAAAAAAGAAACCGTTCTTCTTGTTTGTAGACTTCTATTTCGGTATACCTGAACTCCCGAAGAGGTGCACATAGAAGATGGCCTAATGACAAAACCAGAATTACCAAGTGGTCGAGTCTTGGAAGAAATGAGATATTCGTCCGGTGATATGCCGGTAGTTTATTAGTGATATTTCCTGTACTATTGTTTAACTGACTCGTCGGATCATGATACATTGTACTATATAACCTTTTACGAACACTCACGGGTATAAAAAGAAACTGTAGAGATATAATAATGAGCTCGAGACAGAAAGGAAAAGAAAAAGAGTCGCTTGCGAAAAAACGCATATTTACAAATGCTGATCGGTACAGCGCTTCGGGCCTCATTATGAATTGTTAGACGAACTTGAGAGCAAGTTACAAAAGAATCGTCATTCGGGCTGTGCTTCGCTGTAAACAAGAAAAGGAAACACAATTAGGAGTGAGGTACACTCCTCGAAGCTTAGCCGATTCGTTCGTTTCGATCGAGTAAGTTTCTTCCTCGTTTAAGACCTATGATTATATCATTTCAAAGTAATCACGTGTCGCAAAGAAGTGTGCCTCTGCAGAACTGTTTACTTCCTGAATATATATAATTTTTCGGCCTTTCTCCGCGGAGGATACTCATCCTGACCAAGACGAACTGATGATTCTACGATGAAGATAACGGGCAGGCCCCAATATCTTGAATATATCGCTGTTGACTGAACAAAAAAAAATGTAGATTAGCAAAAGTAAAATCGGAAAAAAACGTATTATTTAGTATAGGGCTGTATGGCGAAAATCATTCCGTTGATGGATAACTAACATGTATAATGTATGTCAAGTGTAAAAGGTGTTCTTGCTGTCTGAGCCCAACCTCTTATCGTAGTGAAAATACTTTAGATGATAATTCATCGAATTTAAGCCAAATTATTCAATGCGCGGGATACATTGTGGACTACGGATACACGCTCAGAATTTCCAATCATTTTTCTTTTTTCGTTTTTTCCTTAACACTGTTATCCAATACCAAAGGACTAGCAAACGCATACATGTTTACTTATTGATTGTTAATTTATTGCTTCCGTTGATAATCGTTTTGTTTCGTTTTCTTTTTATATGGACTAGTGAACCTTGCAAGGTGCCATACATTCCGCATATTCTTTTGTTACAATCGAACTTCCAAATATTAATATGATCTTAGCCTTGGTAGGCTAGTTGACAAATGTAAATGACAATAGATGATTTATTTTTCGAGTGAGCTAAACACCGCAACGACAATTCCCTCGCTAGTTTCCTAAATGGAATATACGTGATGCTGAATGATAATGGATAATTAGCGGTTGTTTCTCGAATCGCCTTTTTCGGTCTGATATTCCGTCGGTTCATGATGTATCTGCGTAATTTTCGAGGGCTAAAACGAGAAGGCCAGATTTATGAGATAACACAATTGAGTCATGCCACGTTCGATCGAATACTACTTTTAAATGTTACTTAGAAAAGCGACAAAATCATGTAAAATAAAGGCTAAGGTAATAACAACGTACATTTCTTCAGGATTGAATTCTATTCCTTTCGCCGCTTGTTATCGGTAGGACGACATGATTTTTCTCTAACACTTATGAATCGCAAGCATAATACTCATTTATCCTCTACGATTAGTTACAAAAACCATTCGACCTTATTCGTTATAAAGCTGATATTCGCTCGTTCAGCAGGATAAATACTTTCTCGAAGACATGTTTATACATATATATCAATCTCTACGTTTCAACAACGAATTTTCGTGAAAAAAAAAGAAACGAAATAAAAATAACTCACCTGCCTCGACAATACTTAGAGCGCGGGACGACAAAGAGTAAGATTTCTTACATCTATCGAAGAATCAATGAATAAATAATATCTAGATGAAACTTTCGATTTTTCTCCATTTCACCATCATCGATATCGTCATAAGTCGTCCGGTCGTCATCATCATATTAAATCTGCAATGAATATTTGAGGCATGCGTTACTGTTAAGTATATCCAAAACACTACGAATTGTGAAATAAAGTGATATCGCGCGAAACAAAATCTATCAATGAAGAACTTTGCGTAATGTTTATTTAAGTATTTTTTTGTTTTTAATTTGTTCATTTCTAATCGTAGGTATACAGTTTATAATTGTATACGCGGTTGTACTATTTGTCATGTGTAATTGTCAGGATTCAAGTTTTATTTCATTATACGCGTTTTCTTCAATTTTTCTTTGTTTTATCTTTCTTCCTTCTTCCTCTCTCATGAACAATGCATCTCTGTTAATAGTAGTTTTGTTTGTTTTTAATGAGTAATGTTGCCGTAATGCGAAGGGGGATATATTTACACGTTGGGGCCCGACTTCGCTTACGGCTTGTGGCCGGCAGACGCGAGAGAATACATCGTCTCTTTTGCTTGGCCTTGGATGTTGAGCTTTGGCGCGCCAAACATGCGAAAATGGGAGGAAAAAGAAAAAAAAAGGCCACTCAGGTTCCGGCTCTGATTCTGCAAGCGCCGTGTGCATCTCTCATTTTTCGCGTAGCGATGCACATTGCGCCCGACTAAAATAGAAGTGGGGCAGAGAAGATATAAGAGATGGGCTATCGTTTCTTATCTCTAAGTAGACATGCGTTGCGAGTTTACCATTTTCTTTTCTTACGTTGTCGTCGTTATTCGATAAACGCTGGTATCTATCATAATTAGAAAAAATGAGCTTGAACTTTATACAATTTTTTTTCTTTTTCATTCTTTTAGTTAGAAATAATTTAACAGCTACGTACGTCACGTACGGATCACGCATGAACCGTTTATTAACCGGGGAGATTGGGAGATTTTGGGGTATGAAGTTGGGGGCTATACATGCACGAGGTCGAGAAGAGATGCGGACACCAAATGAATGATTGAAATCGATGAATAGGAGAAATAACTTAGTTATGACATGCGAGGAAATTAACGGGCAAGGATTTTGTGCTTGAATCTTATCCTCGAGGACGTTGAATTTATCGAGGAGATTCTTGTCTGAAATCGCTATAACGCGAACAGTTCTAACTTCTCTTACGGCGTATATAATCCTACCCGCGGTTCACCCACCATTCAATGACGGAGCACGTCACGCGTGTGAAAAAGTCTCTTTATCAGTCACTCCCCTGCTTCATTTGCGTACATGTTTATTATTACATTGTACTTGGCGATCTCGCCGCCTAACGTGCTCATTCAGAGATCGTGGAAAGGGAGGGGGAACAAAAAAACCGCCTCGAGGGTCTCTGGCACGGGACTTCAATTGGATTCTCGACATTTTTCCATTCATTGGCGTTCGTCGAGATCATTGATTAGATTCTTCCTTTCGTATTGTTCATTCTTCTTTTCAAATATTTCCACGCACTAAATGTGGAAAGTCGGTGATTCGGGTCAACGTATGAGACAAGTTGCACAAATTCGTTGAGGACCGATGCAATCGTCGTGACAGAAAGCACCGCACTGACGACAAATCACCATAGCCCCTCGCATGTTGCATTCGCAAGGAGGCGGAGGATCACCCCCCATTATGACACCTGGTGCACCGGGTTCAGCGCCACCGCCACCCCTTCCGTCCGAAGTACCGCGTGCTTTCAGAGTCACAGCTTGATGGGAACCTTCACCGGCGCTCGCTGGTCGTCCTCGAACCAGATGAACGCCAACGCCGATTCCAGCAATCTGAGGTGGCAAAGGTGGCGCCGAGGATGCTCTGGGTGCTCCATCGCTCACACCCGTACGCTGCACGAGAATATATTGTCCGAACCCTCCGGTTCCGTTGGTACTTAATTGAGCCACTGCGTTGCTATCTGCGACCTGAAATAATTATTCGACCGAATGAAAAATACGTCGATGAATTTTGATACCCTCCAACTTTACACGCTTAATGAACGAATGAAGAATATGGAGACGTAATGAATAACTTTTATTTTAACTGAATTTATCATCGTATGTGCCGTTTCAACCTAGCTATTCAAAAATTGAACCAATTACAACAGTGTTACAAGATATGGCGAAAAAATCATTCAAATCTCCAGAAAATTCTCAAAATGATTCGTTAATTTCAGAATCGATCATTTTGAGATTAGTTTTGAATAGTCCAGAATTTTATATCGGAATTTGTTTTCCATGTGTGTGTGAATTTTGTTCTCTAAATATGTTTCGGTAATCGCTTCAATCACCCCGTAGACTCTGCTTTAAATGCGTCAAGAAGAATTGTCATAAAAACAGAACTTCCTGTAGGAAGAAACACAATGGAAGGTATGTATCGCGTCTTTCAAGTTTCACACGAAAACCGATACCTTCACTGGCTAGCTTGACGCAAACCTACCGAACTAACTCGAGTAAATCGTGACGTACCTCAACGGGTGCGGCTTGTCGCGCGGTAGCAAACACCTGTCTCAGCATAACTGCCTGTGGCTTGTTCTGCGGCGCCTGTTTCCCGTGCTGCGAAGTTTGCTTCTGCGTTTTTACGGTCGTGATGGTACGTCCACCCGATTTGCTCGTCGTAAAAGCACCGTCACCCCGAGCCAACAAACTCGGTGGTGGCTTGAGATGAGCCTTGAGCTGATCGCGATTCGGAGAACTCTGGATTACCTGCGTAAACACAAAAACGCAACACGAGAACGTGACGATGAAACACGTTCGAAACTCATGAAATGATGAGAAATAGATGTGTTTTGGAGAGAAAATCCTTAATATTTATGTTACATATATGTAAGAATGTTGCATCGTGGAGAGCTTACCGCTTGACAAATTTGATAACTGCGTTCGAGATTGACCGCGCCGGGTGGTTCCTTGGTCGAGCTTCTCGATCTTCCACCTCCCTGTTCTCTATTGCTGTTTCTCGAGGCTCTGTAAGTTCCCTGGCCGCTACCACGCGACGATCTCGCCGGTACTGTACTTGTCGAATACTGCTGAGGCTGCATGTTCGCGACAATTTGCCGCGATTGTGCGCTCACAATCGGTGTCTGATGCTGAACGACTATCGCACTCTGTTGATGTACCTGGGTCGGTAATCCGACCGTTGCCTGCACGACGCTCGCTTGTACGGCGTTTCTCACGCTAATATTATTCGCGATGTTGCTACGCGCCACGATATTGTTCGTTTGCTGGTGTTGCTGTTGCTGCTGCGAACTCGCTACAGCTGCGAGCTGAACGATTTCATCCGTGGGACGGACTATGCTCACTTGATGGGTCTGTGGATTGGGCTGACTCGTTATTTGTGCCGATAAAGCGTTTGTTCCCGCGAGAGTAGCTTGCGCCGCATTCTGTTGTCCAGGATGAAATCTTGTCTGTACGAAACGTATCGATTGCAACGATGGAAAGGCTATTATCGGTGGACTCGGGGATTGTACAGTCTTCATTAGACACGTTGAAACTGCGACGGGAGTCGGGGATGCGTTTATCGTCATAGTCTCGGCAGGCTGAAAACCCGAGACACCTTGAACGACCGGCAACTGTAGGCAACTTATCGGTTCGGGATTTGGCTCGTTGGAGACAAATTGTTGGTGCTGACTGCTCGGTGTCGTTGATGACATGGGAACGTCGGTGGTGGTCGAGGTATCGGTACAATCGTCCTGTGTCGTGACCGTGATGTTGGCAGCGACCGTACCATCGAGAGCCGCAGCAACCAGTGGCCAAGGCACCTGCAAATCTTCCTGCGCCTTCCGTCGAAGTCGCCGGTCGGAATATTCGTGTGAGTAACGAAAGAAGGCGCGATGTTCCGCTTTTGTTTGTTTTGTTTTGTTTTTCTTTACATTATATATTAGATGTACATATTGTGCGAATCGTTGTTCGAAAAACAACGCTCAAGATCCACGCGAGAAAAGAGTCTCATGCAGCGCTTGTACCTTAGCATACACTTACCGGACTGTTATTGATATTACTATTATTGTTATTAACCCCACTGTTGTTCACCGTCGCATCTACGGGCCAGCTGCATTCCAGCATCTCGGAGCAAACGTAATTATTCGCATCGCATAGCTCATCGTCAACGTTGACGACGTTCATAACATCGGGCGGTTCGGTCGTATCCTCGACAACGGACTCCGTAACGACCACCTGTGTCTCAGTCTCGTCCGTCACATTTGTCGTCATCTCCATAGATCCGAGAATCGGATAAATTATCTCCTCGGGACATCCGGAAATCTCTTCGTAAGCTTCGCGCATCTCACCGCGCACCTGCAACGTGCACGAAGAAGTCGTAATTTTACGCATAGGACGATTCGTCGAATGTTTCGAGAATGAATCACGAATAATGAAAAGTACCTCAAGTTCGTGGATGCGCTGCAATGTTTCGCTATCAATCTCCATGCATTCGGGAATCTGTGGTTCGGGTTCCGCCGCGCTAGTCGCGTTTATACTTTCGGTGTGTTGCTCGACTATCCGACTGTTTATAATGGTGCGCTCATCGGGCAATTGCTCGGTCGATTCGACCTCTTCGTGACCCGATATACTCTCAACAGCGGCTGCGTTTTCACAATCCGATATCTCGAAAATCTTCGTTTCGTCCGTCTCGAGTAAATTATGATGATGATTCTCGGGATGATGATGATGATGATGAGATTCTTTACCGACTACCTGAAGTATTTGGGTATCTTCTTGAACGTGTGAAAGAGCCACGGATATAACATCGTTCGGGTCAACGCTCAACTCCGTCGAGCACTCGATTTGCATGTCCGAAACTGGTGTTATTTGCGATTCCGTTAAATCATCATTAGCTTCCTCTTGAACCGAAGCCTCGGGGATTTCCATTATTTCCTCGTGATGCTCATCGTCCTCTACCGGAGATTCCGCATTAGCGTCTTCTATTTGCATCGATTCTTCTTGAATATCTCGTTGTTCCTTCGTTTCCATAAACATGTCGGTTTCTCTACTAATTGACGTTGACTCGTCCGGTTGGTCCTGCTGTTGCTCTTCGGTGGTGTATTCGACAATTATTCCATTAGCCATCGTCGACTCCTCCGTGGTAGTCTCCTCGTTGTCGTTCGACTCGAGACGATTTTCAATCTCGGGCGAGGGTCGAGGAAGTTCGTCGTACTCCGGCAACGATTCTGCTCTCGTATCTTCTGTACCGTCTTCGACGTGTTTAGCGGTAGCCTGATTCGTATCCGCTACATCCTCGTTCTCAGTTGCGACCTTTTCCGCTATGATCGAGCTCGAACGGCAGTAAAGTTTCGTCGCGATTTGTTCCGCATTGGATTCCAAACGAAGTCGCAAACTCGATCGAGTGACCGCGCCACCCGTTCTCACTTCTGGCATGCAGTGCAATCCAAGACGAAGCTTGGGTTCGCGCTTGTCGCCCCATATGGGCTCAAAGTGCTTCAATTTCCATGGATCCAATTTATTCTTGTCTCTCTCCGCTTCCATCTTGAGTCTCTGCTGATTTTCTGGTGTGAATTCACCCTCGGCAAGACGCTTGCGCCATTCGAGACAGGCACGCGCGAAGAATTCGTTATTTAAACCAGAAGTGGCTGCATCCTGAGCAAATAGAAACATAGAAACGGCGATGAAATACGAAAGGAGACAAAAATTACAAGCGAACAATTTATATTCTCGAAATTCTATTCAACCGCTTATTCTTTGGAGAAGTCATATTCTTCTTTTGCAATCTTCCTTGGAAATTTTGGTAATGGTAAATTAACATTTCGACAGATTTAAGTAATGTCGTCGTTGTATTACCTGTCGGTCTACCCCTGGTAATAGCTGCGCGAGTTTTCTCTGATACAAGGGTGGAAGTCCCTGAAACGTGTGCCTGTTGAGCAAAGCTCGCAAACTAGTACTGGCGAGTATACTAGCGGGCGATTCAAGGTCGACTAGACCAGCCTCGAGCTGAGCCGCCGCGGACAGCCTTTTGGTGGAACGTCTGCGACCTGACTTCAGACTGAAACCTGGCAAACTGGCAAGTACTTCTCTCATCGTGGCGGCGGGTTCTTCAACTGTAAGATATAATAAGAGATAAACTCGTCAAAACTGTGGAGACAAAAATGAGCTAACGATTTTATGATAAGACCGTTAAATTTTCCTAGACTACTATAGACAGCGTAAATATTAAATATTTTTATTTAAAGCTAATACCAAAGAATAATAAGAAAAATGTTAATGCATTTCAGTCAGCCGTGCTTCGAGACTTTCGAAAAAAAAAAAACGACGTCGACTGTAAGTAATGATTACAAATATTTATAAAAGATATCTATACATGGTAGCTGTGGTCCTTAAGTATAGAAACCGATGTTGTACAATCGGGCCAATGTGCCTAAACCAATGTCCAATTGCCAATATAAGATTGTTGTCCTTACAAGAGCCAGCGACTCGACGCAATTTGTTTATCCAAAAAAGACTTTGCACGAGCGGAAAAAGAAGCGAAAAAAAAAATTAGAAAAACTATTAACTTAATTACCAGCATTGACATGTTGAATCGGAGGTATCGGCGGTGAGGGCGGTTCGTTAGGCGGCGGTGGTGGTAAAGGTTTGACGACTATTCGCGGCAAGGTGCGTGAATTACCGGACGCTATAGTAGTGTTTTTCCTGCGTCTCTTGGCCTGTTGACGCAAAGCATGCTTGATGACTTTTTTACTGTGCACCATGCCCGAATAGCCGGAACAGCCGGGACTCGTATCGCCGCCTGCCTCAATTTTGTTCGACTCCACCTCGATTTCCATTGTATATAACAAGGTTCGTTCGAGCCTCTCAGAGTCTCATCATGGGATGCACGATAAAATGCAATGTAATATGCCAATACGGAAGCGGCTACATCGACCGTTTATTATGTACGAGTTATCGAACGATCATTCGTATCTCATTGCATCTCATAAATGTCGAGGACAGCAGACCCGGCCACACGTAAATTTCCATATGACAAATAAAAACAACATCTCCGTGATCAGCGAGCAGCGTTCCGTTCCTCCACGTATGACCGAGTCCATAAATAACGTTTTTATCTCTTGTTTCGCCAATTACGAATTATTCTCGTAATATCGAGCTGCCAAAAGCTGGCCACTGTATTATTCTCTCTAAATTGCACGTAAGAGTATTGTTTCTGTTACGGAATACCAAGCGTTTTAACGAGCCGAAAATCTCGCAATTTCGTTTCTCTTCGGCCATGTTGCATCTACGTATTTACGCCATGATTGACACAGGAGTGTAGAGAGTGAAGGTAGGTGCGCAAAAACGTGAAAAAGCAAGGTCTATCGTAAAAATGTCCCTATACTTAATCACAAAAAGAAAAGTTCCTAGGTCACGAATCGCGGGGAATTCGATGGCAACTCGATACAGTCGAATTCTCGTACTGACCGTAACGACTTTCATTCGATGCGCGCCTGGTGATATGCGTTACAACTGGTGGGATACCGGTTCGAAGCATAAAGATATGGATAAATATTCATGGTTATATCGATGTTTATTACACGATAAATCGACTATTTTTGCTGTTGTTTTTAGTGAGCTATCGTTGCCTACGATACATTATCCATTCTTATCCATTATCCACCTATTTTTCGCACAACGAATACTGCACAAACACGTTGACAAACACCGAACAGTGTTGTACCTGATACTATCATTCCTTTCCACAAATTGTGCACCTTCCAATCTGGCATATCTACGATAACTCTCCAAATTCGTAAACATTGACTCTGACATTGTTTTCACGATACACGAGACTATTATCAGTACGTTACGTGACTGGTTAACAATTATTACGGAAAATATGTGGGTTTGAAACACCGAACGTCATAGACGAAACTATGATTGAATTTTGTCAGAAATTGTTTTAATTCGGACAAAATGCAATATCCCCTTATTCCCTGGAGAATTTATTAATCATGGGCACGTTACGTTGCTTATGCCGTACGTGTCAATAATATCCGTAGAAGATGCGAAGAAAAATTCGATATGCTATCTCCCACACTCACACGAGCTTTATATAACCTCAACTCCCTATTTCTTTTATTTTGTTGACGTCGATGCATTGCCGTGTTTCCTGATAAAAATATGTGTGGTACGAGTACAAAGATATGACGAGAAAGTGAGTGTGGCGTGATACGATAGGCTGTGGGTCCTTTTGCAATTCAGTTGGTATTTTTACATCGGTTTGTTGGGCCTTGACAAAAATGTCGAAGAATATAGTGATTGTCGGATCGTGCATGATCGATTTTTCTAGGTAAATATCTATACCCATAAGCAGCATATACGGATTATCTAGCGTTCTACGTATTCTATCGCACCCTCTATAAAGAGTATCATTGATTCACGCAACTTCATCTTTCAATCACAGCTTAACTTCGGTACAATCGCGCACAGAGCTAAATCGTGAAAATTATGAATGAATAAAACTTTTGCCAATTCATTCATTCAAAAACAATAAATATTTCAGCATGCGAGTTTTGTATTTATCGAAATTTCCAATAGTTATGCGGAAAGATTGCCCTTGCCGGGTGAAACGATATGTGGTAGCAAATTTGAGAGGAGCTATGGCGGCAAAGGTGCGAACCAATGTGTTACTGCAGCAAGACTCGGTGCATCCACGTCTCTCGTTGCATCGGTACAGAAATTCAACCGTCATTTAAAAATAGAAACGAATAAAAACACTTTGTTAGCAAATGGACAATTTTTCTCATAGTTGGGGTCGGATATTTTCGGAGCCGAATACTTGACGGCTTTAAAAACCGAAGGCGTTGATGTGTCGCACGTGACGATAAAACCGGATGTTAGTAGTGGAATAGCTCAAATACTCGTAGCCGATAATGGTATGATGAATAGTAAATAAATAAATCAATGAGCGTAAAAATTCAATCGATACAATCTCTCTCTTATTCCGTTCGTGAATTATATCGAAAAGGAGAGAACAGTATAGTGATTGTAATGGGAGCCAATGGTTTGACGAGCACATCGGACGTTGATGCTGCTGAAGATACGATCAAATCTGCTTCCGTATTATTATGCCAATTCGAAACGTCCCTGAAGACAACGCTTCACGCATTAAAACTCTACAAGGGTCATGGTAAAATGATAATTCACTCGACGCGGTAAACCCTCCATTTTTCGTGACGAGGAAATCAAAAACTTTCTGCACAAATACAAACGATCGATAAAAAATTTGTGATCTAAGTTAAAAGTCCCATGATTTCCTTTTTTTTTTTTGCTTGCTCATAGAAAAAGATTTATCACTAAAAAACGTGACCGTTTAAGATTTTTTAATCGAAATACTGAAAAATTCTGCAGGAACAATTAAATTCCGATTAATCGAGGTTTTATTGTATTTTTAATTGTTTTAAAAAATCTAACTTTATATAGTACCGTTCTCCTATAGGCGTATCGATTCTCAATGGAGCTCCGGCTGTAGAAAATCCTGATCCGGAATTGTTGAAAGCTTGTACAATTTTTTGCATAAACGAGACCGAGGTATAAAAACGATGCGAATAAAAAAATTTCTTATCGCTATTGATATTTGGACAAATTTAATTAAAAAGCTTTTTCTTTAAATCCATTAGGCTGAAATTATGACGGGAATACGACCGTTGACATTGTCGAATGCACAAAAAGCGATCGACAATCTTTTGGATAAAGGTTGCAACATTGTAATACTTACTCTCGGAGCAGCAGGTGCAGTTTACGCTTTTCAAAACAATCGTGAAATGGTTCACGTTCCTGCAGAAAGAGTTCAACCGGTGGACACGACCGTGAGTCTCGAAATAATATTTATCATTTGCATTTGAAGATGGAATACATGGAAAACGTTGATTTGAATTTTGTAGGGAGCCGGAGATGCGTTTCTAGGAGCTTTCGCGTATTTCACGGCTTATCAACCAGACTTGTCGATCAAGGAAACCATACGAAGAGCTTGTAAAATAGCAACGCAAAGTATTCTCAAGCCTGGAACGCAATCTAGTTTTCCTACTAGAAAGGAACTTTGCGATGAGCTATTTTTGTGATTTTCATTTTTTGAAGAAATAAAATACAACGTAAGGAGCGAACAGCTTTGATGTCGTGCCGTTGTTATTTACAAATATTTCGTCGCTTTGTCGCGTTTATTTCTTCTTGAGAACTCTCTCTTTTCTCTTCTTAACGTGTTTCTTCACTTTGCTCTTTCGCTTCTCAGCTCGTTCGTCCTTTAACGCCTTCTTCCGGGCTTTTTTGTCCTCGAGCGTCTCGTTACGAGGACGCGCTGAATTTACGAATTTCGTGCCCTGCTCGTCATCATCGCCGCTATCTTCGTCATCCGAAGATCCCTCGTCGTTTTCGTCATCACTGTTTTCGTCAGCCGAAGAACTCTCAAATTTCTCGGTCTCGTGATGAGATTTCGATTTTTTCCCATTAGCAAGAATCTCCGGATTCTTCAGAGGTTTCGATAAATCTGCTTTTAGTCCTACCAACGTTTTGTATATCAAGTCTTCCTTTCCCGCTTTTGCGAGACTGATATCGCGCTCGATGTCGACTACCTGCATTGGAATTACCAACCGTTCAATACTTTTGGAAGATTCGTCAGAATTTTGTACAATTTTGTGTTTGGGAAAACAAAAATGTCCGAGTACGAATGTCGATCTATTTAAAACGTTCAAAGTCATCGATAAACTTGTGTACGTGATGAAATGCACAACTCAAACCTCTTTAAACTCGCTAGTACCGTTTTTCATCGACTCGTCTAAAACTCTTCATATATTCGTTAATTTTACTAGCCAATTTGAAGAGATTCGACTTTAGTTTTCGATAGTTTTTCAGTTTTAAATGCTCAAATGCTTAAAAGCCAAAGCATCCTTTATGTGGAAGCAAACAGGTGAAATAAAACCTCGTTCATTGCTTTCTCATTATTATTTCCCAGTCAAAACCTTCCTCCGCGATAAAGTCTAAAATGGTGATATTTACTTGCTCGTTGAAGAAGATTCGTGCGAGAGAAGATTGCAAAGAAGCAATGTACGATAGGTTTCTCAATTAACAAACTGTTATCAATTTTTTTCGATTATCTTCGTACCTGAGCCAATCTTTGGGGTATGTAAGCTTGCTTAAAAACGCCCTCTTCGACTTGTTTTTCCGCTCCTATCTCCTCGTTCATACATCGCGTTACTCTCTCAGACACCTTGTCGAGGTAATCGTCCATGTTGTCTTCGGTAACGGTCGGATCGGTGATGAAATCGAACAATTCCTTCATGCTCATAACAGCCACCTGATTCTTCTTGAAGAATTCTGTAGGAAATCGAAACAATATGAGAATTTGCATCTTTCATTCGTAATCATCGTAATTTTTTTTACACCCGAGACACTTACCGGTTATATTGGTACAATCTTTTCGTAGAAATTCCAGTGCAAGAGGATGATCGTGTTCGACCGATTGCGACACGTCGATAACAACGATCGATCCATCGTGATAAAGCAAATTGTATTCGCTGAGATCGGCGTGTACGAGCTTACATTTATTGTATAATCGCCACATCATTTCTATACATTCACGATAAAGTTTACGAGGTTTCGAAGTACTGACAACGATGTCTTTTAATTTAGGTGCCGGCCAACCGTCGGTACCAATAAAATCCATCAGTAAAACGTGGCTACGCAATAGAATTGGCTTCGGCGCCGAAACGCCTGCCTGATTGAGACGTATCAAGTTGCGCATCTCCTTTTCGGCCCAGGTACGCACCATTTTACGAGGATTATGACGACAGTAACCATGACGAAAGCGAAATTCTCCGCTAACGTATTTATCTCGATCTTTGAATTGAAGTATCGATGTTTTGTAGATCTTTATGGCAAATTCTACGTTTGTTTTTGACGTTGCGTGATATACGTTAGCTTCTTTGCCCGTTGATATACAACCGTTGATTTCGAGTATTATACCCTGATTGAGCATTTTGAATAATATCATACGCGTCCGAGGATCCATAACTTGCTCGACGGTCGCACGATCGTGTTTGTCCTTTGTTCTTATACGATCCTTCTCGACTCTCTTGTTAGTCTCGATCAAACGATTGGCCGCGATGTGCGGTAAAGTAGGTCCTTCGTATTGTTCGATGTTTATCTTGTTGGAATAACGCCTAAACAGTTTGTCGGACGGCTGATAGTTTGTGAGTTTGTTAGAAACGTTTTGAGTATTGGCATTCTGATTGTTAACGTTTCTCAGTCTATCTCTCGTCTTTTGACCAGAAACGTTCTGTTCGACGTGCCAATCGTCCTCGCTCATTTCTAAATAATCATCTTCGTCGTAATCGTCTTCTTCCTTGTCGTCAATTTCAAGGTTAACCATTTTATTCACGATAGAGATTTCTAAATGCCCGGGTGGCATTCCTCTCGATCGATTTATTCTACAAAACGCAGATGTCTGAATCTGTATTCTTTTTTTCTTCATCGAGAACATGCTGTATGTTGCGTTTTGTTATGACATTGTATGACCTAACCAATGTATTTTTTATAGAATACAAAGTACTTACGTCGTTTGATCGTCCTCAGCGTCGCTGAATTGACCCTCTTCGTAAGCACTCGACATATTTGCATTTACAATAAAAATTACGACTGTACAATTGTAATTGCAATGTTAAAATACAAAATTTACTCGAAAATACGGAAATCTATTGATTCCGAAGAATCCTGAATTTTATAGTTCATTGAAAAGCCACGTGGTCACTAGTGTCGATTCGCAAATGCCTATATATAATACATACGTATATACATAAATGTGAATGTGTGCACCGCGCGTCTGTGTGGGTGTATGTATGATGCATATAAGAGCAACGTGAACGTGAAAAACATGACTTGGCAACAGCGCAGCCCCGTGAGCAAGTATGAACACGTTTGGTTTCTCCAAGGCTCATTGCTCTTATTATTTGTAAAAATTAAATGCCTCAACTATATATTTGCAAGTAACTTTTACATTTTACCAGAATATACTGTCTGCGAGATATTTTAGTCACACAAATTTACAAGTCGAAATTGGAGTAAACGAGTCAAGAACATGAGGCTAGTTGATGAATGTTTTTAATTGTTTTCCTTAAATTCTGCATTCAAAATAAATCTGGTACAGAATAAATGAAGATTTATTTATGCGGATTAATCAGTATAAAGTGACAGCCTTTTTCTTTCATACTCTGTATCGATTAATAATATTTCAGAGAATGTTATTGCGGCTGGCATTCAAAATGCATGATGCCATATTACCTGCAATTACGTCATATACCATACAGTATTAATATATATATGTCGAATATGAGAAAGGAAGAAATGAAGCAATGAGTATGTTGGCCCTATATAAATATATTTATAATTCTCACTTGCCAGAGCTTGACGAGACGATTAAAGAGCAAACCCACCGTTACTTAAATTTAACTTTTCATCTCAAAAGTATATACGAAAGTGCACGTAAAATCCCATCGACACACGGAATATGACTATTTTAGAAATCAAGTCCAAGATTTCGCAGTTAAGAGTGATGCAATTGAAACGCGCGAACTAAACAGTACATATAACAATGAAGTAGTGTTAAATTGAAAGAAAGATCGGTATTAAAACATGTCTATAGTCGAGAACTGATTTTTTTTGCGTAACGTTAACGTACTGCGCGTGCGGAGATCTGGCAACGCCGCGAGTCGCTTGTTAGTTGCCCTGCGGTGTTGCAGTTGCTCATCTCGATGTATCGGCATCGGTCCCATCGTTTCTCGAGGTTTATCCAAACCCCGTGTGGTTCTGCTGATCGAAAAACCACATTCGTCATCACGTCCGCAACCCAGAATCCGAAACAACGTAAGTCACTTCATATTCTTACCAACGTATATCTACAATCGAAAATTCATTGCATTGAGAACATGGTCGTTTCTGGTAACCGAATGTTAGTCCGCGCCGCGGTTAGGTTCGGAGGAGCTAAACAACACGTTCGAATTTGTTCCTAAAGCAGATTTATCATCGATAATGTCTTATTTACCTATATATATATCTCTGTTTTACATGTATGAATGCATATGCATATGTGGATGCCCGAAAGAAGGAAGTTTTTATAAAAAGTATTTGAGGTTAGGTTGATACTTTTGCAAAACCTTTAACAATTGCTATTTATCAAATTTTCTTAGCTCCCGTGACAGCAAAGATTATTAAACGTATCTAGTTTCTTTTGTTAGGCGTTCCAATAATTAATTACGTAGTATTATTTATTTCTCAAAAAATTGACTAATTCGTACAGATTACGAGGTGTGTAGGGTCATTGAGGAAGATTGAGGTCGAAAAAATTATAAATTTTTCCGTTCTATTCATCTTACAAAAACTTCCAAAATGCCACGTAACTTGTACGCCACGTATGAAAAATGTTAAAGTTCTAATGTTAAACCGAGCTTACATATATATGTTACGTGTATGCGTGCAGTGGTAGACACCATTTTGTCATCGAGACCGAGCATGGCATGAGTATAGCAAAATTCATGCGTCGTATCATGAGGGATGTGTTGCTATAAGGTATTTGACAATCTGGTCGATGGAACAACTTGGATAAAAAAATGGTATTATTCCATATTAAATCCGTACTTAATTATCGATCTTGGGAGATGCGCGTACGACTTGCGTAGTACACGCGACAGTGGGCCTAGCGGACTTGATATGGCACGTGATCGCCGTACAGACTATATCTCGTTCACTTACACAAAGGGGACTTAAGTTTTTTGTCATTGCATATTGGAGGCATTAACCTCGTCGTTCCGAAGTTGTCTGAACTTCAGTGTTTCTCAAAGAGGCAAATACATTTCATAGATGTATAATATATTGACGAAATCCGAGTGAAACGTCACTACAAATGTGTAGAATCGATTGAGTACGAGTGTACGTTGTTGCGCAGTTGTCACAAATTGTGATATTTTTTAATCATATGTTGCTTCGTTCCAAATTCATTCGCATTGGTGAAAAAAAATAAAACATTAACGCTGATTCGTCCAAACAAAACAACGGAGAGTGGTATTGTTGTCTGAAAAAGTAGACAAGCGACAGCGACAGTGGGAGCCATCTGGAGGCGTGAGGTAGAACTAGATACTACTTATATCTTATTGACAGTCTTATGGGATTTAGGGATTTACAATCCAACAATTACGGATTAACGAGAAGGTTAGGTGGTGGATAAGACATCGCGATTCTGGTCATTTATTCAATCGATATTAGCTGTGCATAATCGGTTACGAACGTTACCATAATCGTGCTACTCATCGGGTTTTACAAGCGCTACCACATTGAAGGTTATGAGTTAATTCTAATACCGAAATACCACGAGGAAGTCGATTCATATTGTTATTTTTGACCCCAAGCGCACCATGAGTGTGTGCCTGTCTCTATAACTTGGATACACGTCAGATACCACGCTACATCTGCGCAGGACGTAAAAACTCACTCGAAGCGAGCTTGATCGATAAACCTCATTCATACGGTTTTGAGGTTTTGAGGATAAAACAAATCTGTATTATTTTTCATTTGGGACACATTACCGAATGATTTCTTTCCAAGATGTCCGAGCAAAGATCCATTGAATCAATTCGAAATGGGGTCAAAATCACGTGGGTAAACCTGGATTCTTGTGGCATAAGAACTCCTTGATTCGTCCCGGAATCAGTGGGAGCTCTACTTCAAACCTAGTTTTCCATGGTTAATGGCTTAACCATGGCTGACGTTCGTGAACGTCAAAAAGCTTGCTTAAGTTCCCCTTACGAGTCTCCTTTACTTGTCACGTGTTCAGAACGGATTTGAGTAGATGAGAGCATTATGTGTTATGCTTATTCGCGTTTTCTGATATCAATGAGGTTTGAAGTATTGGGTAAAGATTTATGAGTAACGATATATAGTTCAAGGGTTTCCGCGCGAATAAAGATTGTTGCAGAGTAGATCGTGGTTGGGTTCCATCGATCGAAATGGATCTCCCAGGAAATATTCATGTGGTCGGGAGAACCTTTCCATCTTCGTGCTCGTTCGGTTAACTTCGTCGGAGTACTGCGGAGCCTGGGGTTTTCAGTACTCCACACTAGTCGGGGGAACCCGTCGATAAACCTGCCCTTAGCGCGTTTGTTCTCTAACGTCATTTTTCTACCGACAGACGTTCGCATAATTGCTCACATGTAACGTCGAAGAGTTCCGAAACTTACGGAGGTTCTTACGGGTCTTCGCGTGATATTCTTTTGTCTTGCGCAGTTTGCCGAACGTTGACAAATTCGTAAATCACGTAGAGACTAGACAAGACTCTGACTGTAGTCAGACATTTCGCGATGGTCGCGCTGAGCGTCGAAACGGTCCAAGCGCACGTTCGGATCGTCAGCTTTTACTTTCAGTTGCTTCGAGGCCAGGGCCGGTACGTGTAACAATTCTCGCGGGAGCCCTGCACATCCGAACTCAAAATATCAAAAATGTGCCGTATTTATTCTGTTTTTAAACCGAAAGACGAATTTTGTTGTCAATTCTTGGTATTTCATTTACGATTGAATAGCAATTTATTTGATATTTCCAAGTGCTGTAAACGTACATAGAACACGAAATGTCTGATAAAGCAAGTGCTGACCTCGTGTGGCAGAATCGATCGTACATTGTTTGCGTGGAATATGCACCAGTGTGCGTAAATTAACATATCATTTAAAGTTTGCAATACAAAAATTCAATGGGTATTAATTTTCCTCACTGTAGGAAGCTATTTTTATCGTGTGTTCGACCTGCCACATGATTATTCATGTAAAAATCATTTATTAGTCGTGGAAAATGCAACATGAGTTGATAGGAACAACAGTTCATACACAATTGTTTACATTGTTTCATTGTCCGTATTAATTGTGTACATAAATCTTTGTGAAATCTGAAATGCAAACATAAGCTTGTAATGAAAAAATGATTTCGAATTTTCGAACGTCACGTTAACGATCCAAAAGCTTATGGTGTTCTCCCTTTTTCCTCTGTTCTAGAATAATACCAAAAGAAGACGAGGGAATGTGATGTTTTGAGTTTGATTGAAATCACCATAGAGATCATTTCAAGATATAGATAAAGTCTCGGCCAATGTTCCATGAAAATTCTTTAACGTCTAATAATCAATCGACAGAAAATTGTGTTCGTTGTAATTTACAAGGAAAACGTATGCAATGGAACGGGTTTGAAATGTTTCTTCATTGTCGGACATTTACAGCGTCCAATTGTTCAATTCTTATATTGAACGAATCCGTGATCGAGTACTAGAGCCACCTGGTTTTAAAAATAATGGAAACAGTCAATAACACAACAATGCATGTTACGGAAACAAAGACTCTTTGCTCCAGTCTAACTTGTCCGAAAACGAAAAACGACGAGATAATAACAAAGGAAAAAGAGAAAGAACTTTTATATGACAACAATGAAGATGGCGAGGATGAAGATACTCTGTCGGACGATAGTTTACGGCTGAAACTTTCGGATGACGAGGCCGAGGAGGAGTGTTGCACTATTACCCAAGACGGGAGCAACGAAAAAACTAAGCCAACTAGTACAGAAATGGGTAAGTCCGTATGCATCTGTCAATATGTTATTGTCGTTGGTTCGACCGGATCGCGGATTATCGTGTGAGTTAGTTAGTATTATTGACGAGCATGCTCCAGTGGCCTCGCGCTTGGCTCCGCCATTTTGTCTCGCCCGCCGCCGACATTTTGTCGATGGCTCAATCGATTTCTTCGAAAGGTCGAGGGAATTTTATTTCGAGGGTAATTTCCGGGCGATATTTGTCATGACGGTATACCTGTCTTAAGTTCGTTCATCGTTACTTTCCATTAAGGTATTCCTTGAGTTAGACTAGTCAAGTACCCCACGGTTTGGGTACGTTAAAGTGTTTCTCAGAAACTGGATCACTTCTTTAAGAATAATTTCAATTTTCGCCTCACATTTAACGAGTTTTGATGAATAATTTTGTTTCGATTGACCTCGAGAGAAAGGCATTCTTTTTGGAGGTTAGGATGTTTTATAACTAAAATATCCAAAGTTACTATGACTCTTGACAATTTAAAATTTTTCTTTTAACGTAATTATCCTTGGTACTAATACCAACGGACAGTCCCGTCTTGATCAACATCTCTGATTTTCATAAAGGCTGCAGCAGTTGGGCATAAGTTTATTGGCTGCAATGGGATCGATCCACTTCTTTCAATTACCAATTCAATTTTCTTTTTAAACATGACGCAACATAATTTTTATACGTTACCGATGGAAAACTTACGATGGATCTTCATTATTTTAAATTTGTGTCGAAGAAAATGTTTATGATGTCAGACCACACTGATGACGTCTGTAAAATGGGCCTATTTTAAGAAATTAATGTATTCGAACGTATTGGAAAAAAGGTTTTGTTGGGCCACGCATTTCATCCAATACGAATTTGTTGATTTGTTAAAATAGGTACAAGGTTTACAAGGTAATTTACAATGAATTTCAATGGGCACTAAAGCATAAGGAATACCTTAAGGAGTTTCGACAGCCACTCGTTCGAGGGTCAAGATGGAAGGCGAAACATCTACCTTACCGGCTGCAAATTAATCATCTAATAAATAAATCATTATTGCGAAACATTTTATTATTCTCGATTCTATGCAAACTAGATCAGCTGGGCCATGTTTGAATAATGTGTGCCCTCATAAACAGTGTTACCGACATTATAACCATACGTACAACCTATGAATGGCAAAATTTCTATACTTTTTATGAGTAAATGGACAGAATGGTGATGTTTTTATTTTATGCAATGGTCAAAACGGTGTTTATCTTTAACTTTGTGCATATTCTGAATTTGTGTGCAATTCCGAAACTATTTTATTTTAGCTACAAAAGTACGCATCCATAAGAGGTTATGTTAATGTCGGAATTTTCTTTGATAAACTTCTCTGATAATACGCGGACGAAAATTCTGTAAAAGTTCGTGGAGAGTTATTTTATAGAAAATAATGTTATCCATGAATGTCATGGTTGTGTGTCATTTCCTATTTTGACTACCGAGCCTTCTTAGGAGTCAGTGTTACGGGCGGCTAGCGATTAGTAAACGGGATCCGTACTTTCTTCGGAACTGAGCAACCGATCGCGTAAAAATTTTGAGGGTATCTAGAGAATTATGGCAAAAAGTTGCTAAATGTTTTTTTTTATGTTTGCCATAATTCTCTAGATACCCTCAAAATTTTAACGCTCAGTGCCGGAGAAAGTATGGTTGGCATTTTTGAATCGCTCGTCCCCTGCAACACTGTTTTCGAAATTGAGGGAAAAAAGAATTTAGCTACTTTCTGCCATAATTCTCTAGATACTCTCAACATTTTTAAGCGATCGGTTGCTCAGTGCCTGATAAAATACGGATCGCGTTTTCGAATCGCTCGTCGTCTGTAACACTTAATCTTAAAGAGGATATAGCACTCACAATATATAGCAAGGGCAAAAATAGTAAGCGCGATTCGCGTATATTTGGATCCTCAAAAATTATCTTGAAATTCAAGATAGGACACCGTTTGTCAGTTTGGTACAATGAGGATCTTATTGTATGTTTTCAGTTACCGTGAATCTTTTAACTCCAGGCTGCAACTGATAAATATTTTCTTAATACTTGAATATTACGTTGTTATTTTCTGAGTTTTTAATAAGCATTGGTTGTATTTCATCTTATTTATATATATACATCAAAGCTGTTCACATTATTCCTAATGGCGCTGAATTACTATGACTATCACGTATTAGGCATTCATGCAGCTCGTTAGATCATCATCGTCAGGGTCAGAAAGCCACGGCACTAAAACAGTTTTGGACTAAACATTCATAAATTAGACGGCGGTCGCGAAATGAATTGGTATTTATATCCGATTCTGGTGATTGATATGTCAAGGTCACATTGCGTTCCATATAGGTATCTGTATTTCTGGAAAAATCACGAAATCAGATGCGACGTAGTGCAATGTTTCGCGTTTCGTCTCGGGGGAAAGATTGAGTAGGTACGGTCATGGCGCTGCGGAGAATAGTGGAGGGGTTAGTCGCGTCGTACGGCGTGAGCGAGATGGCCGCCGTTTTGGATTTGCCACCAGCACGAAAATGACAACTACCGAAAGTTTTCATCTTCCTTTAATAAGCGCGAAAATTAGTTCTTTGAATCATTTTTCTCATGTCACCATTAGGCTTTATCGAATTTTTATTCCAGTACTTGTTTTCGCGTAAAATGTGTTAACAAATTTTTGAGGTTATGTGGTCCAAATGCCATGTTCCCTGAAATAATTTTTTAAAACATTTTTCACTAATTGTAAGATGATTCGTTCCTGGAATAAAACACAAATGTCATGACATCTATTAATCAAATCGCCAGGAATCCGATTCTTGAATCTTCTGTACTGGAAAGTATTCTATGCATTCAGGTAGATTCAAAAATCGCGCCCCTGAACATTTTATCACAAACCTTCATAGCGTCTGAAGAAGTACGATTATAATCGATTCTCTCGTCGACTATCGGTGGGTTCCCCCACTTTAGGAATGAAACAGATTGAGAATCCCTTCATACGCTCTCAGATGATTCCCGTAGCGCCATCTTATTCACGCCCACACCATTGTCGCGCGTGTTGCTTTAACCCGCGAGTAATGGAGGGTTAAGGAAACGTGATAAACTGACATAATCTCAATATTCTCTTGGAAACCTTGTCAATTGAAAAATACATTTTTGGAGCAAACCTAATGCTTATGGTCTGCGTAAAGCAATTTTGTACACCATATGATTTTCTGTTTATTTACCAATATTAAGGAGATACAGCAATCAGTGAAAATCCAAGTTTAGGTGTTGAAATTGTTATTGCTACTGACAGTCTTTGTGCGGGAAAATTTAAAAAACGATCACTGTGTCATTTCTGGATGGTCAAAATTACTGAAAAATGTTACAAGATTTTTCTGTTACGACATTTACTGCCTCGACTTGTTATATTATTTGCTTAATGTTGACACGTAATTTTTCAAAGGTACTTGAGACCTTATATGCCTGATTCGTGAAATAAAAAGAAATTGCAAATATTATACTATGTATTTCATAGTTACCCCAATCCATAATTTCACATTTACCTTTAATAGTTTTCTCAGCGGTAATGGCAAGAAGTCAAATAAGATTTATTTTATGGTAAATTTGATACCAATGATAATTCTATACACGTTTAAACAGTCCAGCTTATTATTTTAGCGTTGCAATACGTTTGAAACTAAAAGAAATCCATAATTAGACCACGTTTACGCGAATGGAAATTACTGATACTATTATTATTACGTTATAGATAAGGTTAAGGTTCCTTAAGATTTTAGGCAAATTATACAGGGTTACGCATATATAGGGCTAACCATACAAGAAAATGAAGGTTCTGTCTAATATTTACGACCATTGACGTAAGTCTTCGATAAAACTCTAGAGTAATCTATATCATTCGCACTCTCACACTCACAAATTTTATCTCAACGCCTTTTACATTCTCATCGCAGCAAGGTTTTAAACGTCTTTCATTCGTCCCTTGGACAATCGCCAAGAAATTTTTATTTCTTTTTAATCAAAAAAAGAATCAAATATATGAAAATAGTATCAAAGTTTTTAAAGGTTGGCTCCTTCGCTTAACTCAAATATAGTTTATGAATACTAAAATTGGTCAGGTACATTTCTAAAATTGTAACGATCGTATCGTTAGACGAACTAGATGAGACGAATTTGTTCAGTTAGTAGACATTTGAGAACAGAGTATATACCACAAACATTTTTGAATCTTACGCTTAAATAGCGCTGCACATATTCATATATTTACTTCATTACCGATCTGCGAAGAGCGCATTGAGGGAAAGGTAGAATTTTCTGCAGACTAATATAAACGTTTTTTTCGTCTTCTTTTCACAAAGATATTCAAATACAAAGCAATCAAATCAAACCCATCGAATTTAAGAAATATATATATAAAAATATATATTTCATCTAGTAAGCTAAAGTTGCCTTGTTGATTGCAGAATCGAGACCTGACGTTGCTTCGAAAGATAGCTCGGAATCAAATATCGCGTTGAGAGGAACAAATCTCACGAATGAAGAATTTGACGTTGAGAGTAATTTAAGTTGCGTCGGGGACGAGATTGACGATAGTCTCGAGGATTTTACATCCGACACGGTACCAGCAACCGATAAGTTTTACAGTTGTCAGGACGCGTATCGCAACGGCGATAGCGATGGAACGATGATGTATCCATTCGAACAGACCTTAGGTAATATGTCCGGAAATCAATGGCCCTACACGGGTCATTTTGGCAATTACTCGAGGCACGGAAAACGTAATTCAGTGCCACGACCGCCGTACGCACAATACGATCCGTACTCCATCAATACGTGTTCCGATGACTATCAACATACGAATAATAGTCTTTACATTCGTGGAAGGATTCCCACTAGAGGATATAGTTTGTATCATAATAAAGCCTACCTCGATTCTCAAACGACCTCGGAAGACGAAACGGACGATTCGACGAAAAATCCGCTCGTCGGTGTTTCTAAAGAAAAATCGAAAAGCGAAAAAACCTCCGCTAATAAAGTTACCGAAACTGTTTCCGTAGAAGCGAGAATCGATTCATCGGATTCTATTAATTATTTGGGTAATAAGATTCCGGATTTACACGAGGGTTTGGAAGATCGTGAACCAGTTGTTACAAAAATTGCCAATGAAAATAATATTTTGAAGAACGCTGAGGAAACTGCCGATCGTCCGAAAGATGAAAATTCTATCGTTGATACGATTATCAATAGAGAATCTAACGAAGTCGATATAAATGAAGAAATCGAGGTTTCTGAAATCGGTAATGAATCTAAAGGGAGTCGGTCTCTCGTTAATTCGACAAAAAGCGAGAAAAATTTCAGTGATACGAAAGGGTGCTCTACTGAGATAGAATCAAAGAATTTCGATGAGAAGGAGAAAGTTAGTTTGGACCAAGTCTACAACGATACTGGGAAGATCGAAGAGGGCGATGATAAAAATAAGAATGTTTTAATTAACGAGACGAATACAAGTGACGAGAAAGATGATGCTGATGTTTTAATAAAAGAGGCGAAGCTAGGTGACGAAAAAAATGATGATGATATTTTAACGAAAGGGACGAAGCTAGAAGATGAAAAAAATAATCACACGATAAAAAAGACGAAAACGGATGCCGAGAAAAGTGATGACGTTTCCATAGAAAACTCGAATAAAAGCGAAAAAGATGAAATTTCAACGGGAACTCGGGTTGAACAAAGGGCAAGCGAAGTCGTCACTGAGAATGCGAAGAATCAAACGGAGGATCCTACCTGTTCTCGGAATAACCAAGTATTATCCGCAGTAACGAATGAAATTCGATTGGTCGAAAAAATGCAAGCGAATTTCAAAGAGAAGAAAGATAAGCATGAGATTAATAAATCCGAAATGAGCGAGGAAAATTCGTTAAAATCCTCGAGCACTGGAGAATTAGTGAACGAAGAGAAGGACGAATCTACAAAATCGATCGTCGCAACATCGTCAATTTCGCAGAAGAAACTGGATCTTGAGAAAGCCGAGGAACGAGTCTCGAAAGATTCGTCGAGCGTTGTCGTGGACACGAGCGAGACAATCGACGAAAAAAATGATCGTACGGACGACGATAAAATTATTTCGGGACAATCTACAGTCTCGTCGATCGATAGTAAAAACGTTGTTTCGCATGATGAGAAAAACGTTACGTCCGATGATAACAAGGCGACCGACAACAATTCAACGACATTGAATTGTTCGTCGAAACGTACGTCAGCGGAATTAACGCTCGACGAGATGGAACTTTCCAAGAGAATGCGAATCGGACGAAGGAAGAGCGATGTTACGAATGAATCCAGTAGCTCTCAGGAAACTGATTGTTCCACGAACGCGCTAGGCATCGTTACAGAAGCGATTGATAACACGAGCAAGCATGGTGCAAACTGCATTGACAATACTGTAACTAATAGCAATAACGAGAGTCCCCATTTGGAATCGGATGAGAGCGTCATATGTAATAACGTTGCAGAGAAATCAGCAAGTGCGAAAATCGGTCATCAGAAAAAATTGCGTTCGGAAACGCCGGGCTCGAATGGCAACGATGCTGAGAAAATCAACGATTGCGAGGTCATCGAGGTACCGGTCAAACGAAGACAAAAACGTACTAGAAGATCGTTGAATACTCCTCATGATAACGTTATTAGTCAAGAAGAGGCACAAGGTACGCATTGATAATTCGTTTGTTCGATCGACGATAGGATAGAAATGATTTTGGCACGGCAAACGTTTCGCGTGGATTTTTCTACTTTTTTTTTGTTCCTTACCAAGCTTTATAATAAACGACGATTCCCTCTAGCTATGAACATTGGCAACAAGTGCCTACCACGACAAATATTCTCTTTTTATCCTTGATCAAAAATTTTACTTCACATCGCTTTGGGCGAAATCATGATCATGTAAATTTAGAGAGAACAAACATTCGGCGACTTAGTGTTGTTTTTTCTTTCATTTTTCTCTTTTATTATTTCGGCAACAGTGGACATGAAATGGTTACGAAACTTTAAATTGTAAATTTGCAATTTATAAGCGACGAAGGTTTGTCGCAATTTTCAGTTTTTTAGTGCGAATGAATTCAGCCGCAGCCTGGACAAAATTGCGATTAAATACCATTGTTTAAAACGCGATATTAGTCGAGCGAGTTTTGTTCTTGTTATTTTTGTCGTGTAAATGAATTATCAAATCGAGGAATGAAGTTAAGAGCAATGCTATTTTAGACACGGGACGACGGCTTCCAAATTAATGACTCAAGACGGTGATGGTAATGATAGTGGATTTGAGTTTGTGGTGGTGGATTTTATGCATATCGCATATGTAAAAGTTAGTATTAAATTGTTTTGTCACCTTCCGATTCTCTAAACTTTTTTCTGTGCTGTTTATTCGGGCAATACAATTTTACTGGACTAATTTTACGTGTTTTTGTTTGCTTAACTCGACTATTGTATACAATTTTATAATTAAGAAATAGCAAATTGTGCACTAAACGACCAATTCTTGTTTTTCAGAAACTGAGAGTGTTAGGCAAAAGCGGAAGACGGCGAAAAATGCCGAGGAGATAATACGCAAAGAGTTTCTCGAACATAGCGATTCCGAGTCGAACGACAGTGTTGGCAAATTTGTCGCTGTAAATTACAACAAGAGTAACAATAATTGGCGCGCAGCTTCGCCTCCGACCCTCAAACGTGATTACGAAGAAGAGGACGAGAAGAAGGAAGGTACGATTACGAAAAAGTTGAAACAGGATGATGTTTGTAACGGCGATGTTTCGACGATGTGCGAACAGCGGACGGAAAATAAGAATAAAATACTTCGTCACGTTCGTAATTTTTTTCGTCGCGATGCCAACGGGAGTTTGAGCAAAATGAAACAAGAGGTGAGTGTTAATTATGCGTATCGCAAAGATTTAAGAGTGGACGATTAAAAATCTCTATTAAACAGAAAATTAAATTAATCTTGCGTCGAATTAAAATAGGAACTCGAAGAGCTGCTTATACAGAAGGTAGTCGAGACGATAACTATGAGGGACGAGATTGGCAAATTGCGAGAACACGCAAAGATGTCGGAACGAAATCAGGAGGCAACGCGCGCCAGATGTCAGCAATTAGCAAAACAGATCAAAGATTTCGAGATGGTACTGAGTCGCTATAAATCGGATCTTCGCGCGAATCCTGAATCGAAGAGCGTAGTTCCTATAAAGATCAATCGTTCGGTCGGACTTCAAGTAAACTTCGTTACGGTAGGTTTCACATTGAATGATATACGAAAAACTTCCAATCCAAGACAAATTAAATCTTGTTGACGATTTTTTTTTATCGTTTTCGACCGAGCAAAAATTATCATGTAAAGGTGAATTAAATTGTGCATTCTCTGATTTGATTTTACCCGAAAACTATTCGCAACGAATAATAACTTTCGTTGCCGCCTGAGTCACATTGCCTTAACTATTCGTTTCTATCATTTAGTTATTTTCATTGTTTACATAGGATCATGGAATTCAGAATTTGCGTCAACTGCAGCAGGTGCAAAAAGTTGCGACGCCCACGATCAACGGTGTTACAACGGCGCAACAACAAACCGAACAGTTATCGAACTCTGTGTCTACAAAACGTGCAGTGAAAGTTCGCTCACCGAGAAGACCCGAGTCCGCCGTGACAGTAACTGCAGTCACAACTTCGACACCAATATCCGTTCATAATCCACACGTTACGAACGTCACTCCCGCGGCTCTGGTCGTTTCTAAAAGCGTTCCCGATACGCGACCATCCGCTACTCCTGCGATTCAGCAGACGACTGTTCTACATCCACAGCTCATATCGTCCAACGTGAGTTTTCGAAGTGATGTTTTTAATATCGAACGCTAAGTAGCAACAAGAGGATTAATTTAATCGATAAGAAACTTTATTTGTAAATAACAAAATAATTAACCGGTACTCGTTCGCGTTTCAGCAAACTATTCTCGTTAATGGAAGCGTCAATCAACAGATACGTCAACCACCGCCGCTTCACATTACCACGTCGAAAAACAACGATCTAATCGACCTCACGCAGGAGGAAGATAAAACGAAAGGTGAAGAATATTTTGATCTAGACATTCGACTATCTTTTCGAGAGACAACCGTTCTACCCTTTCGTTGCGACGACGTTTTTTTTTTTATATATGGGCAATTTCCATTTTATTTTGTATTGACGAAATATTTCTCATTTATAGTCACAGTAGTACCTCAAAACTCAATTTTGACGACCCCGATCACCGATACGTCACCGAGGGTGTCGAACATACAAAATATAGCACCTCGCTATCACACCGTCATAAAAACTCTACCTGGTAACATGGCAATAACAGCTCAATCGGGCATCAGAGTTGTACAACCAGCGAGTCAGCCAACGCCAACTGCCTTAGTCGTGAGTTTTTACTGTTTTTATTCTCGCACGAACACGATGGTTATTTCCATTTTAAAAAAAAACGACTCGTGTCTTTTATTTCAGAATAACATGAGTGCTCCTAGATTAACGTATGTAACTATGCAAGGTGGCATAGTACCGACTAGACAAGTAGTTATAACGTCGACTCCAACGCCGGTCCGATATTATATTATATCGACATATTTATCGTATAATTGTCCGAAAAGCATTGATAGACCGATTCGTTAATTTTTAGATTCGTCCCGCCCCAGCGAACACCATACGAACTACGTTTCCAATCAGCGGTACGATATCGAATAATACAGTTTGCGTAATCCCAACGTCAGGGACTCCGACCCTAATTTATAAGGTATAATTAATCGATCGTACGATACGAGTCTTTATAATGTGTTTGTTGCCAATAATTTGGAAAATTAGAAAAAATTGCATATTTTTTTTCAATTTTTTAGCATCCAGCCGCTTTACCGGAACCTCTAAATCTTCTGTCGAATCCGGCATGGAAACTTCCACCTCCTGCACCATCGTTGAAAATATCCAAGGTAGCGAATGGTAAGTTTGTCAAATTTCATAAATAGACAATTTGTTCCGTTGTATTTTGTCGAACGGTATTGTCGATATCAGCTTTAATTACGTTTCAGGAATAGTATTGTCATGGAACATGGCACTTTCTGACAAATATGCGGAAATAGCGAGTTATCAATTGTACGCTTATCAAGAAGTTTCCGGTGTAGCCCCGAATCCTATGCTATGGAAAAAAGTTGGGGACGTTCGAGCTCTGCCACTTCCCATGGCATGCACTCTTACTCAGGTAATTAGCAGCACTCGCGACAAATAACTAATTTCTTTTCAAGCATTAAAACGATGTCAAAAATATTCGATTCGTAATAAGATTTTGTAATCGTTGCTTGCGTTGGCTGCGAAACCTTTTCGGGTGAAAGCAAATTATGGAAGTCCAAGACAGTAAAATACTGAAGCCCATAAACAATTTGCTTCTTCCCTAAAGGGTCTCGTGTAATTTCATTGAAAAATATCCTCCGGAAAAATGTCAATTTCTTTTTACTCAAACTCGTTTGATTTCTCTCGAGACGATGTAAAGGTCACCGCGAGATGAAGCAAAAATGTGACCAAGAGTCGTTACGAGTGCAAGAGACACGATGACATTCTTCTGGCTTAATATTTCCCAAACGATTGATTTTTACGGCAATCGCGAGAACAGTTATTAGAGAAAGTTTATAGTTCTTCTCGTGGTCGAAAGATCGGTCGTTTGGGAGGAACGGGGACTTTAATTTTTCTTACGGACATTTTTTTCAGTTCTCCGAAGGCAACAATTACTACTTTGCCGTCAGAGCGGTCGATAAACATTCCAGATTCGGACAGTATAGCCAACCTGGAAACATTTCGTTGTAACAACCGAATGAGTAAAATTATTTAATTAATTTCCCAATTCAATATCCTCTTCCTTTCCCTCCCTCGCTCCATAATTCGTGTATCGTATACAGACAGCGGGGACTGTTCGACTGATTTTTTTTTACCGCGACAACAGTAACTTTGTACGTTCGAAGACTTTCCTGTACGAGACAGCTTTGTCGCCTGACCCGCGTAAGGCCGTTAATTTATCGAACGTACAAACGTAATCGGCAAGTTTATAAATCATCGAAATTTTCGAAGAATCCAAACACATTCTGTTTACATCACATCTCGTACTACCGAAACGTTTCGTTACGACAATCGTGATATATAAAAATTGATTCTCTTCCGGAAAGATATTAATTAGAGATATTAATTTATTGTCGTATCCATTAATTCGTGTCGAGTTTATGAAAAATGCCGTTATCTTTTTGTGCTCTGTTCCGTTTATTATTGTTTCGAGCGGCATCGTCGTATTTATCGGTGATGAAACATCGGATTGGGAGGATTTTCATATAATTTCGTGATGAAGCGAATGCATTTTTCACGTAGGCACAAAGGAGAATGGCGATTAAAAGAAATGAGAATGGTTGGTTGTGTAATAAGGAATTCGGAAAGATTTAAAAGTCTTTTTATTATCCGTTGAAACGTTGAAAGTGAAATGGGACGCAAGTCCGAATGTATGATATTTAAGATCTAATTTGTAATTGTAAAAGATGCGGAAAGAATTTGGCAAGTTTCTAGTCTATAAACATGGTTCGATGTGTTATGGGCAATTACGAGAGAATGCACCATCAGATCTCATTATTGGTCGTTTCGATGATAATAACCATGATTTTTTTTCTGTTTTTCATTTATTCTTTCCACCTAATGTTAATTCTTAACCCTTCCGATTTTTCGATCGAGTCCTCATTGCATAATATATATTCTTGATTCAATCTGTTTATACAAATTGCTCAATTTTTATATTTATATCATTCGAATGGCGTGCGTGTACAGTGAAAAACCGTTTAGATAAGACAAATGAGAAATTCTCAACTTGGCACATGATCGATGTATATTTATCATAGGTGTAAATACGTAATTTTAAGTATAGCGAATTAGCGATAAAATGAAAATACACTTGTCCTCGATTGTATTCAAATTTCTGGAGACTAAATATAGACGAGTTTTTTTTTCTGTAATTTCATCGAGCTACAAAATTCTCTTTCCATTGGTCTTTTAATTTATTATGAAATTCAGTTTATCTCGCCGCCATTACAGCTTGTGGCAGCACTGCATCGATCGAATCGTTTCTTTGCGCCTAGTTTCTAAACAACTTCAAGCCGCTTGGGCACTGACGCGCCTCCAAGCAACCAAATACAGAAGTTACTCTACGTTCGCTATACCGCAACTAATATACTTATGTCTACAAGGCTGTAAAACATGATATAGTATAATTGCATAATGCTAAGCGTTGTTCAGTAATAAAGTATATAAAATATGTAGTTAACCAGTTTCCACGGTTGTCGATTTAAATATTGTGGTATTCGGCAACCCTCGGGCTGACAGCACGAGCGAACTCTAGCGGTCATCGCCGGCGCTATTTGTCCTTGTCGAGTAAAACTCAGCCAGTAGACTAGGTAGACTTCAATGAGACAGTAGCATTAGTGGTAGTCAAATATATATCGCCTGCTGCAGGAGCGGTCAGGTAGCAGCAAGCCCAAAACTCCAGTAATATTGTATATATTGGCAGCAAATGGTCATGACAAATCCGCGTACACCCGTGAATGAGTCAAATACACACGCGGCATACTTTTTTTCTTCACACATTTGCGCAATGAGAGATTACGAAAAACAATTTCCACGGAACGTTGAGAAACATCGAGCACGAGATAAATTTCAATTCGCTATTTTAATCTGATTAACTATATAAAAGAGCAAAACGTCATTATTGGTATTTTTGTAAAGCGAGGCTTGAAACGAGCTCCAAAGGCCATATAATCGGAATATCGACGGATGATATCACCCATGCGCAGCGTTTCGCTCATTCTCACCATGTTTCGTTTGCAACTTGAATAATAATAATAACAAAGGCAACATTTCAAAAATGACGCATACGTGTGTTGTATGTCGTGTCCAAAACAAAAACAATCACGGAGCTTCGACGACGAATATGTGATATACTGCTTTTATGCTCGTAAAGAGCGTTGATGTGGCTTCAATCGTGTGTATAATACGTAATATGGCGTGTTGGTTAGGGAGAAAATAATACAATAAATAACTTATAAGCTTTCCGTGTCTCTCCCCTTCTGTCCCCTTCCACTCTTTGCGCGCTCGCGTTCGCGGTCTACGTGTGTTCCCCAGTAACGTTGCGAATATCTCGTAGAAGATTCGTGAAATGATTAATGTCGCGATGAGGAGTGAAACAACACGAGAGACGGTGATTTAGTGCGCGCATGGCGCATCTATGCGCTGATTTTTGTTCGAATAATAAACATAAAAAAGCGTGCACAGTGAAAGTACAGCATATATAGTGGTATTTCAGTGACTTACCGAGTGGCTAGCCCTACCAACACTAGACCACGCTTGTACTAGTGTGTGTATACATACGGGTATACCTGCTATGTACACCGTTCTGTTCACAGTCAGCAGTGCCAGCCCAAGCGCGCACAGTTATGAGTGCGCCGTGCCAACTATGTCAAGCGTCGAAACTGATGGAGAAAAGCGAAACGTACTGTTCTACCCTCAGAGGTCGTGCTAAAATATCGAAGAGAGTGAAACAACGTTGTGTCATTAAATCAACGATCGATCGATAATCATCGCGCGGCCCATAATGTTGTTAAACTGCTCGCTTGAAATTTATCGTCGTCTTCTATCGTTCGTAATACCACACACGATTTCTCGTCACGTATCGAGCTAGCTTGATACACACACATGCGCTAACACACACGGATTCTCACACACACACACACACACCGCAAATCACGACGTTTCCGTCATCGTCATTGTTTTTGCAAAAATTAAGGTGTCGTGTTTTTTGTTTTTGTTTTTCTTCAATTTTTTTCCTTCATACTACAATGGCAAACGGTGAACAATGCAAGTAATTTTGTGGCTAATTTAAACAGTGCGCGAAAGGACATTTTTTTTGTTCTCCTCTTGGTCGTTACTCCAATCGTGCAATTTTTGGGACGATCGTAGACGCAATATGAAGAAATTTTCGTGCCAAGCGAGAAATAAAAGTGTTGGAAAAAAAGTTTAAAGACGTTGAGTGAGCTCGCTGCGAAAGTGAGAATTTCATTCTGCCAATGTGGCTGGAACATTGCGTAGAAGTGAGAACGAGCTATTTGGAGATGAAACAGAAAGGCTGGTGATTGAGAAAACAAAATTTGCTCATCAGGGGATGCCTAGCCTACATCCGCTCGTCGTACGACGAGCAACCCCGATGGATATGGGTACAGCTACCAGTTCCGTAACTTCGGCAAATCCGCCTATAAAAAATGTTTCGAATCAGAAGAAAAACAGTGAAAAGACGAACAAGCTTACGAGTATCAAATTACCACTGTTGAAAAAAGAGACTAGCGCCATTAATTTGTCTCTGACGGAAAGAACTCTTCCCGGTAAAGGCGCCGATGCGCCGCTACTCAGGCCCGAGAGCAGCGCGAGTCTCGAGGCTCGAGGAGGCAGCTGGTTGAGTCTCGGTCCCGGTGCTTTACGAAAATGCGAAACTGCGGTTGGACTGAGCACTCTCGCCCTCGAAAGTAGACCAATAAATCGCAGTAGAGTATGCTCTCGTTGCTCCAGTCTGTTGTCGCTGGCTTCTAGCTCGCGTTACAGTTTGGCAGCCGGAAGTTTCGTGCCCGCGGCTTCCGCTCAACAAACCTCGGCTCAGTTTTTTTGCAAACTGTGCCTAGCCGACGTAGCTCTTTCCAAGATATTTAGGATCGAGGGATGCGGCTGTTTCTACTGCAAAGACGTGAGTCCCTGAAACAAACCTTGAACCGCTCGCTCTATGCTCGATCGTTAAACTAAAGCTTCGACTAGACTTTGATACTTCGTATGTAAATCTCGATGCAAATCGAGGCATTAGGGTAGGGGAAAAAGAGAATATTAGATGACTTTGTTTTTCTCCCAAGATTTTGAATTATGCGGCTGTTAATTAATCGATGGGATTATTACAATCGGATGAATTAATCGAAAGAATACGCAGCTGTTAAATTGATCAATGAGATTGTCACGATCGCTCGTTTCATTCCATAATTGTAATTCCGCTTCGATCGAACCGTAGTCGAATTGAATCGGATTTTATTCATGAAACGAGAACATTTATGATTCTTTGGTTTTTCAGTGTATGAGGGACTACGTAGAATTTGAAATCGAAGAGGGCGCTTATGAGATAAGTTGTCCCGATGCCCAATGCGATTGGGCGAGCATTCTATCATTGAAGGAAATAGCTAATCTCGTCAGTCCCGAATTAATGGAGAAACATCATAAATTTCGTCTCAACAGAGGTACGTGGGTACAACGAGATTTAACGATTAATACGACACGAATCGTACGAATACCGGAGGTCAAGTATTCGGCTAACTACGTTTTTCATATATAATCGAGTTAAAAGAATTCTTGTACTCCGTTTTGTACAGATGTTTCAATGGATAAGGAACGAGCATGGTGTCCGCGCGCTGGCTGTGAGACTATTTGTTCAGTAACGAGCGGTGGTAGCGGCGGCGCATCACCAGGACCCGTACACTGTCCAAATTGTTCGACGGATTTTTGTTCCATCTGCCGGGAACCATGGCACAACGGACCATGTCCGAATCTTCCGCTTGGTATACCATTCGACAGTGATCACATAAAGTGCTGTCCTATGTGCTCCGTGCCGATCGAGAAAGACGAAGGTTGCGCCCAAATGATGTGCAAAAGATGTAAACACGTGTTTTGCTGGTACTGCTTGGCCTCGTTAGACGTAAGTTTCATCCTATCAACTTTACGAATATATTCCTATCGTCTAACGTTTAATTTATTCCATAAATATTTCTAATACATTCGTTTTATAATTCCTTCGATAATACGTTTTTTTAACAATTGTTGCAGGACGACTTTTTATTGCGACATTACGACAAAGGTCCGTGTAAGAACAAATTGGGTCATTCACGAGCTTCGGTAATATGGCATAGAACGCAAGTTATTGGAATCTTCGCTGGTTTCGGTCTACTACTGTTGGTCGCATCGCCACTCTTGTTACTCGCCGCACCGTGTATCGTATGTTGTAAATGTCGCGTTTGTGGCTCGTCTCGTCTCGAACAAGACGGAGGCACGCACGAGGACGCGACGACGTAAGGAACTCGAAAGTAACGAACGAAAAAAGTAAATAACTATAGACGACGACGACGACTACGACGACAACATATTTGTACCTAAATAGCATCTAAAGTACCTAAACTAAAAGGGAATGTTGGAGCGCAAGCTCTAATCCAATAGTTATATATTATTGCAGTCAAGAGCATCTCCGTCATGGCCGAGCTGGCCGTGTCGAGAAAAAACGTTATCTATGTATATTATCCTGAGAACATTCTTGTCCATAATTTAATCCATGTTAAACGACTTATATACATATATGGAATAGACAAACACTCGTACACAGACACGCGCGCGAGCCAGTGTTTCTTGAGCATGGAGAATCCGCCAAGTGATCTGGATAGACTATCATGCTTTCTGGTGTTCCGTGCTTCTCTATTGGAAAAACGTAACGGGTCATGAGTGAGAAAAGGACGAGACAATGACATTGATTGTATAAAGGGAGAATAGTGGGCTCGACGACGTTCGGAGAGATTCGATAACATTGTCGTTACGATTTTTCATTCGCTGGCGAACATAGAAATGTTCCCTCAACGAAACAAAAATCAATTATTCAATGAATCATCTAATATTTTTTAATGTCTCGTTGATACATTTTTTTTGCTCCGATTGCCATATTTTCTAACGAGTAGTTGAAGGTTGATGAATAAAAAAATGAAAAAAAAAAGTTGAGGCAGCGCGTTCAAGCGTCGTCGTGTGATAAGCCAATGAAATTGTAATTCAACTGAGTGTAATCTCGAAAATTCAATAATTTAATTCACCCGGGAATAGGATACACCTGATTCTAGATGGCCATATTTACGTCACGCGTAATATATAAGAGCAATCGAGTTTATAAATTACTTCGGTCCTAGACGATGACAATCGTCGATATATTTTTTCGACTCGAGGTTACGTGCTCGTGAAAATAAGCTCCGACGAATATTTCGAATAAGTCTTTTACGAAACGATCGTGATTTATCAAATCTCTCCGATCGTCGATGTATGCATAGGAAAACGTTTTGTAAAAAAATTATACTGGGTGACAAAGAGGAAAAAAAAAATACAGGGGACAAAGTAGTCATTTTTATCGTTCACTTATACGGTAAAAGAAGGGGGAAAAAGCAGTGGTTAGCGTTACATTTTTTACAGACTAATTACGAGTGAGGAAGGACAAGGAATTAATATTTTCTAGTTGAAGAACGATACATTCCTCGAGAAAAGTAATGAAAGGAAGAGTAAATTCCAACCTGTTTCTTTTTTTTTTCTTTTCGTACGTGTAAAACGAAGAAAAATGGAAAAATAACGAGATAGCCTTATCGAGGTAGCAATCGAGAGTTATACATATTGTGCAAATCATTGATATTGTTGAATAATAATAGCGTCTACGTACTTTTTCTTTGCGTACGACAAATATTTATTTCGAAAGCATTTGCCGAATCGTTTCACGTCGATGAATTTGTAAACGTAGTTACATTAATATTTTGGACTATCGTGGACTTTGGGGTAAAAGGTACCGAGTCAATATGTGATCTGTGTGAAATCACTACGCTATCGAGTCTCAAAGAGACCCCATCGTTTGCTTATTTTTTTTTCATTTAAGTTTCTTCTTTTTTCTCATATAGTCTAAAATCATCGAATTCATTGGCGAACATTGAATGTGTGCGAATGAAAATCTCGTTTATCGAGAATATACTTTTGGACATAATCTTATGATTTTTATTTCTTTTTGTAAAATATGATACGAGTAAGAGGCGTTTGGATCAATGATAATTGTCGTCGGGTGAGATACGAGCGTTGACGATGTGCTCGGACGAGAGACGAAACGATAAAACTATCGAAAAGCAGCAAAAATGTAATCTTTCTTTTGTTTTGTCTCGTACAAATATCGTATACCCAACAATCTCGTGATGTACCTAATAATCCATTTATATCGCAGTCCGTGTCAAGCCATTTATTTTTTTAATTCTCTCTCAACGTAACAAATCCATAAAAAAAGAACAAAAGAAAGAGATAAACAAGGAAACGAGGAAGAGCGATAAACCGACAAGGTAATTAAACAAAAATTCTGATTGACTCGATGTCCTCGTAATATCATTTGAACAAATTAGATACGAAGCGTTATATTTTGTAGATTATATATGAGATAAGGACAGAAAGGACAGTTACCTTATTAATAGTCAACGAAGCCCTCGGTGAAAACGGAATGTCTATTTTGTCTGAAAATGTGATTGAACGATTGGATGGCTCGAGTGTGCGAGATTTTCAAGAAGGAACCACGATAATCAGCCGTAAATGCAATTTCTTTATTTGATTAGTCTAACGATATACTATGCGGAGTTAACGAGAACGAATGATCGTGTAATTACATAAATGATAGACATTTTAGATAATATCTTTTGTATAGGTACCACAGGAAGGTTTTAATACAGGGAAAATTACTATTCGATACAAGATCGCTTGACGATAATCACACAATTTTGGCTTTGTCCTACATTGTGCCGGTGTTCTTTACTCGAGCAAACAAACCTCGAACAATTCCCCCGTATAATAATCATTCAGCATTTTTTGTCTCATCCCAAACTACAAGTCTACATCCATTACGTATGTATGATGAGATGCTTTTACTGCCGCTTATGTCACCACATCTAATGTCACGCCAAAGACGTTGTCCAAGTAGAGGCGAGAGAGACACGTTGATTGAAAAGATAAAAGAAAATGAAATAAAACGTATATACGAGGAACTTATACCGTAAACGGCGCTAATCGATAGATCAGTTCCTTATTTATTCCGAAATCCTCCGATCGCTATAACTATCTTCTTCTTGTAACATAAAGCGTAAAGTATGGCCAAATCAACAAAGTGCAAGTCCGATGTCCTGCGTAAGAATAGTAGGCATGTTGTACATAATAAAATTTCATTTAGGAAGGAAATATGTCGACTTATCGTTTATTTAACACAATAATCGTGTCCAAATGAGTCTCGTTAAAGTTAAACTTCGTATACCGCTTATCGTATGAAATTGGACGCGCTTGTATTTTTAACAGTTTAAATATCCCGCGCAGTGGTCGTACAGTTTTCATGGTCGTTCACGCGCATGCGCGCCGCGATCTTCACGGAGCGGAGTTGGCGTCCCGCTCGTCCCGCTGGTCGTTTTTTTTTGCAAATGGCGCATGGTCGTTGGAGGTGAACGATGTTTTTCTAACGACGCTTTACGCGATAGAACAAAAGTAACCCGCGATTTCCCCGACGCATGTTTTTTATCAGAGAGTGTTGAACGTACATTTGCCCGAATATTTGTTTCCATTTCTCCGTTATCCCCCGTGAGCCGTTGCAGTTTGTCAAAGAGAACGCGAGATCTCTTTTTTTGTCATTTCCTACCGATGCGCGATGTACAGGGGAGCTTTCCGCGCGGGCGAATGGTAAGTCGCCATTTTTTTTCGTTTTTTTTTCTCACACGTAGTCGGGACAAAGCGTCGTTCAAAATCGTATACGTTGAGTTAATGAGGGCGGGTCCTCTCTTGCCTGCATCGTATTATAGCTACACATACATTGATCTACGAGCATACGAAGAGTTAGCATCGAAAACTATGTTCCGAATGTTTGTACAGCAGAATGATACGCGTGACACGGCTAATACGGCTCAAGAATTTTCGCTCGTGCTCACGACCGGCAAATATTATCTTTATTGCATATGCGCTCTATTGAGAACGATACGAGTTTTGGCTCAAGTTATACGAAGCGTTACGAGCGTTAGCTCTAACTCTTCTCGTTTACGAGCTGCAATGAACTCGAGAATATGCTCTCGGGTTATGCATACTTATAAATACATATATATATATATATGCGTTTGCTTCATACGATTATCGTTTCTCCAGTGCCTTCTGGCAGCCCCCCCCCCCCCCCCCTTCTCACCGTAAGTCGGCGCAATGAACAAACCGATTTATTCGATTAAAACTAAACTCGATCGTATCAACGAATATTAATGTAAATGAAAAAATGTACAAGGCTAATTTTAGGAGATTTGGAATGCCACGGGAAACGGGATTTTGAAGGATCTCTTCTCATTATTAGAATACAAAATCGTGAGAAAAAAAGAATTGATGCGTCTCGATTGTAAAATGATTTACGAGCTCGAGGATACTTTTGAGCGGCCAGTTTTGTTTTTAGTTTCGTATAAACACTTCTCACGGGTTCGAGACGTTATATTTGACAAATTAATTTTGCACGCCTGTGTCTTATGCGCCATTCGACCATGAACTTCGCCGAGTCAACAGCCTGGAGCAGGCGATTACTACACAACATTGAAATATCAGACGGCGTTTCTATAAATCAATTTCAACGATTAGCCGAATGTTTTTGTATTAAGTTGGAGGTGACAAATTGGAAGTTTTATATGCCATAATGAACATTTTTAATAACGAAGTACGACTGCTTATCTTTACCGATCGGGTCGAAGTTAAAACTAAACTGTTTTACCGAGTGATTGGTAATATCGACGGCGGGCATACTCCTCGACACATTTAAATGGCGGATGTGCATTTTCAAGAGCGGACTACGCGTCTTTTTTAAACCACTAAAACGCGATTACTCGATTAATGGAAATGTATGAATTTTTGGACAAACGACCATTCGCACGTTTTAAGTCGGACGAGGAAAATTGTTAAGGCTAAAATATCAACCAGTCGATAGAACGGTTATGGATACTTAAAGACAAACCGAAAAAATAACTGGTGGTATTTATTACCGGACTTTCGGGTGATCAGTACGATCGTCGTTTCTAGATTTCATTAGTTTGCGATTATCAAAATTTTAATGTTTGATTTAGATCGGATTAATCTAAAAAAAAATAATAATTTAGTGTTCACCGCGCGTAACCTAAATAAATAAAACGATTCTTTTTCTCGCTAGTCTCGATACATTTGCGATCGATAATCCCAACGCGAACAATTATTTTTCTTCCTTCGGAAGTTACCACGATCAAAACAAAAGAAAAGCAAATAAATTAATAAACGGGCTTGACTTTTAGCCCACTTTCATCTATTTTTCATTATGAAATAAGAAATTTCATTACGAATAGATTTCAAAAAATTCGAAGATATTTCTTTTCTATAGAATGGCAATAAAAAAATGCACACCAACACACTATTATCGTACGAAAAAATTGATTTTTCACGGAATATCGATAATCCTTTTCCTGTAACAAGATTTTCATGGAATGCGCGCTCGCGTCATTAACGATCTCGAGTGGCAAATTCCTTTGTTCTTCGGAACTGTAGTAATAGAAAAAAGTAAATAAAAAAAAAATAAAGAAACGAAAATACGGGCGAGATTCTCGTCTCCCGTTATTATTCCGGAGGACCACTCGTCCAGGGACATAATAAATTCTGGGAACCCACCGCCCTTGGGTCGTCCGACGTATCCACCAACCCTCTTTCCCACCTCTCGGAGCGCATCGTGCATCGGCCGCTCACCTCCCTCGTGCACGACGGTAGCGGCAGAGGCAGCATCCCCTTACCGTCACCCACGCCGCGCTCCTACACACGGGGTAGAAAATAAAACAACCCCCCCCCCCCCCCCCCAAAACAAAGAAAAAAAAACAAACGAACAAAAAGGAACGGAATAAAAAAATGCGGACCATCTCGGCCCGCGCCACTCCGCTCTTTCGCTCTCGCATTCCGCGCCCGAATTTTTTTCCCTACCTTTGGGTTGCGCGAAACACGTACGTACAAAGAGCGAATTATATCCACGAGCGTGTGCGCGCGTTAGTATTTTTCGGCCTTCCAGCTCTAGAAGGTGGTTCAGGGGGTGACTGCGGGGCCAGGGGGTAGCAGCGGAGTGAGAGACGGCGTGGGACGGGGCGGGGGTGTCTGCGGGCGAGCGTATCCACCTCCGTTCTATACACACACACACCGAACCTTCGCAAATATAGGGGTAGATAGATACGGGGGCAAGACGGATTATAGGCAAGCTGGAAAGTATCGCGAAACTCGAAATTTCAACAACGCGCCCATTTTTTGGGATTAAAAAAATAAAAAATTTGTATCTATCGACGATACATTTTTGTATTTTCGTCGGTTCTAAAACGGTTTAATGGACGATCGATAAGTTTGGGGGAAAAGTGGCTTGATAATAACGTCGAACGACCGGATACACTGAATGGATAAATAAAACTTGAAATTTTTTTGCTGGTGAACAAATTGGACACGACAATTGTAGAAAAGTAAACGAGTTTTTAATTGTTAGTTAGAGTTAATGGAATATAAGCGCCCCCCCTTATTTTTTAGCGGTATTTAGCGAGCCGTTCTTGACTTTCGGGGAAATTTTAATAATTGAAAATGTTAGTTCAACATTTTATATTTATTACGACTTTTACGAATAACAAAATGACGCGTTGTGTATATAAAAATGTCGATAGAAATTTAAATGATAGTTTTCGATCGTTTATTAATTTCGATCTATCCACGCGAGCGCGATTTTGATTTGTTTTTGATGAATTTTTTTCATTTAAACACGAACGCTAGTTTGAGGATTTCATTCAATTCCCAAGTTATCGTTCAAACGTTCGCGTTCTTGGAAGTTTGCACGAGTTGCTGGAATTTGTGTTTCGAACTGCCGATTGAAAGTTTTCCCAAATGTTACACACCTCTTACCGATCGCGATAAAACCTTTTTACGGTCATTAATATGATAATTAATTCGTCAGATCGACGATACGATCATTCTCATTCGCATTCGCAATGTTCACTTGTATTTGGGATTTGGGATTCGTGTGTGTGCTAAACTAAAAGCAAAACAAACGTCGACATGAGATTTCCAAAAAAATCGACGACTTTGATTACTCGCATTCGACTTTCGTAGATAAAATTTGATCGGAATAAACGTGTAATCGAGCAATTTAAATAGCGCTTGATTAAACACAAATTTAATCAAAAAGAAATAAAATGTAAACCAAATTTTACAAACAAAACGTCGAAAATTTAATTTAAAAAAAAAACAATAGTTGTTTATTTATTATTTATTTTGTCTAAATCGAAAGGGAGACGACGATGGTTAAGTTCGTTTCTTGAACGTACGCCTACCTAAGTTAATTTTTTTTTACGGGAATTCGATATTAAACCGCATTACGGAAATGTGAACGATTACTAAATACGTTCAATCTCGAGTGATTGGTACTCGAAAAATTAGGTGTCGGGCGAGTACGGTAAAGGGGGATGCATCGACAAGGAATAACTGTTTTAAGTTTTATCAGATAAGCCGCGACATCTTCCGCACAAGTCGTTGCATGGAGGAGCGTGGGGTTAGAGGGGGGACGTTTGAAGCCCCGCGTGGAAACAAAGCTTCCTCTGCCCTGTGAATTTTATTTCCCTAAACCTCTGTGTTTCGCACGTTAGCAGTTTAACAATTGTTCATAATTCGATTTTTCTCTGTTTTTAAATAAAGGAACAACTCGCGAATAAAACATTATTTCATTAGTTTTATTGGCCCGGGAGAGAGAGAGAGAGAGAGAGAGAGAGAGAAAGAGTCGAATTAAGCCCGTTTGCCGTATTTTGACTAGTCCAACTCGTGGTACCTGCTATAGCGTTCGAGGTAGATGGTACGGCAAGGGGTTAACGAGAAATTCACTTTCGTAGTACCGTCCATCGAGAATCGCGTTGTTTTTCAAAATCTTCGCTCACTCAATGATAAAAAGAAAAAAGTAATAAAACGCATAATTTCCCGCTGTAAACAACACTCGGCTGTCTCGTCGTGCCCCATCTTTATCCTTAGAGACGCATATATACAAGCTTGATGCAAGTACAACACACACACACTGTAAAAAAACACGCACGCACACGTACACTCAGGAACGGAATATAAAAATAAGAGAGTCTGTTGTGCGGCCAGGGGCATAGTTTAGGCGGCTGGAGGGGGTGGGCCGGGGCAGGGGGAGAACGGTGGCAGGGGGATTGAGGAGGGAGGGCGGGAGGGGGCGGTTGAACCTGTGTGCCCGTGGCGCCCACCCCCGCTTGTCGCGCCGGCTTTCCTTCCTCCCTCCCGCGCCTCATCACCCCGGACCGCCTTTCTTTCGCTTTTTTCGCGCGCCCTCTGCCTTCCTCCAACCCTCTCTCTCTGTCTCTCTCTCTCTCTCACACACACACACAAACACACGTCACGAGAGGTAGTCTACCTCTTGGTCTACGGTACTAAGGGAGAGTGCGAGAGAGAGACTTTAGGTATGTGTGCAGGTGTATAATAGTCGACGATCGCATCGGGTACCGCGAGAAAAGGATGAAAAGAAGAGAAAAAGCTCTATGCTCGTGTATATATACATAGGGCATGGACTCGTGGGTGTATGGTTAGGAAAGCAAGCAGGAGGAGGTGATGGTGGTGCGCGGTCCGGTCGATATATCAGGGCTCCGGTGCAGCTGTCTGTCAGGCACGCGGACTCCACACGCCAGACGACGTCGCGCGACCGCCTCGCGACGGCAGGGGGGGTCGTAGAGGACTCTATCTCTCTCTCCCTCTCTCTTTCTCTCTCTCGGGTCTACCCTCCCCCACCTCACCACCTCCTGTCCCATGTCGCCCTCCCGTGAAAATCCCCGACGATGGAAAGAGGAAAAGAGCGAGAGAGAAAAAGGAGAGGAAGAAAAAACGGCTCTGCGCTCCACTGCTGCTGCTGCTACTGCTGCTGCTGCTGCTCCCGTTGCTTCGGGGTAATTTTTCATCGTCGCAATCCCGCGCGAGAGGGTGCAAGAAGGGTGGAAGGGGTGGGCAGTGGGAGGAGGGGAGTGCGATGGGAGGGCTGTGACGGCAGCGGCTTAGTTGCTGTGCACCAATACGACTATATTTTCAATACATATATAGAAATATACATTTATACATTCACGCGCGAATATAAAATGTATATATATATATAGCCGCGTAAATAAAAAATGTGTGTTCCGATAGTTTGTAGATGTACGGGTAGGTAGGTACATCGCCCGCATCGGTTCTACACATCGAGCGTCAACGTCGCACGGTACGTGGTGAACGCTGTCCATGCCCAGTCCCTCCCCCCTGCTCGTTCCAGCCCTATGGCCTTTCCACGGTACTTTCTCTAACGTCGTATCGGTGCGTATCTACGTGGTCCATCTCTCCTGCTCGTTGGCCAGGCCGTCATGACTGCCTCTCAATGTGATGTCCTGTCTGCGCTCTCTCGCGGATAGACGTAACGACGCGTTGGAGGGTTCTTCACCCTCCGACGTTACTAACCCGTGCTAAATGCAAAGAGTCATTCGAGGTACGATCTTTGCTCGAATGACTGTCCCACGTGTCGCGAAGTTATCACCCCACCCACGGTTCAAGCCCATTGTCAATGACGCCGTCCTTCGAGCTCTTGTATGGCCTCCCCCTCTTGCGATTCTCGTAGCTTAGACAACCTTCGCGATCATTACCTGTACCTACTCGCGACTTCCACAAAATCTCGAGGCTTGCCTAAGAATTCGCACGAAAATTCATTAGGATTTGGGTACGTGTTAATCATTTATTTACTTGCAAATGTTATTTGTTTCAAGAAAAAAGGGCGGCCTCGATTATTTTCAAGTGGTTCTTGGTTGGTCGAATATAATTCTTCCTGATCTCGTATCACACGAAGTAACTCAAGCACGAATATGCTCGTTGTAAAATAAGTATTTAATCGACGAAATGATTTATTTCTTGAGCGTGTTACACCCCTGTACCAGTATATATCTATATGTATATACATAACACGCTTCCCTTGCCCAATGGCGGTGACTACGTTCATTTTTCCTCTGCTGATGACCCCACGCAGATATCGCGTCTGGATGCATTTCGGCTCGCCTTCCTCCCACCCACCCATCGGTCTCGCTTCTCCGAGCATTCGTGATCTGACCGCCCTCGCATCGCTATGCCGGGAAAGAGGGATGATCCGACCGAATTCCTGCCGAACGAAAATCTGCGAGAGAGCCGACCCTCCCTCACCATCCGGTCTCACCCTCCGCGCGCGCTTGTCATTCATCGCTCCTCGTATCTAATGTCCAGCGCTCTAGGGATTCGATGATCGTGTATTTACGACTACATACGCCTCCATGTACGACGAAAAAACGTTCTCTCTACATATATATATATAGAGAGAGAGGGTGAGAGGAAAAACGGGTATCAGGTGCGGAGAAACCCGCCAGTAGCAGCGTCAGTAGTAGCGCCATGTAGGAGGGCAGACATCGTAGAAGAGGGAGAGACAGTGAGAGGGAGAAGGAGGGAGTGTCTTTTTTCCTCCATCGTCTCTCTTTGTCCTACCTACTGACCACGGTGGATCTCGCTAGAAAGAGGAAGAGAGAGAGAGAGAGAGAGAGATTCCAGTCGCTACGCGCGAACCCTGCAGGCAGGGGGTGTGAGCCTTCTCCGCCCTCCACCCCGCTTTTTTATACGTTTTTTTTATTCTTTCATTATTTTTTTCTGTCCTCTCGTACTCCCATGAGCTCCTCCACTATTTTTCTCTCGCCTCTCTTCGTCCTCTTGCAATTCTTTCTCTCTCTCTCTCCCTCCCTGTCGCACCTCCTCACTTCATCCCGGTCTCCCGCGGATATCCCCTCGCTATATAGCGCCGCGGTAGAAAGAGTCTCGTAAAAGAGTGGGGAGGATCGATTTTTACTGGGGCAACTGCCCCCCCCCCCCTCCCCACCCTTCCACCCTCACGCCCTCACCCCTCGCTCCGTGCCCTCCCATGCACCCTCCTGCATCAACCCCCGCGAGCATCCACCCCTTTTTCGTCCCGTACCACCGTATTCAACCTCCTTCTTTTTCTCCTCGTCACATTTATACGTGTATGGGTGGTGGGAGCTGCGCCGCGGGGCAGCGGGGGTTCAAGGGGTAGGAAGGCTTGCAGAGATATATGCATAGTTCGTGTGCAACTCCTATGTTCTAGTGTATTAGTATAGACTCGTTCGTTCTTTCTTTCTTTATTTCGTTCTTTCTTTCACCTCTTCGTGTACGGTCTCTCTCAATATCTCTTTCTCTCTCTCCCTCCCTCCCCTCCCTCTACCACTCTCCTCTTCTTCAATGTTAGTGTACCTCCATCGGTACGAGCAGCAGCCATGCCGTGCCACGCTGTCCCTCTCGTAATGCACCTCTCCTTCGTCTCTTCTTCTCCTCTTCCTCCTCCTCCTCTTCCTCCTATCCTCTCCTCTTTTCGCGTGTGTACCAGTATTCGCCAAGAGAGACACGACCCACGAAAACTCCAGTTCACGCCCTCCTCCCCCACCCCCCTTCCACGGCCTCCACCTCTTTTTCCCGCTGTGCCACGGGCGCCACTTCTTCTTTTCCAGGTTTTCTAGCAATCCTCTCCCCCATTCGGGCTCTCTCTCTCTCTCTCTCTTTCGCAGCTTTTACAATTCTCTTGCCGGCAACGCACCCCCTCTCTGTATGTATAAACGTATATGTATAGGTTTACGTGCATGCGAGCTTGCATCCCTCTCTTCGCACGATCGCTCTTGGGAATTCCATCGCACACGATTTTTCTTCGTAATCCCGGGCTGGTTTGGTGTCCTGCGGTATTATAGGCGAGGAGAGATTCGCCTGCGAGCTTTAGATTCGAAAATTTTACTTTTTTTCCTCCTGTTCGTCTCTGCGAAAGAACGTTTTAGGTAGGCGCACCGGATTTTGCAGCGTCGCTCGAAAATAACTTCCAAGGGTTGTTTCTTTTTTACTCTTCGTTCTCGTTATTTTCGGAATATTTATAGGTATTCACACCTAGTTTATATTCTAGTAGGGTTTTTTTCGCACGGAGTTTTTCGCGTCTGACGACCAAACGACTTTTACCCCTTGTTCGAAAAGTTCATTCGATCTTGGAGCACGTTGGTGGTTGTTCGATCGATGATTGAATACCCGATGAATTTTGCTCGCCATTTTGGGGATTAATGGATCAATGTTGGACAATATCTGAAAATTGAAGGAACTTAACCACTCGTGGTTATTATAAGAGCCAATTGGATTTTGAACCAACTTGGTAGTTACCGAGTCGATGATCGAATATTGATAAATTTTCATTGAAAAATTTCGATCTTCGGGGTCGAACGGATAAGTCGTTCGACCGATGTAAATATTTCTATCGCGTGTCTGGGCATAGCGGGAGGATACATTGTTAACACGTTCGCAACTCACTCGAATTTTCCTTCTCCTACTATTTTTCTCCTCTCGTCCTTCTCCTTTCTTCGTACGCTCGAGGAGGGATAGCACTGAATAAATGAGTACCCCACAGGTGAATGGCACACAGTTGGCCGAATGGCTCTGAGACATAAGAAAAAAGAAAAGGAAATATACGTAGTCGAGTGAAAAGACAAGGGCGTCGAGAGTGTACGGTAGAAGGAGTTAAAGAAGAAGGAGGAAAAGGGAGAGGACGTAGAAAGAGATGGAAAGTGGAGGCAGAGGTCACGAGCAAAGACCAAGTTAGTAGCGGCGTTACGAGGGAGCGAGAGGGAGGCTTGTAAAGGACGCGAGCAACTTAGCTTATAGCCGTCTTGGTAGGGGATGGGTGGAGGTGTGTACAACCCTCGCCATCCCTCTCTCAGGGGTTGAGGAGAGACCGAGAGAGAGAGAGAGAGAGAAAGTGGAGTGTGAAAGAGACACGATGAGTGCATTTTGCTCTCGGCGGACAATGCACGGAAAAGTGCAACAGTGGGAAAAAGAAATAAAATAAAACGTGAAAAAGGAGAGAGAAGCGGTGGATGAAGAAGACGAAGGGAAAAAAATGAGGCAAAGGGAAGATATACAGCGCGTGAGGGAGGAATCATTGTGAGACTGCGCCGTTATGGAATTCAGGGGCGCTCGAGAAGTTGTTTTGCTTGCTTGCTTCTTATTCTTCTTCTTCTTCTTCTCGTACACCAGCCAAGAGCGCGGAGAATAAGGGAGAGCGAGTGAGGGAGAGAGTGAAGAAAAGAGGAGAACTGAAGAACTGAATGGATGAACGGTAGTTGTGCTCTTCCCACTAGTGCCCTACTCTTCCTCTCTCAGTTCCTCACTGTTCTCTTCGCGGTCTTCTTCTGTATACTTATCGCTTTATTCTTCTTCTTCTTCTTCTTCTTCTTCTTCTTCTTCTTCTTCTTCTTCTTCTTCTTGGTCTCCTTCTTCTTCTTATTCCTCTTATTCGACGTTTTTTATTCTTTCGGCGTTACTCCAGCACTTTCGTTGCTTCTTCCTTTTTTTCGTGTTCCCTCTTCAACATGGAAGCATCGTAACAACTTGCGATCTTCTTTGGAATAAATTCTCGACGCCTCGAGAGCATTTGTTCTCGGAGATGCACGTGTGGCGGATCTATGGAAAATTTTGCCAAATTAAATAAACGAAAAGAGTTTTAGGTGTAATTTTGGAGCGGAAAATCGCGTGAGAATTTGGATAGGGTGAAGTAGTGATAGGGAACGATTAGACCAGTTCAAAAATTGTTCATTATGGATTCCCTCTATTATGAATTTTGTATTTTTGAATTAAAATTAAGTTATGTGTAACCCGTAATAAAGTTTATAATAAAATCTAATCGATATTTTTGCGTTTTTATAGCAAAATCTTTCATTTCTTTAATTTTAATGGTGGTTGGTCACAATTTCGAATTTGGAATTTTGGTGTTTAAATGAAAATTAGTAAACGTAATAAATCGCCGTTGCTTCTTTTTTATACAGAAATATCATTGCCATTTTTAATTCCACTGTAATATAATTTTTCTTTCTACAGATTTTCAGTGATTCAGTGGTAAAGTGTCGAAGCCTGTCGAATTTGAGTAAAATCGTTTCCAACAATCGTTAATGGGACAAGGGCCAAAACGGAATGCCGAACGGTCGAGCTAGAACGGAACGTCACTCACATTGCTCGCTTGGTAAGTAACAAAGATTATAAATATATTTTTTAAATAGAGCATTGTTAGAGGATGATTAAAGTTCGCGAACTATCCATGACATTTTTTGACCCGGCATATCGGAAGCTCAGTCTTCTTTTTCTCTATTGAATATTTTCATACGATAGAGAAAAAAAAGAATGTCGACTCTTTCGACGAACGACAAAGCGAGAATGCCAATATTAATTCGAGCATAATACAAAACGAAACGAATTTTTCATAGCTCATGTGTTATTATGGTATCCCTCGGCCGTCGCATCGTCCCCCGAGATTTATTTCATAAAATATTTCACGTTTGTTCTCCTCAACTGAAAGAAATTTATTTGTTACCCAGTTATATTTATTAATTGATCGATTGAATTATATGTATTGGGCCAGAGTAAAAGATACGATCTTTATGCCTAAAAGAATCGATTTCTTATTTTTCTAATCGATACGCAATATCGTTTATTCAATTGTCTCAATTTAGATTCGTCACGCGGGAAGTTTGCCCTTCTTAAATTAAATCAATTCTTTCCCATTTAGATTATATAATTTTATATCATAAAATTGTATCTCTCTCTCTCTCTTTATAAAATAGATCGTCCGTCTGTCCTCTCGTTCATAACTTAACTTTACCGGATGCATTTTGATGCCGTTTTCACTATCGTTGTATACGAAACATTATCATGTGTACTCCCTTACCTCGATCCATATAGATAACTCAGGATCCACAGGAAATAATAAGTAGTAGTAGTAATCTTTATTTTCCCATGTTTGCCCTTGCGGGTTTTTTACATTGCTCCTTACATCTAATCTTACTTTCTAATAGTTTCCTTTCAGACTCCTTTCTTCCTTCTACTCTCTTTCCCTAGTTTCTATATCTACATCTCTTTTTACTCTCTTTTCTCCTTTTTGTATTTTTACCTATTTACAGCTTCCTTCTCCATCTCCTTTCTTCTCGCTATGTTTTCAAATTGTCTAATAACCTCACATATTTCCTCTACTATTTCTTTTCCCTCCAATGCCTTCCTCCATCCTCCTTCCGGTTCGTCCTTCTGCCGTCCTTTCCACTCCTCGCACAGGAAATAATAATTAAAACATTATTCAAAAGTACCAAACTTCAATATGACAACGTCCACGTGGACCAAACTCTAATTATACATACATATATATATATTGATTATTTATTTATTTATTTATTTATAAGTTCTCAAACGATTTCCATGTTTAAAAATGCGCATACTCAATATTTTTAATTATTTTCATCGATACGTTAATATATTGAGACAGAAATATTTCTTTTACCACATTTTAAAGAAATATTCATCCGACGCGGCCGCGGTCCTTCGGCTGTCGGGGCTCTAAGTTTTATATCTTTTAACACAAATTTACAATTTCACCATCTTTTGGGCGCCAGTCAGTTTTGCGATACTGACAAACGTTACTTCTTTAGTTGACAAATCAATTATCACGGCTGAGACAACTCAAGGGGAGTTCCGTTGGAGGACCGTAGGAAAATCTCACGAATCAATGAAGACCAGTGATTGGCCGAGATAGATAAATTTATTTGTACTTACAATAATGTGCTGACAAAATATTCCTCCACCAATTTCCCAAAGATCTTTTCCATCCAGCTGTGATGGACAAAGAGAAAGGGCTCGCACACCGAAGCCACTGACTTTTGACAAACACTAATTGCGAGGTATATTCGCTAACACAGCGAACACCTCGTCGACTTTTACAAAAACAATGTATGACTTGAGAGGTACGTTAAGACAACGGTAGCCTCTCCTAATTTTGTCTACTTCGCTCGATGGTTAGTATCTTAATTGGACGTCCGTACGTTAAGACAACGATACGCGACTCCAGGACGTCTGCACCCGATAACGGCTAAGGTGAGACTCTCTGAATTTATCAAAATCACTGTCGATCGAGATCGACAGTGAAAAAGGGGCGGGAGGAAGGCGAGTCGCCGAGTTCCTCATTGTCGAAATTTGCCGAAAAGTGACGGATGGTCACGAATTCGGTCGACGTACGATGTCAGAGATTCACAATTATATAGGGCGCTTCGACGATACCCGACCTCGCGGGTGCCTATGATGTCGAGCTAAAATCTCCGGTAACAATATTTATTAAATTTTCAAAAATCGATCTCCTTTGTATTTTAAAAATTTTTTTGGTAGTTTTACCTGCACACCCTTGTAGCAAGGGTTCTCCTTACATCCTCTTCTACACACTGTTTCTATCTCCCTATAATATCCGCACACATCCTTCTGTATTTTTCCTCCCAACATGTTTATCATCTCCCCCTTTATCGCCATCCTGTCTACCTCTTTCACCCAATCTTCCGCCGCTTTTCTTGCCCTCTCCGTGATCATCCCCGCACCCCTTTTTGCACATTATCAAATGTTCCATCGTCTCATTGTTTTCTCTGCAGATCCTACACAGCCAATCTTTTATTCGATCTCCTTTGCTTTTCCGGTCTTATAATCTTATATAATATTTTTATATACATAAATCGAGTTCTACATTCGTCATCTCGACTTATATAGCGTATCGTAGTCGAGAACGACGAGCGTAAAATATTTATATAGTATAAAAGCATTGGACAAAAAAAATATATTAACGACAAAGTAAAAAGAAAGAAAAATAGACGTTTCCGTCGCACCGATGAGGCGAGTCATGCAATTTCGAGCTCATGGCTCGTTTCGATAGATAAAGACCGAGTCTACTACGCGAATTATTCCACGTGGCCGAAAGTCGTCCAATTTGAAACATCGAGTAGTTACTCGTACGTTTCAACGTTATAACGTAGGCTTTCTCGTCTCTCTAATGTAGGTACTCTCCTTGTATGGTGCACGATTCATGTGCACCATAGAAGGAGAGATAAAAAAACTGGCTAGTTTCATCGGTGTATCACAGTTGAGCTTGCAGCACGCTCGAAAAGTCCACCGTAGATCCGGTAGCGGACTGTTTCGCTCTTGTTTTATCGGTTCTTTTATTTTCTATATATTTATATATTTTTTTCTACTCCCCCGATGGATGTGCCGCTTGCTCTGGTGATTAGTGATTAAGCGATTAGCGAGATGGGCAGCAAAAGGTCCGAGGTGGTTGCGAAAGCGATTACAATAATCTCGGCTCACTGGGCCCCATGTTTTTTTACATGGCTGTTGTATTACATATATATATTTATATATATATAATATATATAATATATTGCTCTCTCTCTCTCTCTCTCTCTCTCTCTCTCTCTCTCTCTCTCTCTCTCTCTCTTTGTTATTTATTAATAATAGTATAATGAGCAAACTATGCCTGTATTGTCATGTTTTTTTCTTCTCTCTGCGCTATATAACTCAAAGTTGCCAGCAAAGCCAATGTGTCGCATAAGCAATCGACTGGTAATAAAATTATTCAAGCGACTGTTGTCAAGCTAATTCTCATGAAAGTTCGTATTGCGCGCTTTTTATTTTATAAAAATGGGAGAGCCGGGCGCGCGCGAAAGATTGAGTATTTTTGTCGGAGGCAAAAGGGGCAGTCTATAAAAAAAGCGGTAAGAAATAGGAGGGATGCGTGGTAGGGGGTGGAAGAAAAAGGTGGAAAAATTGAAACGGGTGGCGGGCCGCGGCATACTCGAAGAAAAAACGCGTCCACGAACTTGTAACCGCGAGAAACGTGCGGGAGACGCGCAACGTATGTGTCGTCGTAATAATAGTTCCGAGGTCGACGCATCTCCGAGTTTCGCTTGCTCTCTCTCTCCCCCTCTCTCTTCCATTCTATCTCTATCTCGTTATACGACGGAAATAGTAACCGCGTTAGAGAGTACGGTCATTGTTCGGGAGCGAGTAATATACCAATGCATTAAAACAGAGGACCGTGCTAAAGTTTTCTCTTTCGTCGACTCGTCGCGATGATAATTCATTCTCGATCGAATTTACCATCGATTTATCATCATTTGCATATTTTAGCAATTCCTCTTCACTTTCTTTTTTTTTTATTGTTTTAATTTTACTCGTGTTTGAGTTTCGACAACTGACGAGATAATTATATTTATCGAACGGAAATAAAAAGTACGATGTTAATTATTCTATTTTTATTTATTTCAGATTAATAATTATTATTTAAGCAATCATTCTCGTTCGAGATGTTCAGAAAAATTTTAACGCAACGATTTCCTATGGTCGGAAATTAATTATTGTTTTATTTTTTATTTTTCTCAAGTTTTCTGTATTAACTAATCTTATTCAAATTATCGAGATAATTTTATTTAACATTTATGAAATCTTTTGATAAAATGCAAAAAAATATATATAAAATGTTTATTATCGTAATTATTTTTTACTATAATAAATTTACTTTCAAATAATTATATCTAAGTATTTATGAAAATTCGCAACGAAAATTCAACGAATATTTACAAATTATTATTGCAATAACTTTATCCGATGTTAAATTAATTCCCTCCTATTTACTCGTTTCTTAAAATTGATGAAATTTCGTTTGATTATTTACGTACACGTGACGTACTTCGTCTTTTATGAGCAGTCATCGCTGTCGGGTGTTTTGAGTATTATTACCGAAACAAAATCGCGAGGGCAAGAAAATAAAGAGAGACGAAAAGAGATAGAGACAGAGAAAGGTGAAAGACCTTGGATCGTAGGGTGGCGAAGCGTCGTTTTGGCGCTCGTCACTAGCAGCACTTGAACGTGTGACGGCCTCGTTCCTCACTCGATGGGCGATCCAAAATTTCTTACCTGGGGTCGTCGTGACGACGTCGCCGTCAACGAAATTGGCGTCGATGATGACGCGGATGCTGCCCCCCGGATCGAGCGCGACGACGACTTTCCACCCTTTCCTTCGTTTTTTTTCTTCGCCTTTTTATTCCCGTCTGTACGTATGGACCGTCGTGCTGTTCGAGGTTTCTCTCTCTCTCTTTTCATCTCTCTCGTTGAGATGCCAGTGTAGCTCGCGATTCACGAGACGTCTGGCCCGAAATATACGCGCGACGACCCTCGAGAGCATCGCCCACCAATGTCTCACGGTCTCTTCTGATCATCACGTGACCTTTCCTCGTCGCTCTTTACTCGACTTTGTCATAACTTAACAATTATTTTTCTGGACTATTTACTGAATTATTTATTATTTATATTTGTTTATTCATGATTTCCTTAAAAAATAAATAATGAATTTCATTCGACGCAAACTACATAACTCTCACAGTTGGAATAAAGTCCACCGTTCGAGCTATCATGTTCAAAAAATAAAACAAACTACGAATTTGAACGGCACAGAACTTAATCTTGGCCTACAAAAAAAATTCACCCACTTTAATCAATCTTATCGAGTATAATTTATAGAATTTTAATTACAATATTTTTCGAAAAATCTCTTTCACAGTTTTTCATTTTGTAGGAAAAGTCTATCGAGGAGAAATGTAGAATAAAATGATAATATTACGTTGGTATACGCGATAACTTTTGTTATAATGAAAAAAATATTTCATACGATAAAAAAAACGTACGCGAAACACATGTTTCGTAATTTCTCAAACTTCAATGTAAGGAATTAATGCGTGAAAACATCAAGGCAATCTCATTCCAATAGCAAGAGTTTTTATTTTAATTGCAGTTTATTGCCCAAAATAATGAAATACAAACGAATAATGCAAACATATAAATTATTTAGATCCTTGTAAATTCTACAAATTGGATTTTAAAAAAAGTATTCTCTTTCCATACCTTCGCTAATTGTCTGTTTTACGAAAGCGAAATATAACGAGAAGAGGAGCGATTTTCGTTAAATATTTTGTTCTGCACAATTGTAATTTTAATTCGTCGCTTTATCCCGTGATTAATCGACGATCGAAATTGTATACCTATGTCCCCCATTTATTTTTTCTCCTATAACGACTATTTTGTAATTCAATAATTATTGAGATAATCATTATTCATAGTAAAAATGTTGTGGCACGAATAACTTTATAAATCGATCGATCAATCCTCGACCTCCCACTGTTACTATATCGTGTATATTATTCATTCACGATTCATCAACGAGTCGATGATTTATGCATCGAGAAAAATCAATCAAACTCCTCGCGATCGTGCGTATTTCTCAAAAATATTAAATCGCATCTCGATTCTTTGATCGAATCGTTACGAACGTCGGTCAATATTCTAGACGATTCCGTGCTTCATCTCGTACCATTCCAAATAGAATCTCCCATTCTTGGGAAATCGTTTTACCTTTATTCCCCCACTATCGTGTTCGTCGTTCGTGAGATTGATCGTTCGTAGACGAGAGATTTATGATTCGTTGAGATGGAGATCCGTTAAATCCTTCGAATTCCATTACGATTATAACTATATAATACTTCAAGTTAAACTAGAGATCGAATTATTACATATACACGAAACTAAACAAATTATTATTGTTGGAAATGCGAGATGTCGTTTCGAAATTAAATTCTCATTCTTTATCCAAACTCTCGGAACAATAATAGTTTCGAAAAACTCAAGAGAAGACCGCCGAACGATGGAAATTACCTAAAATATTTTGTCCCATTGAAATAAAATATTACGATCATTTTATTATCCCAGATACGTTTTTAATTAGATGAGAATTTCAATGAAACTGTTTCTATCAAAAAATAACTGAACCAATAAATATTATACATGTAAATTTACAAAACACCTTGGTCGAATAAATTTAATTCTTTTTTTTTAGTTATACAAATATTTTCTCAATTGTATTATAAATAAATTAAGCGATCGATATCTCTCGAATGTTTAAAATACCATTGGCTAAACTTTCGCATTGAACGCATCAATATTTCGAGCCTCGAAGTTAGAAATTCCCGTCCCATCCCGTCTTTTCTGAAATTATTCTATTACGTATATGTAGCACGTAAGTAGATATGTATATGCGTGCGGTTGGAGGGGTAAAAACGCCTATGCGTCCGTCGGAATGCATTCTCATTTTTCATAGTCGCATCGATCATCGTTCTCCCTCCCTCTTACGACTACGCGGACCATCTATTCATACATATACACCTATATATACATCTACATATAAAATTCGTCTATATACAATATAAACACACGAAATTTTATTTATTTTCGTTATTTTTCATACGCATCGAGATTACAGCTTGGAGCGTATAGTATAACTTTTCGTTCATAGAGTAGCCTTTTTCTTTTTCCTACGAGGGATTCCCGAGATCAAAACGTTAGCAGTCTTCCTCAAAAGGGGGTGTTTGGTGCATATCACGCACAAGAGAAGAGGCGCGATCGTGCGTTGCAACTGTGATGCGGCAAAGCGACTACGTAGTAGGTAGGTATAGTACGAAGACGAAGAGGCGTTTCATGCACCAGCTTAGACACGCTCGTTTCACTCTCGTATACATATATAGTATATATATGTATATATATGTACATATATACACCCAGACGCATAGCCACACACACACACACACACATGGATGTACAAGACAAGATATTTTACGCTAGGAAGTGCAAGTTAGTTCCAGGGCCGAAAATATCTCACGAGAAGCTCGAGGCCAAAAAGCTAACGCGGGATCGTCGTACGCTGCGTCAACGTGAGCACCCCTCTATCTTTCTCTCTCTCTTTCTCTTCGAAGATGCATTTACACATGCATCGTCGACTCAGCAAGCCGAACGCGCGCGTTATATATGCATTACTATATATATGTATATATATAGGGACAGTAGCTTGGGAGCATATATATATATATATATATACATGTATATGTATATGGTTGCAAGCTGCTACAGTAGGACTGCGAAAGCGAGCAAAATGGATTCGTGGGGCGAGACTTTCGTTGCGATATCGCTAGTATACAAGTGCGAAAGGGAAAGAGAGATAAAGAGAGAGAGAGAGAGAGAGAGAGAGAGAGAGAGAAGATTCGAAGCTCGCGCGAATTTGCTGCAGAGAGGTCTGACACCCGAGCACAGAAGCCAGAGAAGTAAAAGCAGAAGGCATCGCGGAGATCGTTGACTCTCCGCGCTGTGCTGCGCGTCACGAAGAGAGAACATTATTCGTGGTTCGCGGACGGCTGTTTTCTTTCTCTCTCTCTCTCCCTCTCTCCTTCACCCTACATACATTTTCCTCTCTCATAGACATATACATATATAGAGTTGCGTGCCTTTCAGTTGTATGCTATACCAAATACTTTACTCTCGATGATTTTCTCGTTATTTCGAGCATTCGAGTATATCCGGTCGCGTGATCCGATGTATGCGGTTTTACTCTATCATATATATTGTATATATATGTATAGCGCGTCGATCATCTCGCGAGCGTTAAAGTCATTGCCCTCTCAAAATAAATGTTATCTATTGTAGTAAAACGACTAATGGGCACTTATCCCTTTAACGTTCAACGGTAATATCAACTTACCACTGGGTAATTTGCAATTTATGGTGGGATCGTGAATGCTAAAGCAAATGTAATCTCGTTATCGATGTACAATCGTGCGGATTTCTTTTCACGATTTCGAAATAATTATCTTTAATGTTTTTTCGTAACGATCATACTCGTTCTATATTTTATCGATGATGCATATAGCGTTAAAATTCCGAAGATAAATACAATTTGTTAAAATCTCGAATAATTGAAATCGATTGAATTTAATTGTTGATAAGATTTTCGATTGTGGAAAAAAATGTATAATTTTCTGTTTTTTTTTCGTTCTCCGAACGACTATACGTTCGTGAACGTTTAATTTTGTGAAATAATTTTTAACGACGCGAAACGAGAAGGGCGCGTTGTAAACGTCAAGATGCTTGATCCCTTGTCGACGATGGAAAAAAGAAAGAATTCTCAAAAAGAAATGTGTCACCGGTACATACATTTTGTTTCACCTCTCGGATTATAAAAGCGTGCACTTTCCCTGAAGTCTATTTGGTCCAAGATGATGAGAAGTCTACAAGGAGCCGAGAATTTTTCACGAGTTCAAAGATACACTCGTTCTCTCTCGCTCTCTCTCTCTTTCTGGTCCAGAGCTCCTTCTCATCTCAGCTCTACTGTGTATGTGTGTGGGAGGTGGGGGGGGGGGGGGTGTCTGCGTGCGTGCCATGCTGCTCATAACTCTCTCTTTCTCTCTCTTCCTCCGAAACTTCTCAGCAGAGATTCTCGCGCTCTCCTGTCCATCCTCAGTCGTTGTCGTGGCCCAGTGTTTCGTAGAATACGGCGCTCTTAATGCGCGTTTCTCCCTCTCTCTCTCTCTCTCTTTTTCTCTCTCTCTCTCTATATATATGCATAGGATTGTCCAGTCTTTCTCCCGTTCCGGCTTGATATGCCACTGCCCTTCTCTCTTCGTGTCTCTCTCCGCACCAGAGAGTCACGGGAAAAGAATCGGCAGTTATATATATATATTTATATATGTGTGTGTGGGTATGTGTGTGTGCGCGCGCGCGCGCGTGTGTGTATGTATATATATGAAGAGAACGAGAGGTCGGTGCAAGAGAGGTTCGGTTCGCGAAGAGATGCACTTCTCCGTCGCGGTGTGGCGCGGGCGGGCGCCCGCGCGGTAAACAAAAACTCGGGCTCCTGGCAACGTTGTCGGATCTTCCCGCTCTTGGTTCCTCCTCCTCTTCATACTGGTGCGCAACCACCACCTCCCATTGGCTACCGGATTTTTCTTTTCTATTTTCCCCGTGTTCGTTCTCCTCCTCATCCTCCTCCTCCTCCTCCTCCTCCTCCTCGCCCCCCCCCCATCCACCCAACCAACTCCCCTTTCCATCCCACCCCGTGTTCGCTGCGCTCTTCTGGCTCTCCACTAATACTCACGGCGTCCTCATCCTTCCGCGAATACCACCAGCGCCAAATCTATGTACGTGTGTATGTGTGTGCGCGCGCGTATGCGAGCGTTCGTATACATACATATGGCGTGTAGGTACCAGCACTCTTTCACTTTTTTGTTTCTTTGCCTCTTTCTTTACTCTTGGATTCATCCAGCTCGCAGCTCGCTCTCCTTCTCGCTCTCTCCACCTGCTCCTCCGCTGGCTCCCCCGAGTCCACGAAACGTCGAGACTCCTCGTCGCTCGGGCCCCAGTGTCGGTGGCGATCCGAGACGTCCAGGGGCGAGGGGTGCACGACGGGAATGAACCACGAGAGAGAGAGAGAGAGAGAGAGAGCGGGACTGCAAACGGGTGGGAGGGAGATATTCGTACGTTGAGAAGGAGAGAGGGAGAAGGACAGGGTGAGGAGCTCTGTTGCATAGGAATTCCCTCACCTCTACTCGTTTTATATCTCGGTCTGGTGAAGGTCTTCTTTTCTCTCTCCCTCTCTCTCGTTCTTTCGCCCCTCTCCACCTCTTTCAAGTTTGGACCAGGCAGCATCAGCATCAGCAGCAGCAGCAGCAGCAGCAGCAGCAGCGTGCATCGGCACCATCACCAACGGCGCATCGTCTGCGCCACGTACTCTCTTCGCTCTGCCGCACCAGCGGTGCTCTCCCGTGTGCTTACTCGCACTCCCCTCGATCGCTTCTCTCCTCCATCTCCTTCTCCATCTCCTCCTCCTTCGCCAGACTACGATCACGTCCCATTCCACCCTTGAATAATCCCCCACCACTTCCATCAGCTCCTCCCCACTCTCTCGTCATCTCCTCGTCCTACTCCTCCTTCATTCTCCGTCTCCCTCCATTCCTGATTTTTTCTCGCTTCTCTCCGCGTCCTCCACTTTTTCTCTCGTTCTCCCGTATCTACATGTATCTATATATCCATCTCATACCACCCTTGAATTTCTTCCCTCCATCCTTTTTCTCCTCCTCCTCCTCCTCCTCCTCCTCCTTCGCCTCCTTTTCCTCCCCTTTCTTCTTTCCTTCCTCTCATCTTCGTCGCACTCCTGATTTTTATCTCCCTTCTTCACGTAGCGCGTACTCTTTTTCTCTCGTTAGGTATTCGACCTATCTACATATATATCTATGTAGAAATTCGTCTCACTCGTTGAGAGAGGTAGGTAGGTAGTAGGGGAGGTAAAAAATGCAGAGTGCAAGTGAGAGGATGACGATGGGGAAAAAGAGACGCGCGAACTCTACCCCGTCTTTGACTCCGCACTGCTCTCTGTGTTCTCTCAACACCCCCCCCCCCCCCCCTATCTCTCTCTCTCTTCACTCGTTTCCCCTTACCCCGCAATTTCTTCGTTGCCAGAACCTCGCGTCGCCCTTTCCAACCTCATCGCGACTGGGCTGTCACCGTTCTGACTCTGACACCCCCCCCCCCCCCCCCCCCTGTTCGTATGAGCTTCCCGCTTGCTACTTTCTCGTGCGAGAGAACCTCCGAAATCATCTCCCCCCCTCGACCCCTTCCATCTCGCTCGATCCATCCAAAGCCCCTTCACGCAACTCGTTCTCTCTTGCTAACCTACCTTACACTTTTGTATGCTTAAATTGGGTTGCGGTCTACTATCGTTGAGCGTTAACTGAATCCTTAATTACTATTCTGATTGCGTCGTCCTCTCGCGTGTGTCGAGTTATGACGACGTGAAAAGCAGAACGAGGGAGGAAGAGAACTGATTTTCTGCCGCATAAAAGGACCGGTTCGAGGAAAGGGCACGAGATTTCCGAAATTGCACGTGATACGGCAAATTACGGGACGCGCAGAAGGAATGAAAAAAATATATTTTGTTCACGATTTTTTACGATTTTACGATATAGTAATCGCGTATACATCGTCATTGTGATAATCTCGTCTGTCTCTTAATTAACACGAAAGTTATCAAGAAAATATTACGTTAGAATTGGATGAAAAGTACGAATTAAAAATGTTGTTAATTGACAAAGTCGAATAGACAATTAATTGAAAAGCATATCAAGCTAGTTCTCAATTCACATAACATTCCGTTCATTAACGTTAACATTAATTAATTAGAACTAGATCGAAATTTCGAATTCTAATCGTTCTTTTTATTGGATAAAACGTATTCGAATTTTTGCCATTATTAATTAAAAAAGCCATTTTTACGAGGTAGTCCTGGTTTCAAATAAAATGAGATTCATTCATGAAACACCGCGTGTAAAAAGTGTATAAAATTGTCGAGCAAATACCGTCGACCACCCGTCAACTACCTCGTCGACATTCGCACGTCGTAAGACGCTCCTACGTCCATCCGGATCGTCCCGTTCGAGAGAACCGAACGGCCTATTCTCGCGCCCTCTTTTAACTCGACTTTGTACTATAACCGCGCGCGAAACTTCCAGACAGATACGATTTTTTAATTCTCATTTTACTCGACCGACCTAACGTTTCTTTTTTCTTTTATTTTCCAACCCATAAAACTTGATCCAAATTTTGGGATCCATTGTGGTGGTGGAGCTGATATGGTGACGTTGCTAGTGGCAGTGAGAGGGGGGGGGGGAGATGAGATCGAACCGAACTATGTGGAAGATCGCTTCGCGAATTATCGCGAGGAATGGACGCGCCTCGAAGGCTTTCATGGCGCGCGGAGAACGGGAGAACGCGCACGAAAGTCTATCGGACTGTGTGGATATGAAGAGGCCACGCGAAGTGAAGCGTAACGCGAGAGAGAATCGGGTTTAGAGGAAGAGGAGCAAAGAGAGGATGCTGCCATTCTATATACGTATATACGAATATACCGGAGGATTTGTGTTTATACGATGCGTGTAGACGTGAGGATTGGACGAGGCCGAGCCAAGTGCTCCTGAGCGTTTCCTGTTGCTGTCGTACATGCCAGTATTGCCTATATACCGTGTAGATATATGCATATACTCGTATATGTACAGGACTCAAGTCCTGTATACCTATGTAAATGTAATCTAGGCACGCCTTTGCGAGCTTCTCTCCTCGTTAAAACACACGTACCTACACACATATGTATATAGGTGTAAAGTATAAAATTGATCGAGAGGACGCACTCGATAAATTGGCGAGTCGTACGCGCGTATGGAGTTGCACCTTATCAAACAAAATATGATTGGCACTACGTTTCGCTCGCGAATTCCCCTTTCGATCACAATCTTTTCCACTGGCTTGAACAAATCTACTCAAAAATGGTAAACAAAATCTAGTTCTTTTTTTCTATTTTTTTTCTAATTGGTTAATATTACATTAATTGCTACCAATCGTTTACACAGAATATAGTCGAAGCTCTTAAAAACAAAAAGCCTGATCTTATGCTCTCGTGCAATAATTCGCGTTACCATTATTCCGAGTTTCAAGCGAAATCCGAGAGGGTTTTTGAAAAGTGCCAAAAAAAAAGAAAAAAGTCACGTCTACCGATCAAAATCGCGTAACTGTCTCGGTTCGTAATGCGCACTCACGGACATCGCGCGTAGTTATTAACGTTCGTGTGTAAGAGCTGACATTTTCTTGGCTGTCGCGAGACTCTTACCGGAGATTATTACGGCGCGTGAGAGGGGTGACGAGACGCGAGAGACGCGAATTTTGGGCACGCCGGGTTCCCTCCTTGCGCGGATCTGGTTCCTTCTCGCTTCGGCTTCTTTTTTTTTCTTTTTTGGCCGGTCCGACGGGTCCGCCGGATCGAGAGACGTGCGTCATGGGATCACCGAGCGGTAGAGGGGGTGGGGGGGGGGTTGAGTATGGGCGATCGACAAGAGGGCGAGGGACGACGAGGAGTAGACGGCGGGAGGCGCGAAAGGGGGAGGGGGAGGACGAAGATCGGGTTAAGAGTGGAAAAATAAGGCGAGGGACGCGAAGGAGAAATGAGATACGAGCTTATAAAAGGATTCATAAGTGCGCGCGAATATTCTGTATCCTGGGTGTGCACGTGTTCGCATAATTCCGAGTGGCCTAATTTAGCGAAATGCGAGGATATTCGGCGTTTTTTCTTTTTCGTTGCGTGTTTATAATTTTCTAGTTTATAATATCGTTCGATCGATCGATGATGTGTCACTGGTATCTTTTTGGGTGATAAGTTTTAAAAGGGACTTTATTTTCGGATTATAATGTGAAATTTGTAGAAATATTAAAAAAATAAGATTACTAATGTTATGACGAATACGAGATTCGTTACATGAGATAAGACAAAGATTTGTACGATTGAAAATGTAGGCGATGAGATGAGTTGATTCGATGAAAAAAAGTTTTATACGATCGGAATTGCGTCGATGATCAATGTGGGTTTATATTTATTTAATAAAATATTAGATCGCAGGTACGATTAGCGCGTATTTTTAACGTATATCTATGGTATTTGAATTATTACCCAAGGTTCGGATTATCTTCTTCACATTGAAGCCATCGTATACTCGGCAAGGAGTTTAATGTTAAACGATAAATAATAATGCTAAGATTGTAATAACGAGTCATTGTAATCGAGTGGGAGTGTACAAAGCTGTAAGGCAATACGCGGAAATAAACGTCTATCCATCGACTCGGAACAGAATTGATCAAATATCGATAAATTTATAGTCGTGCGTGACGAAACAATTGTTCAATTATTATAACACAATAGTCTAATTTTATCTGATTTTATCGACATTTAATTAGGTGTGCCATATTTTTTTGCCCGAAATCAGATTGAACGGGCCCAAGCGAAGGAATATTTCGCATAATGAAAAATATCAAGAACATGCAAATATTTAGGGGAATTGTGCTTAAGATGACATACTCAGGTAAGATGACACAGGGCTTCTATCTGTTAAACTATACGTACCACAAGTTCCTAGACGACGTTTACATGTCGACTCACAGATGGTGTCACCACTCAAAACTTCAGTGACCGCTCGCTTGCGTTGTTTGGACATGGTGTGCAATGTTTTGATTTCGTCACTCAAAAATATTTTTGTGTTGAAAGTATTTCTGGCGATAAATTTGTATCAGGTACGTTTTTTGTTGTATCGATTACTTTGTTATGAACTGTGATTAATATGGACTATGAATATCGGAGAATTATTTAAGCAACCTCAAAGTTTTAAGTCGCAAAAGGCGATAAATATTGTCTACCTCGTGGGGTAAGATGACATATCAACCGTCGACTTAAGATGACATAGTATGTCATCTTACCCTCAAGTTCTCGACGTGTGAGAATACTTAAAAATGATGTTTTATTTACGTTTAGACTCAGATGCTAGACCTGCGAAAGATTTTCCTCAAAACGCTATTGATAATGATGATTCCGATGCGGCATGCCTTTATTGCAACGAATTATATAGCAAATCGAAGCCAGGAGATATTGGGTATGTTGCTAGTTGTGTAAGCAATGGTGCCACACTCTATGTGGTGGCGTTGCAGCAAGATCCAAAATGTTCAAGTGTGAATTGTGCACCGATAATTAGGTATGTCAACTTAGACTGATGTGTGTCAACTTACCCACTTGGAGATGATTGGTGTTTTTGTTATTTTATTTCTATTCTATCATTTTCTTTAGCGTCAAAATCATTTTATGTGTTCGTAAATAAACGTTTTTAATGTGTACCCTCAGATTTATTTTTTATCTCCTTTCAATAATCAAATATTTGCCTCCAAACAAAAAGTATGTCATCTTGAGCACAATTCCCCTACATCTCCGTGTCGATTTATAGACTCACTGTTCGATTAATTCGTTTCTCGATTGATTCTTTCCAAATCGTAAAAACGATTAATTCGACTTGTTCTAAAATATGTATAATTCAAACAAATTCGCGAAACAACTAACAAATAAATTAAAGAAAATTCGTTAAATATTAAAAAAAACAATCTTTCTCGATACAAACGAAAAATTTATTATTATCACGTTGTGCAAACACAGATTAGTCTGAAAGCAAATGAGGAACGTACGTCGAATTCATCCAATCCGATTTCTTCCTATCTTACGAATGAATCTTCTCGTCGCGTATTAATTTTCATTAGGTCGATGAAAAAAAAACGAAACGATAGAAATCTTTTCTTCTCATCAACCGCAATTTCTCCGACGTTCGGATGGAGCTATGCATCGTGCAAATATATGCCAGGCGGGTAATACGCAAAATAATAAAACGAGGAAACAATTGAGAAATGGGAATAATACGCGCATACGTAATCCATTTTGTGTTAACGAGAAACCGAGAAGAGATAAATACAGTAGGTAGCGCTTAATAGACTGTGGTGGTCATTTGTGCGGATTTCACGCGGTAATACGAGCACCGCCATATTTATATAAATATATATACCTAAACATACTCGACAACCTCCCGTGTATATTATTAAAGCTGTCGAGAAGCTGCGGTACTAAAGCTTCGTATAAGCTACACAGAAATTCACAACACGTAATACAACACACACACACACACACACACCCACACAGACATATGCATGAAAATGTATGAAATGTAGGAGAGAAGGTATGTACGAGCGTTTCGGACGTTCCTTTCTCTCTCTATCTCTCCCTCTCTCTTTCTCATCGTCGTCGCTAACTTTCAAATTGGTTTACGCCTCTTGTTTTACCTATTCTGTTTGCGGAAGCTATGACCCGAAATTCCCTCCGCTTGCTTGTGCTCTCTCAATCGTTTCATCCTATAACCACTTTTCTCTCTCTCTCTTAACTTTCCTCGCTTCTCTCGTATAAACCACCAACAGTTTTGCCCTAGTCCTATGGCTCCCGCCACACTTCTCTTTCCTTCCTCTCTTCAGCAACCTCCTCCGCCCCTCTGCGCCCCACCCCCTCCAACCACCGTTTTCCTCCGCACCCCCTCTACATACTATAAGCTGGGCTACATGCAACTATTGCTCCGTCGACCTGTTGCGCTTCATTCATTTTAGTACACTGATTCGCTACCTGACCCACGTCCCTTGGATGACGCACGCCCGTTTCCCACAGTAAACTCTCGTATACCATCTGTATATATATATATATTTATATGTATGGGTTCGTATATATATATATATGTAGATACTCCTCTCGTCCTTCTTGTCTACTTCGCCCTTTCTCGTTCATCGTTTTCACGTTGCCGAGCGGTCCATTCCACATGCCCTTCCATATTATACCTATAGACACGACGCCCTCGTGCTCTCGTGGCGAACTACGAAACTTTCGATACGACCGACTCAACGAGCCCGTAAAGTTCCCTTAAAGGGTCCTATGCGACAGACGTTGCGCGCATATATATACCACATGTGTGTGTGCCCATGGAAAAGTGTTAAGTGTCTGTGGTCCTATCGTATATATATATATATATATATATATATATATATATATATATATATATATATATATATATGTCGTTTTACATTCTAGAAGTTTGAATGAAACGGAGAGGGTGCGTAACGAGGGTTGAAAAGAACGTCGTCACTTTCACGATGTTACGAGGGAAGATATTACGAGTCGTGAATGGAATTATGAACGACGGTGTTAACTCGGAGAATTTCATTGTGATCGGGGAAGAAGAATCGTTCGAGAACAAATTTATAATTTGATCGATAATTAGCGACGGTTAAATAATTAAATTGACGATCGAATATTAATTGATTATTTTATTTTCAAATACTTGTCGATTAATTATTAATATCAATTTATTAAATTCCTTTACATTATTATAATTTGGGTATTGTGAATAATTAAATCCACGCAGACTCGAGGGTCGATTAGCATAGCCTCGCGTCCGCGCGACTTTTCGTCGTTTTCTAATATCAATTTTATAACGAATTAAATATTCGAACGGAAATTCAGCGGACTATTCGTATCGACGAAAATTCAATCAATTTTCTTTTTATCTCGATAACGCGATAGCGATTTTCGTATCCGCGATTGCCGAAACTTGATTTCGACGATGCTTTACACGAAACCGTCCTACGTTTTATTCCTACGTAAATATCTACACCATGGCTCTCTTTTCTGCCGATTACATCACGCGCATCGTAAGTTTTCCCCTGGTGACCCATAAATCATTCGGTAAACGTGCTGCCCCCTCGTGTCTCCAACACCAGCTTATTATACACGTAGAAAATTGTCGAAGGTACGGAAGAAGGGAGCGTGTTACTACGAGCATTACTATACGCACGAGGGTCTGTGTATACCCGCGCACCAATGTATACATTTCATATATAGGTATAGTTGGGTAAAACATAAAAGCGCGCAGGGGTCGTGTATGCACCACCGAGTGCACCGCTGCAGTATAAACTGGGCTTCGTCCGTGATTTGGGGCAACAGGTGTACACAATATACGCATGCATAATGCAAGCGCCCTCTTCACCCTCCATAACGTGTGTATACCTTTTCTCTCCCCTTCCGACTCCTCCTCCCCCACCCCTCCCACTCCTCACCGTTTCTCTTCCACCTTGCTCAACTTCCTCGGTACACTACCGTGTGCTACCGCGTATCCTCGTTGCACACGTGCGCAACTCTTGTACCACTCGACGTATAATATCCGCGTGGAAAGACCACACGGTGGGGATGAAAGGTCCGACGGACTAACGCACGGGATATACGTTGCGAGGACACCCACACCAAATCACTGTTATTAAATTTACATATTCGAGGTAAGCGCGAGAGGGAGGGATAGATAGATAGAGAGGGAGAGAGAGGAGAATGCGCGAATTAAGCTATTTGTTTGCTAATTTCATTCCGACTTTAACACCGGCTCTTCTCGCTACCGGTACGCGCCACGAGAATTTCGTTGGGTAATATACGTTCTATGTTGCATATGCATGTATTATTATATATTATTATTTTATATATATATATTGTACGTATATATGAGAAAGGAGGGCACGGAATTTTCGTGCTACATATAACGTGATATCATCGTTTATAAATTATAATTTAAGATTATATATACGTGAATATTAGGGGTTGAAAAAAGTATCAAGGATTTTTTTGTAAAGGCCGTTGCTCATCGAGGATTCTTATATTTTTATCACGGAACAATTATTTTCGCATTTCTTCAATAATTATAATTCCAAATTTTTTTTTTTCGTATATATTGTTTCTAGGAAAATTTGTTTCGTTTTTTTTCGCTCCTTCACAATCGATTTATGTAGCGACACGGCCTAACGATATACGAATTTCGAAAAGGACCGTTTTCAGGCGTTTTTTTAACGAATCTGAATGAGCAACGTGATTGCAAAAAAAACACTTTGAACAGACCTGTAAGTTTTTTTTTAAATATGCCACCTTCGATATTAATGAATAAATTCAACGACGAATACATGAATGATCTTTTCTTCGTATATCGTGTATACGTGGAATATAAAAAAAGTATATTTATATGTGCATACATACATTTTATTCTACATACCTTTGTTTTTGAATTATGGTTGAAAATGTTTTTAAATGTACGTGCCAATTTAATCTTATATATATATATATATATATATATATATATATATGTAGTACGTATATTTTGCTTACGTTTCATTATCGAGCACTTTATTGCTTACTCAAACAGTCGTATTAACGCGCTGCGAGCGCTCTCGATAAGTAATTCTCGAAGTTTGTATTATAAAATATCAACGATCCGCGAATAACCTCTCCCCGTACAAGACAGACGAGGAATAATAATAAGAAATGCGAGCGTTGCGGGATGTTGTGTCGTATAATTCACACAACGTGCGCTATGCCGAAAGCAGGAGGGCGAGCGAGAGAGAGAGAGAGAGAGAGAGAGAGAGAGAGAGAGAGAGAGAGAGAGAGAGAGAGAGAAAATACAAATTATCATCGGAGCGCAATCATCCTGCGCCTTTGAACGCTGCGTGGTATTAATTATTACTCTCGAGTTTAATGAAATAAGATTGTCAGACATCTCGTTTCCGTAGCTTCTTGAATAACGCTTTTTCTTCGTCTCGCGTGAGTGGAGGGAGAAAAGAAAAATCGGACTGGAAAATACGTCAGGCGATACGTCAATTTCTTTACACTCAGCGATCGAACCGGAAGTGTGGCCTTGTAAAAAAATGGCAATGTATTTTACGTGTGCACGATACTTGGAATCGTTAAATGATCCAGGAAAACAATTATTTTTTGACCGTATTAATTATCATGCAACTATATAAAGAAATTTTTTTAGAATTTCAATTTGTATTTATCGTATGAAAGAAAATTTGGTGACGAACAAGAAATATTTTGACAAATAATGCTTCGTTGAAAACAATATTTATTTTCTCGTTACATTTATTATTGCTCGAGAAATTTTGTTTCACAGATGTAAAGGCACTCGCAAATTTACAAATGTTTTATAGGTAATTAATCACGAGTAATCAAGTACCTTGTCGGGTTTCCAATATTTATTCCTGAAATTTAATTTTCTTTCATCTTTCGTTACTGCAACATTAGATGCACTTTTTTCACGATATAAACCGTTTTTTAGGTTTCATACGGTCGAAATGAATGAATTCATTTATTTACTTATGTGACAAAAGAAATAATCGTTAACGTAGAGAAATAAATAAATGTATATTCATTTATTTGTATGACATTTGACAGAGGAAGTAATACGCGTACGTCCATAGATAAAAATGAATGAAGGTTTGTTTGTCTCGTATTTGTTTCGTATACCATTCATCCGATTGCAATGAAAATTTGGTGAGTCGTAGTGCGCACGCCCGCGAAGGTTTCTGAATTAGTAGAATAATTTTATATACATAAAGAAACGCATACGGGACAAGAAAATAAAAATTCATTTATTCATATACATATAATTAATTTGACATTTGCTGTCAAATGAAGTATGCCACCGAAATGAAAAGCGAAATGAAACACACTCATTTGTTTAAACCACTCGATTCACAGAGATTATATATATATATATATATTAAGAAATGAGTGTGTTTTACGTCGCTTTTCGTTTTGGTCAATCTACACCTCCAGGGAGACTAGAGGAAAGGAGTGTTAACTCCCATATGAATGGGGAAGAAAAAGTATCACATAATGTTTCACGTTGAAGGGTTACAGATTTCGCCACTCGTGTCGCCTAAGCGCTAATATATAACTGACCAATAGCAATAGGTAGCAGCAGCCAACCGCCTGTTTTGACATTTCGGCTATATCAATTATTACATATTATATACAGTATAGTTTATACTGTTTATACGAATGGCCCAGACGTGGTGTCACAAAAAAATTAATAACAAAGAGGTAGGTCTAAATCAATTATTATTATTTATAAAAACTATGTCTTTCCAGTGTACCGATGAATTAAAAAACTTAACCTATTTTAATTGTCTTTGGAGATCTTGTTTTTTTAATTGATTGAACCCAATTTTCTTAATTCTTATTCGATTTTTACAATTATTTTTGCATGTCAGATTTTTACACGTGTTTATTACCGAGGAGCATTCAAGATTTTATTATTGCATGTTTTAGCCTCGTGAATTGTAGCAGCCGGCCTGGGGAAAATATGTATTATTGCAAACTGCGAAAGCGGTCTTGCAAAGGACAAATTAAAACGTACAAAGTTCAAATTTAACATCCAATTTGACACACTACATACAATTTTAGAAAAGGTGTCAATGATAAAGGAGTTGCTGATGGTTGGCTGCATCGAGCACAAAAAGGATACCGCCCTTAAAATACTTGACTTTTATATGGTAATGAGAGGGCATTTTCTGAGCAATTCCTACAATGAAAATAATAACACCAGTCGCCAAAGGACAAGAAATTATCGCAAACGCGCCAAATTATCATAATTGGTATATTTTTATAAGGTTTAAAATATACCTATTTATAATAGAAATTTCTTATTATTTCTTAATAGATATTGGAAATATTATTATAGTTCTGATATAATCGTATTCTCTCATCTTTTTAACTCGTACATTATGCATTCATACACGTTACTAAAATCAATTGAGAACTTTATATATTTTAATTTACCCGGATAATAACTGCATCGCCTCGCCACTATCATGCATTGATAAAAATACATCTATTGACAAGTGTTTGTAGATTCTGTACAGATTCAGGTTATGTTGCTCTGGTCGTTTGTTTACTCGGAATATCACGCCTGCTCGCTCCCCACGATTGGTCAGTTACCAGCGCCGACAGGGCCATTAAATGTACATACTTTTGTGACGCTTTTTAGATCGGAGTTGACCCTCCTTTCCTCTAGTCTCCCTGTACACCTCAATCAACGAAAAAAATACAAGCTTCAGAATCGGGCGAGCAACGAGAAGCAAGACTAGAAACCGTTGGAGTACGTACGACGTATGAACTTGTGTAAAATAACAGCAATGACAGACGAATTGATTAACAAAAATTTTGAAAATATTGCACATAATTGCAAAGATCATTAGTGGTTAAGTGAACGTGCTTATTAGCAGCAAGAAATATAGATGTGAATTATATACATTTCACGATTCAAAACAAAATACCAGGAGAAGCTAAAACGTTCAAGTCGATTGATACTTTAATGAATCAAGAAGAAATTGTTAATTATCCAACTGAATTCTTGAATTCACTTGATTCACCAGGCACATCGCCACACGTTTTAACATTGAAAATTGGCGTGCCTATCATTCTTCTACGAAACATCAATTCACCACGACTTTGCAACCGTACCAGGATTTCAGTGAAAAATATGATGAACAATATCATCGAAGCTACAATTAAAAATGGAAAGTTTAAAGGAAAAGATGTACTATTGCCACGTATTCCAATGATACCAACAGATATGCCATTCAAATTCAAACTCGTATTTGCAATGACCATTAATAAAGCACAGAAACAATAGCTACAAGTGTGTGGATTAAATTTAAAAAATCCATGCTTTACACATGGACACCTATATGTGTCCTGCTCGTGCGTAGAAAAATCTTCTAATTTATTTATATACGCACAAGATCGTAAAACAAAATATTGTGTATCTAAAAGCACTCGAATAATCACAATTAAACAAAAATTCTTTCATTGACATTCGCTGTAAAATAAATTATGACACAAAAACGGCATTGCAACACATGTCGGATACGACTAGTACCTATAACATAAAAAGAATTAAAAATATTGAATAAATAAACGAACGTTTATTTATTTATTTAATTATTATTTTCGTTATTTTTGTTTGTTTTGTTATTTATATATACATACTTTTGATCAATTTCCTATAATTGGGTTGTATGTACCCTGAAGCTTCGTACGTCTCAAATATAAGAGAAAAGAACGAACGCCTTCAGGTTCGATGGCTATAGAACAAAAGTACGATATTACAGCCACGTGACACACCGTGCAGGCAACTCGCGAGTTCGCCGAGTGCTGGTCCCCCCCCCCCCCCCTCTCTGTCTCTCTCTCACTCACTCACTCTCTCGCACGCTCGTGGATAATTAAAACTTTGTCCGAGTAAAGATAGTTTGGCCCGGCGCCCGAGCGCCGTTCCTTCTGCGTTATTCCACCGCTCACTCCGTTCTCTCCTCCCTCTGAGACTGATGTATCACGGCCAGGAGCAACGCACACTGAAGAGCGAAGACTCTCTTTTCTCCTGTGCTGCTTTTTTTTCTCGGATTTTTTCTTTTTCTTTCTTTTCTCTTTTTTAATTCTCAATAGAATTTTTTTCTCGTCTCGTCTCTGCTCCCTTTCTCTATCCTCACCTTTGGCGAACTCGCGGTTGGACCGTCAGCCTCTGCCAAACCCCGAATGAAAAAAAAGGAACGCGCGTCGTTCAACGTGTGTGTTCGATGCTTTGAATCGTGAACACTGCTCGCGTTTCTGTTCCCTTCGTTATATATATACGTCTATAGTTTTTTACTTGTATGCGTCAATGCATATATATAACATGGCGTAATACCTATATATTTGTAAAGGAGCTAATACATGCGAGTGATTTTAAACCCAGGCTATGGTGAAAAACCATTTAATTTGCGAACTAGTCGAGGTTTGCAATAGTGTAAGGGACTTTAAACAAAATTAGCAAAGGGGTTTTTCATTAAAAAAACAACAACAACGACAATTTGGCATTTTTTGAGTTTTGTCATTGGTCAAAATCTTTTTAATTTTCCCATTTTTTTATTACTAAAGATTTTAATATTAAAAATATATTTAAAAATAGAATTTTTTAATCGTATATCGTTTAAATTTTATCATTTTACTTTACTATTGCTTGAGTATAATAAAAATATAAAGAAACTAAACAAGATAAGTAAAAGAGGAAAGAAGTTCGATCGAGCAAAGTTCACGGTGCATAAACCATTGCCAAATGTTTTTTGGTCGACGGACAAACGACGTTTCTATATAAAAGCTCGTTCGGGGTTGGAGAGTTCGCGAAAAGCCCGCGCGAGAGATCTAAACTAAAACGAGGAGAGACGCGCACGACCATGGCCGTGTAAACCCTCGCGTTTTCTTGCGAGCCGCGCGAACCTCGAACTTCGACAGAGATCTTTTCGTTACTTTTATTTTTTTCTTCTCCGTATCGGATCGGAAATCGGCATTTCTCGGTGTACGATAAAAATACGGCGCAAACGCATTCGAAAGAGATGTCGAGACTTCTAACGACGTTTGTCCCACATTCGTCGAGATGCTCTTCTGCAGTGAGCAAATTCCGAGAGCTCTCCGAACGCGTTAAACTATTTCCTCAGGATTCCCGCGTAGGCAAACCTCTCGAAGGCTGCGTATAAGGGGCGTTTTATGCGAAATCGACAATTTTTATTACATTTTTTTCTTCATTTTATTTCCCAATCGTTAAAACAATATCTTGTCTTTTACGGACGAAAATATACAATTTGTCAAAATTACCATCATCATGATTTTTTAGCACATTTCGTAAAAATAAAATTATAACGTCGAACATTATTTTCTTGGACGAATATGAAACTTATTTTCTAACATAACTTTTATTCACATTTGCATTGATTATTTGATACTTCGCTGTATAAATTTGATTGATTTTTGTTGAAGTACAAAGTTAAATTCACAATTTAATCTTAATTTCGCTATGTATCTCTCTGATACGAGTCGAAATGAAAGATCAGTTTAGATTAGCATCGAATGCTTACGAAAAAAACGTATCTAAATTATTGAAATATTTATATTACAACTTTCTTTTATTTACTTCGATTTATTAGTGTATTTAAGTACGTGTTGACTTTTCAGTCGAGACCCAAGTCAGGAATTAAGTTTGAATTCCGTCCGTCGGTTCGACGTGGAATGCCCCATGTATATTATTGTATACAGCTACTGTATTTTGCCGTTCATTTTTCCGCGCGGTTTACGACTCGTCTGAAACATCTCAAAAGTGTTACTGCGCCTCTGGACCGTTATGAGGGAATCCTACGAAGCTCGCGAGATCTCGTTCGCGAGTTGAATCGCGGCTACTAGTTGAAATATATATGAGTATATATATATATATATATTGCTTTTATAAATATCTTCTCGTACCGAAAGTCCTGCGTGTCCATTTATCCATGTATATTCGTTCCGATAACGCGCTTACTCGCGATACCACTACTATAAATCCGCTACTTCATGCTGTTGATGAAATATCAGATTACGACTTTTCTCGGTCGTTTATTATTTATTTATTTTTTCTAATTATTTGAACGGACGACGTGTGCCAATAGCGGGGAGCCCGATCACCGAGATTAGACATCGGGAGCGAAGGAGAGAGGAGTGGCTTCCGGCTTACTCGACATCCGCGCTTATTTATCATCTCCCCTATAATACAGCAATTTTTTTATTTTCTCTTGGTAAAATAATCAATCATCGATCGATACGCTTCGTTCCAACGAATTCCGATGGATCGTTAAAGTTTCAATTTTGAGTTATTTTTCTCTTTTAACGAGCATATTATTTATTATCGACGAGGGGTTGTTTCTTCAAATTTTCATAGTGACGAAATTTATTGATCGAGTTGATTAAGTTGCCTGTGATATAAAAAAAAGACGAGGCTCGATCTCTCGTTTAGCTCTCGATAAGAAAAACATTCGCGCCCCGACGAGCGAATCGAAAAGAATAAAGAGAACGCGCTGAAACTACAAGAGCAAATAAACGACGAAGATTCCTGCGATCTCACTTTAATAACAAGCGTAATACTTTTGTGTAATTGTGGCCTCGAGCAAAGCCGGCGGAGCACGCACGATTCTCACACAGGGTGAATATATATCTATACAGGGAGAGGTATATTCTCGAAGTTCGCGCCCCGTCTCGCGTATATATCTATCTATGTAACGTGTACTTGAATTTAGCGGGCCCGTTTTCTCGCGCCGTCGCCGCCACTGTCGATCTGGAGAGAGAGTTTATAATTAACTTCTCGTAGAAAATGAGAAAGTGCATACGCGGCATATAGGAAGCTATATTCAGCCCCCTTGTCGTAGTTCGATAAGCGACTTGCGTACGTTTAAAATATGTTACGAGTTTGCAATTTTTGAACGTCTTTCCCCGTAAACTTTGTGAAAATTTCACTTTTCGTTGTATCACGAGTGTCCAACAGAAAAAATCATAAGTTTCTCGTATCAACGACACGAATGAAATAATTGTGTGGATGCAAAATTAAATAATTCTATATCTTTTATTAAAAGTTTTTTCATTATTTAATTTTATTATCATAAATATTACTTGTACACAATCTGTGATTTCACAAGATAATTACGAAAAATGATTACAAAAATGCTTTCATTTATCGATAAAAAATAACAACCCCAATTATCTCGATAATTATTCATTATAAAATCACTCGAATTACATCTTTTTATAAAATTAAAACAAAAACAATAACTATCATAGGTAAACGATCGATTCAAACGTAGACTTCCAATTCACATGGTATGAATCTTGGTTGACATAGCGGACGGGCCCAGGGGCACGTATCCTCATAGTCGTATCGTAACGCGTACAGTTAACCGAACAAGCTCACCAGAATTGCGTACATATAAAATCCAAGTAGAGTTAAACAGGCGCTCTCTACTATACATACATACAGGGCGATTTTCCTAAGGTATAGCACCATTTATTCTGGGGTAGATGGGACCATTACAAACAAAAGTTGCAAATAAACATTAGGGATATTTTTTATAGTTTACGAGATATCAATTTTTGAAGTTTGTCCAATCAGATCGCGCCGAGAAGCGTTGGAGCCGCCCACTCTCCGCCCTAGCCGTAGATATAGCACAGTTTAGAGCGTTACATTTGGGATCGCAAAATTCAGAGCAGTCAATTATTATTATTTTATTACGCAGTCATTTTTATTTGGCGCGCTCTGCAAAATTCAGAGCAGTCAATGCCCGACAAATAAAAATGACTGCGGAATAAAATAATAATAATTGACTGCTCTGAATTTTGCAATCCCAAATGTAACGCCCTAAACTGTGCTATATCTACGGCTAGGACGGAGAGTGGGCGGCTCCAACGCTTCTCGGCGCGCTCTGATTCGATCAACTTTAAATATTCATATCTCGTAAACTATTAAAAATATCCCTAATGTTTATTTGCAACTTTTGTTTGTAATGGTCCCATCTACCCCAGAATAAACGGTGCTATACCTTAGGAAAATCGCCCTGTATATATAAATTGATATACCCTGGATGAAAGCAACGGGACGCTCGACGGCCCGGTGAGCTCGGGATTTCGCGATAGACGATGGCAGTGAGCTTGACCGAGTGGCGCTTGGCGAGGCCGGCCGACGCCCTTCCTCGGCGTCTTTGCCGCTCGACGACGACGACGACGAGATCGCTCGTTCGTTCGCTCTTTTTCTTCCTCGGCTAGTTCATTCCCTATCTATATCTACGTAGACCACATCTACATACATATAGGACATGTATTAACTTCATATAATATGTATATCCATGTATAGTTAGAGACACACACGCGCGCACATGTACATATACATATATGTAGATATATGTAGATATGGCGCGGGTCTCTCGCGTTTTTTTTACGCAAACCGTTGCTACCGCCACCCTCTCACCATTCGCCTCGATCCCTCTCCTCTCTTTTTCCTCTTCCTCCTCGTTCGTTGCTTTGCAACTCCATTGCCTGATCAGCAGCGAGCGAGGCTCTCTCGTGGCTCCGGCCAAGGCAACTAACCACCACACCTGCATAGATTTTTTTCCTATTCGCGATCGCTCTCGCACCGGTCAACCCGCACGGCAGGTACACCTCCATGCGCTATATTCTACATATATAGATGAAGATTATACATATATATATATATATACATATATATTCGAGCCTTGGGTACGTACACGCATACATATATGTAGGTACATGGCTCGAGTAGATATATATCGCGTATGGTGGAAGCAGCTGCGCCGGGCGCCCAATGCCCGCCGAACGCTCTGTACCTATGCGGCGAGAGAGGATCGGCACACCGAGTTCCTCCCATCGCGAGTGAAAGAACCTCCGAGAGGTTCTGCTCGCGTTTTTTTGTCTTTCATCCTTCCACCTCTTCCTTCTTCTCTTTCCCTTTTTTTAACTTTTTATTCGTACACCTAGAGCATAGTCAGAACTCGCGTAAATTTACGATTTTTTCCTTGCGGAAATTTAAATTGGAAGGAAGTTATGCGAGAGAATGTATCGAACGATGGATATATTAGGTCCCCATGAACAACCCCGTTAATATTCGGCAATTTTGAAAATGCTAGGTGGAATTTTATTTAAATACATTTTTTTTCAAATATCCTTTCTATTTTTATCGATAAAGAATATAAAAATAATTCTTGCCGGGTCCTTGTCGCTCGACGCGTTTTCGTGATTTTTTTCCGCGAGGAAAAAAAAGTCGCGACCGTTGCCAGGTTCCGAAGCTTTTTTTTCCTGTCTCGAGCGATATGACGAGGAAGCCGCGCACGCTCTCTACCTCGACGCAGGATGTATATATCCACACACACACACACACCCACACACCCTGACGATGAATATATGTATATATACATGTTTGTTAGTCATACTTTTCCAGAGCTTACAATTTAAACATAAGTGTCGTAATTCACAGGTGATAAAAACTCGCCGCGTTTCCTTCCCCCCCCCCCCCCCCCTCCTTCCCATTTCGGTCATTACTACGTATAATATTCATACGGTATACTTCTTTTTCTATTTCATACTTCGGTGGCAATTATACTTGTGCCAACACGTCGAAGTGGCGTATAATTTAGTACGAAAGTATATCCTGATTTTTATGCATAGATGGACGATACAGAGTCTCGTGTTCGTATGCATATCCATCAAATCGTTGGAAAAGTGAACGCCTTAGCGCCATTCCTTTCCGCAACTCGCTGATTCCCCGCACCTTTTACGCTCTATCGACTCGTGTACAATTTTGTATTTAGTACCTTGGTGCTATAAGACAGACATCAAAGTGAAAACTTTCGCGCCGAGTTGTCGTCGCTAAATTCTTGGTGTGGTCCTCGATGAAAATTAAATAAACTATATATATATATATATTTAAAAGTAATATATAAATTTATTCAAATATAATATAATATGATATATTTAGCAATAATTTTATCATTAAAATTAATATGTTCATGTCACATATGTATAAACGCCGTGTACTATTATATTATTATAAAAATAATAATATAACTCGTATTTTTCAATAAATTATCACTCGAAATCAATTCTCCCATTTGAAATCTCAAAATATACAAACAAACAAAAAAGAAAACGGAAAGAAAAAATAGAAATTCCGTCTTCTTCTTTTTACGAAAATAGGCCGTGACCAGATGCTATGAGGAGACTCCGGTAGCAATATATTCCTGCGATAATTCGCACCAGAGCTCTAGCTAGATGTGTACCGTACCCAACTATCGCATTTCTGGTCTACTATACACACACACACACACACACACACACACACACGTATATATACGTAGTAAAGCAAAGCTTCGCTTCGCCCGTACATGTATTTATTTTCTTTCCTTCCTGGCAATAATGTTTTTTTACCTCACCCCTGCCCCCCTCCTCCTCCTCACCTCACCACCACCGCTCCTCCTTCTCCTTCACTTTTTTCGATCTTTTCTTCTCTTTTCTATACTTCCCGCGTTCGACCGATACCTCGGGCATACACCCCCCTCCCCCTCCGCGCCCCTGTTCCCCTTAGCCCCCTTCCACACGGTATCCGCGTCTCTTTTTTTTCACCTCTTCTCTAACGCTCGCTCGCTCCACTCGTCCGGGATAATCAACTTTTTTGTGCTGGCCTCTCTGGTGCAAGTAACCGTTGTAATTAGTATCTATCCCCGGGTTCGACGCCGGGCCTAGAGACTCCGTGTACCGGGTAGTCGCCTCCTGTACAGAGGGAGACCCTCTTATACATACTTTATACGAGCTCGTGCATCGCGCAGATCCGGACGAGGCTTATTGTTAGATACACGAGCGAGTGAAAATCACAAAGTAGCAAAATGTCGAGGCTCGATTCGTCACGAGGGTGAGGCAGGCAACAAAATTCAATGAAAAATAAAAAACTAAAAACAGTGATTTATCTTTTTACGAAGATTTGGCAAATTTTTGTCATATTTTAAATCAAATTTTTTTTTCGTTTTTTCCCCGTATTTTTTTTTTCATTGCTTTTTTCAACTTTGCGGCCCTTATGTTATTTTTTTTTTCGCGGACGAAACTCGCAGTACACGTCGGAGACGAAAAAAGAATCGCGCGATCTAACACTCCGTGTTATCCGCCAGCCCTACTCTAGCAGTGATGTTTCTGACGTTGATAAAAATCGAAGGTATTATAGGTATATATATGTATATATATAGAGAGAGAGAGAGAAAGAGAGAGGACATGCTCGAGTTCGAATACAAGATCTCGTTTTTCGAACGACCCGAGAGATGGCACTGCCTGATGCGTTAGACGTCGAGAACGAGGGGTATATACATATATATATATATATATATATATGACAACGCGAGGGTTCCACTATCTTAGAGAATATCGCCCAGTTGAAACGAGTCGAGAAGGGACGATAGAAAGAGTTGCGTTGACCGACCCCCAGAATATTTCAAAATAAAAGTTAATTAATGCTCCAATTATTCCAAAACGTTACTCTTTAAATACCATTTCAAAGTAAGGCTAAATAAATCAAGTTAAGAAATTGATTGAAAACAATAATTAATCCAAAATATTCCATCGTATGAAAAAATGTAAATAGTTGATAATTATTTTTTCTATAAGTTGAAAACGATTCGAAATAATTATTTATTAATAATTTAACAAAGGATTATTCGAAAAACTTTCATTTTACAATATCAACGTAATTATTTCATTTGAAAATAATGTTTTATGCGTGCGCGAGAGAGAGAAAAGGGCTTGATGTTCGTTTCACGTCCCGTCCCAGGGTCTATGTGTATTATAAAGTATATATATATATACTTTATATATATATATATATATAAACTTTTGCACACACGCGTGATCAACAGGCGTCGGCATGTCGGACGTCGCCGGACGAGCCTCCGATTTATCGTGAACGCGAGATATTGCAAGCGAGAGCAAGAGGGAGCGAAAGATGAGAGGCTGGCGTAGCCAACCTTGCCCCCTCGCCGCGTCCTCAGCCTCAACTTCACTGGATCTGGCTACGAGGCGTGCGAAGATGTTGCACCGACTACGCGCGCGATCAGATATCGAGGTTTTAATGCCGCTGCTGCGGTCGACGCGCACGCACTCACTCACGCGTACTATATACCCGATCTTATATACATATATATACACATATATATGCCTTAACATGTCGCGGGGAGCGCGATGCGTGAGCAAAACTTGCATCGGAGATCGCGAGCTCTACACGCCTTTTATATCCAGAATATTTCACAGCGGGTACACACAACATCGGATCATCCGATTAAATTCTGTACACATCGTACACACTCTACTTTCACGTAAGTATCTACACATACACTTGCCGTTATTTCGCGTATTTTATTACACGCGTACGTCGATGTGTAAAGGTACACGATTTTCTTAACGAGCTGAAAAATCGTCTACTTACGATATTCGCTCTTTAATCACCGAATAGATTTTTTTTTATATAATTAATATTCTTTATTTTTTTTTAGTTTTGTCCCTGCGTTGGGGTCTTTTTGTTACTTAATTATAAACGGTGTAACAATAATAATATGATTTTCGTGACAATCGTTCATCCGAGGATCGTTGACTTCTTAATCAATAAATAGCATTTTTTAAATGTTCGTTACATCGTTTTTTGAATTTTAACCTTTTATCTAGATTTTCGTTGAGTCAAACAAAAATGTTGTATTCAGATTGATTTTTGAAAAAAATTCTATATATGGCGAAATACATGTTTAATTATTAAGATTATTAATTATTGACATTCTCGTTGCGTGGAATATTGATTTATTTCGATCGATAGAATTAAATTTGGCTAAAAGAAAATATGGTAATTACTCATTAAATACGTAATTTATTAATTTGTTTAATTTGATTTGATTTTTTGATCGACAAACATTTTCCTAAATGTTCGAAGACTCGATTAATATCAATGAGAAATCTAACTTTGATGAAGTTAAAGATACGCATTCTCAAAGGAACGCGGTTCAAACTGAACGCGCTTATTTTTTTTCTCATACACCGTCGCGTAAGTTCAATATCGGGATCGACTTTATACCGGTAAATCGAATTTTCATGGCTTGTCCGCTTCGCCAAGCGATAGAAAAAGGCCGAGGTCTCTCTCGTAAGGGAACAAAATAAACATTTTTATGTTTCCGCACATTTACGTGGAGCACTTCTCGTGCAACAGTCGTATATAAAAGTCTAATTTTTTATGAGGGTAAGTACGGATATACGTACAGACAGTGCATATCTGAAACGTAAGGAACAGACGAGCATGTATTGGAATGTACGAGCAGTCTATCAGCAACGAGTATTTTTCGTCGAACACAAGTTTTTCCTCGAGTCGCTCTTTGCATGTACACATCAATACATACGCTCAATCACTTCACTCATGTGGGTTGCACGCGGTTTCTATAGTTGATGAGCAAGCACAAGAAGTGGCAAGAGCATCGGATATATCTACGTGTTTGCTCTTATCCCACTAAAGTGGGGGAAAATGGCCCATCTTGTCTTAGATGCTAAAGTGGGTTAATATGGTCCACCTAAAATGGAGCCTACAATCTACTGGGTTTTCGAACAATTACGCTGCTGGAGAAATTAACCCAATTTGCTCACATTTATTTTCATCCGCCATTAAGACTTCAAATTTTGCAGCCGTAAAAAAATTGTTCTAAATTATCGTTCGATTTTTTATCCTACCATCAAGTAGCCAGATTTTATTAAATATAAAAAGCAAAAATCTTACCTACCCTTTTAGTTCAATGTGAACAATTCCTATGTTCGTAAATTCATTATCGATGAATATTCTTTCGATCGTGGTTAATTTTTGTTCATAATCGCATAGTGATAATGATTTTTGAACCATTTCAAACAAGTTAGCGACTCATGTGGTCTATATCGACCACTGGAACGAAAGATGTGAAAAAAAGAAAATAAACACCGCAAAACAGGAGCTCTAAAAAAACAATAAATAAAATTTATTAACAATATTCGGTTTAAAAAATTTAATAAAAAATTATGGATTTCTTTTTGAATAAATTTACATTCGAATTCTATTCCGACGGTAGATGTGCGGGCAAAAATATCTCCAGTGGTCCATATTACCCCACTTTTACCCTATACTACACAGCGATGTGTGGAGCAGTGGCGTGAATGCGCTCCTCTCTTCGGGATGACCGATCGTATCGGCTTTTTTTTCTCAACGGGCGTTTCGTCCGAGCTCGCCCGGACCCGGGCGCACCGATCAGACAGCCACGTCCCGGTCGCAGGGGGCTCTGCATTCTCTATCTCTCTCTCACCCTCTCCTCTCCCTCTCCTTCCCTCTCTCGCCACTTTTCTTTTTCTCTCTTATTTCTTTCTTTCTCTCCCTCTCCTCGTTGTATTCCACACACTATATCCTCATCGGAGAGAAGAGCGCGGATAATGATCGAATACCCGCTTACCTGTCCGTATGCGTTCTATCGTCCGCCCGTTTCTCCTCGTCTCTCCGCCTCGAGACACGAGCACTCTTTCGCCTGACCATGGTCAAATTCTCGAAAAGCAGGTTTACATCTTCATTCGGTTAATTTGTCATTCTTCGTTTAGTAAACAAAATAGCGAATCTTCGATTATTCGTAGAGAAATTCTTATTTTAGTACAAAGTCGCAATCTTAATGCGATCTTTATGAATTAAAAATGATAACGAAATGGTAAGTTTCTTTAAATTCATTTGAAGGAGTTCGGATGAAAAAAGCTCAATTCTGAATAATTGAGCTCAAATTTTTATTATAAAATTTCTTGTATTTATTATTCAGTAAATTAAGGTAATATTAATTGAACGCTGATCACAGCGAGAGCTTCAATAATATCATCTTTGATAAACCGCCCCCCAATCGATAAATCGATTTTTCTATAATTTATTGATTCTTTTGATTAACTATTTATCTCATAATGCAAATAAATTGAATTCGAGTTAAAGGAAATTCTGTCTTAAACCAAATCGATCGTTTTTCGACAGCTATCGTATCGTTCGACTAACCTACCGGCGAATTTGTGCAACAATTATTGTTATAAACACAAAAAAAACAATTTATTAAAAAAATGACGCATTTCGATTCCCATTAAATGAAAATCAATCGTATTTAAATATAAAATGAATTGTATCGAAATAAAAAATAACGTCGACCCTTTTCGGTCTTTCTCTCGTTGTAGCAAAGACCTCGCTCCTGGAATTTCCACATTACATATCTGTACACGTGAAGTCGCTCTACTGCAGTTTCTATAATTTACGCCCGAGAGCTCTCCGTAGCCCGAAAGAGAAAGAGGGAGAAAGAGCGAGAGGGAGCGCCGAAAAGGCTGAACTCGCGCAGTCATTAGCGTCCGTGGTGGATCCGGTGATTACGACGCTCGCGACACTGCTCTATACCGTTCTTCTTCGTCTCCTCACTCCCTCGCGTCTTCTTTTTTGCCCTCTTGTCTTTTTTTACTCTTTTCCTTCCTTTTTTTCACTCTCTTTTCGCCCACTCTCTTCGAGAGCGCGGGCAAAATGATCTCGCCCGTTGAAACACGGACTTGTGCCGTGCGGAACGGGTTGCTATGGACTTTGGCGCTGTATTACCAGCGAGACTCGTAGGGTACTAGTGGTAGAAAACGCGCTACTGCAGTACGTGCGTTACAGTCGCACACACCGTCTAGATGACTGATGGGGACAGTTGTTGCGTCCGCTCGCTGTTGCCAAGAATATATCCTCTCCTTACCCTCTACCCCGTTTTTCCCATATCGCATTCGAGATATATATATGTAGGTATTCCCTTTTATCTTCGTCTCTCCTTCTCTTCGTTCTTTCGGCATTTTCGTTCCCTTCCCTTAACAACGTTTCTTGGTCTTTCTCTCGCTTTCTGCTTATTTCTCGTTGCTTTCTATCGCAGCCTTTGTCAACTCGTTTCTCGTACGATATACACATTTTTTTATTATCGTCGATCGCTTCTCGTTCCGATAATTATGGATAAAAATCAATTTCACATTCATTCCGAATGTAGGAAACATACAAATTTCTCAAATGTCGCCAATGCGATAAAATTGGAGGGTTTTTTTAACATTAATAACGTTAGATCGTTCCATTTATTTAATCAGCCTTAATTAAAATTGCAAAATGATTCATGAGAACAGTAAAGCAATCGACACTTGGCTCAATTCTTTTTTCACCTAATTGTCCGCTAATTAATCATATAATTGTCGTAGAAAGGGACAACAAATTTCTTCTCGGCTCTCTTCTTTCTCATTCATGCGTCGATGACTGATCCATCCATCTGGCACCTCGTTTGCTCGCTTCGCGTCTCCCGGACAACTTTTTCATCATCGTGTGTGATTTGTCTCCTCGCGGATATTTTCCTCCTGCTTCTTTCCTCTCTTCCACTTCACCTCTTAACTTCTTCTTCTTCTTCCATCCCTTCTTCGCTACATTCTTCTTTTTTTTTCTTTTTTACTCGTTTCGTGTATCGACCATGCCGATGATATTCCCACAGCATCCCTATTTCTCTCCTTTACTTATATATTACTGCCCCTCTCTCTCTCTCCCTCTCCGTCTCTCTCTATTACATTTCACACACACACACATATATATAAATGTGAACTTTCATTCGCGCGTGTACTTGGCGCTTTTTTCTTACATCCGTACGAAAGGAAGGTGAAGCATAAAGAGAGTTTACACCACGCTTCTTGTACACATCGTTCTATATAACGCAGCTTCTCGCGAGCATTTAGCTCTCTACCAAGAGTTCGTTAGAACGTAATTATGCATCGATGCGAGTCCCTGACTCTTCCCTCGTTCACATCCGACCAACTATATATATATATATATACATATATATTATACTATAGCCAGTAATGCTGGGTACATGGACGCTGGGCACGCAGGTGCGTGCGGCTCGTCCCTGGAGGCACCTTGACTCTCAGCCCCATGCATCTTCTTCTTCTTCGTTCTCCGACTTCTTTCACATCCCTTATTATTATTATTATTATTATTATTATTATTATTATTATTCTGTTTTATAATACATCGTGGACTACTGCTAGATGAAACAATCATAAAAAATAGTATACGCTCTCGCACACGTGGTCTCGGACACAACAGATATCAGATAAATCTAATATCTTCTATTTCCATTCAGCAATGTTTTGTTAAGAATAAAAACGAATATGATACGTAAGAATCGCATTATTCATCACATTCGCGAACGGAGTAGTGACGAAATTTCCAAAATTCATAAATAAATCGCTCTTTATAAAATTACAATAACGCACGAGTTTGGATTCTTCTGATTACGTTAATCCCTTGTTTCTCAATCCTAAACACTCGATCAATCTGGATATCCCAAAATTTCGTTCCAATCTCAGAATGAATAAAGTAACTAAAAGTATTCTCTCGTATTTCTTACAATTCTCGAAGGCATTAACCGCGGCAATTGCGGATATGTTCCGAGTGTCCATGGAAGACACTCGAGTATATACCTATATTATACATACATAACGCATATATATATATATATACGAGCATTGGACTCGGAGCTCCGGTGCAACAAGTAAACCAGTTTTCAACTTGCGTTATACATAGCGTGCTTCTGTACAGCTTTCTCGCTCGAATCGTGAATCTAACATGGGCGTTCGATCTATTCCTCATCATCATTATCGTCATCATCATCATCATCATCATCATCATCATCATCATCATCATCATCATCATCATCGTCCTCGTCCTCGTCATTCGAACCACACATACAATATATCGGTGTACACATAGATGCGTGTACATCCACTATACACAGTTCATAAGTAGCCTGGATGCGTGTTACATATATATTTATATGTATACGTATAGGCGCGGCCATACCCTACTTCCTCCCCGTGCCGATTATTATTATGATATTCGATAGGTTAATTATAGCCAGGGAAGGGCAAAAAGTTCTCTTCCTCGCTGCTCGCGGCGAGAGAGCGTAGTAAGAGTACAGCGTTTCGCGAGAGATTTCTCGTTTTCCCGGTGCGCTGTACCCTCCCCCCATCCCTCTCCTTCCCGACTGTCGTTCTCCTCTCACCCCGTACCCTCGCCGATCATACGCCGCATCCCTTCACCCTCTCCCCGCGGGTCGTCACTATTGGCCGCGAAGCGGGGAAGTTGAAGTTCACGCTCTTTATATATCTCTCTTGCAAAATAGGATCGCTCTTCTCGTTCACTTTTCTCTCATTTCTTGCTACCTACGCGACTATATACACATAAATATACATATATATACGTTAGTCGGAGAGTGTTCGTTTCGCCGCGGTCTTCGAATCTAGCACGCTCCCCTCGCTCAAATACACACGTACAAGAATATATATAAATGTATACATACGAAGGGCATATACATATACATTAGATGCAACGGGGGCTAACGGCTTCGTTGTTTTTGTTGGATTTTATCCGGAGATCCGCAGCAGCCGCAGAGTGCAGTAGCAGTAGCTACGGGGGCCCAACCACACCCGCCAATGAGTCTTGTGCTCGGCTTTTCTCTTCAAGCCTTCTCTCTCTCTCATCCTCTCCCTCCCACCCTCCCTCTCATTCTCTCTCCTCCACTCTCCTTTTCTCTATCTCTCTTTCTTTCTCTGTCCCTTTCTCGGCCGCTTCGAGGGCAAAAAATGCGAAAACGAGAATCCGCGTGCGGCTGTGCGTTGCGGCTTCCGTTACACTCGGGATGGGCTCTCTCCCGTCTCCTCTCCTCTCTTCTCTTGCTCGCGTCTCCACGGCCGGGACGACTATGAGCCATGACGAGGACGAGGATGAAGAAGAGGAGAAGAAGAAGAAGAAACGGCAGAAGGAGAAGTAGAAGAAGAGACGAGGTACTTTATATATATATATATATATATATATATATATATATATATATATATATATATATATATATATATATATATATATATACATAGATATATGTATGAACGAACGAAAACCCGCGCGCGACTGCATCGTCGTTTCTATCTTCCTTTTTCTCTCTTTATCTTTCGACACACACACAGACACGCAAACACATATAGAGAGACGCATATACACGTTTGGACGATGAGTGTTCTACCGCATGAACCGGTTTTCACGATCCGGAGTCAGCGCAGCAGCAGCAGCACTTCGGTCTCCTCCCTTTACTTGCTCGATCTACCCGGTCCTTTGGAAAAATATGACTGATGGATTTTTTTTTATTTTTATTTTTTTTTATGGAATGATCCACGCGAGAGTATACCAGTCCCGGCTCTCTTTATCTCTCTCTCTCTCTCGCTCACCCTCTCTCCGGTTCCCGAGGCTTCTAGGTCTCTATCAGGCATAGGGAAACTTCACCGATGCTAAGATTTTATTCGTAGATGCGCTTATTCCATTTCGAACGCATTATGGAAAATTCCAGCTCATCGATATTTAATAATTATTTAATAATAATTGTTATAATTATTTTTCATTATTATTTATCGATTACTAATTATTATGATAACTTGTAAATTTTTCTTTGGCGATTACATTACCGATAAATTTCGATCGAAATTAAATTGCGTTAAAATAAACTTTTATCAGGATATAGAAAAGATCGAATGATCATGAACGATTCATAAAAGCGCGCGGAATCGAATTTAAAAGAAGACTTGAATTTCGACGCGTCATTTTATTTTCAATACAATTTTCGTCTCCAGTCGTTTCGCAAATTGTTTTAAAAGCCTACTGTACGAAATACGAAATTTCGTGGAATGAGGGCTTTTACCATGATGCGACAGAATGAAGATTCGAGACCCTCCACGAGGAGTAAACCAGTTTTGCGTAAAATCACACGTTTCGATGGCTTCTGTGTACCCGCAGACTCATTTGAACGTAAAAAAAGAAAAAAATGTGCGTATGTATACGCGAACTGGAGAGAAGAAGGCGTCGCTCGTCTATCTCTCTCTCTCTCCACGTAATTACGGACATCGATTTCCGTTCTAGCCCGAGGAGAGCAGTGGCGAAGAAAAATGACTCGTGATGTAGAATCGAGCGAGACCCTTACCTCAACGTTTTCCTGGTCAAGATCAATCATGTGTATATACATTTTTTTTATTATTTTTTATTCGAGTACCTACGTACGTATATTCCTATATATTTATTTATTTATTTGTATATACATGTATTTATACAAATAGCAAATATAGCAATGTAGAAAAAGGCCTGTGCTGTTCAATGGACTCTCCCGTGGAAGAAATTGTAGTGCGAAGAAAAAATCACGACTCTACAGCGACGGAATAGAATGTCTAAGAGAGAACGCTATAAAATATAAGTGTATGTGTGTGCATATGTATGTGCGCAAGGATCAAGAAAAGTTCTATGGTTGGCAAGGACGAAGCGAGCAAGTTTGCAGCCTTGCGCGGAATTCCACTTTACTCAGTGGCTTCTAGCGAAGAAGAAGGAGCGAGAGACGAAGAACGAAAAAAAAAGAAAAAAAAAAGAACAAGAGAATATAGAGTCATAGAGAAGTGGCGAGCTAGAGGAAGATGAAATCGTAATATCCACTTGCTCATAAAGTATGTACATATCGGTCAGAATTCTCGTCGAACCAACATTCGTAAAATAACTCTACGAATAGGCAAACCCATAAAATCATGAAATTACAGTAGTCGAGCAGCGAAATGCAGAAATGTACGTAGGAGAATGCAGAAATTACCGAGTTCTTTTTTTCCGAGAGGTTACTACGAACACGGTGGCGATCGTTGTGAGGAGAAAATTGGCGCGGATAACGAAATTATTGACACCTGCAATCTTTCCTCCCCCTAAACTCACGAACGAAGAAAAAATTAAGTTTATTCATTTCTTAGATTTGTTTTCATTCATATATTTTAATATTTTGACAGGATGAACGTATTATTTCGACCGCAGACCATGGACCATTTTTTTGGTCACTGAGAGAGGCTATAATTTGTGGAAAATGGCAGTTGTCAATTATTTCATTGACGGAGGGTCGTTAATTGGCTGTGCCGTACGTGAGCGCAAGGAGCGAACAGCGATCGTAGCGAGATACTTGCGTTATGGCGCACCTTGAAGTAAAGCATAAGTGTCCACTGCTCATAGGTGTTTACCACCAGGACGAACAGGAAAAGTTGCCTCTTACCATCCTGTTCGATATAACGCCTGGTCAGCTACTCAAGATATCGGTACATGCATGTGTGTAAATAATACATAAGCGTGAATGTGTATGCGCGATAGAAAGACGTGTGGAGATAGAATATATAGATTTTTATATACGTTGTACGTATAGGAGGCTTCGAGGCAAATGGAGGGACGACCATCGCACTTTGGGATTTCGTTCACAATTTTTTATGCGCTCGTTACGACCCGAAAAACTACGTACTGTTTTCAGAGATTTTGTTAGCCCGCTCGTATTCGATAATGGTTTTTTTTTCAATGAAAAGAAAAAAAACAACACGGCGGTAAACGAATGGTGACAAAAATATTAAAAGCTGATGAAAATACGATGATAACTGTGAAAACAAAAACTGTCAAATCGTATTTCAAAATGGACCAGACCACGTTTCTATTTCTCGTTGACTGACGTTCATTCGAAATGCGTTCGAAAAAAATCGGACTCCGGGCTGTAGTTTAAAAATGTTTGTATTTATTACGAAATTCTTTGAATTCTTTAAAAACTATTTTAACGGCGTATAATCTTTGGTTGCATTCAAATTTGAGTCTTTTTTTCAACGAATTATTATTCGTAATGAGATAATGATAAGAAAGTAAGAAACTAAAATTAAACTACGCGTGTTTTGGAAGTGTTGAAAAAATATTGAAAAAATTGAAGAACAAATTGCCGAGGATGCTTCAGCTCGACTCGAGGATCTCGTCGAGTCGAGCTGGAACGTCCCGTATAGGAAATTATGTATGTCTGCTGCATCTCGATGTGTACGTAGTATGTGTAGCATATAAAATGTGGTACACCGGTTAGGGATCAGCAAGTAGCGTTGGCCCTCCCAATGTTCCTATATATATCCACATATGCATAGACCGATGCACTTCTGGAGCTGCCTGGCCACCGCCTCTCGCATCTCGACTACATACCTGGCTCCTAGATAATGTGCGCCGCGGGAGGGGAAGGGTAAGGTAATGACGCTCCGGCCTGTCTCTTCTCCCTCTTCCATCTTCGACCGTGCTCATATTCTCACCCTCTCGCCATTAGCGAGCATCTTGTGGCCTCACTCCGTGCATATACCAGCGATAGCATTTCCAATAAAATGTACCGTAATTCTCGAGACCTCGCGTACCGACTACCACGTAAGATGTATTTTAATCGCTATACTGCGCAAAGTAAAACGATAAACGAGATGATTCGTTTTCCATTGCGCAGGTCGATCTTCTAGACTTTTTTTTTTAAACGAAACAAAAAAAACATTTTTTCAATCATAGTTAGTTGCACTGGATTTATTTGCTTATTCATCTAGTTATTTATTTGTGCAGTTATTTTAATAGAAGATGAATATTATTCTTATCCTATTTTTTAATTTACCGGCTTCCTTGGTAATAAATTAACACGAAACAAATGTTCAGGAGACTGTCGATTATTATACAAGTTTTATCAATCAACAAATATGGAAAAATCGGAGATTTATTAAAAAGAATTCTTTTCTGACATGATTTTTTTTAATTACTTCTTGAAATTTCGTACAGAAGGATTCTTCGGAGTCGTTGATTAAGAATCCGAGGTCTGAATTCATTATTTTTAGAATTCCACATGCGCCATTTTTATTGAGAAATAAAAATATTCGAACTTCAGATTCGTAATCAGTGACGATAAAAACCCTCGTATGCAAGTTTTCCCAACAAAACATCCAAATGAAAAATGTATCCTTCAAAGGGTTAATAAAGGTTCGTTCTCGTTCGACTACATTCATAACTTCGTGACTTATCTATTTCTACGTATTTCGTTAAATATATGAAGTAAAACAGGAACGAACCCCGTTAGTCAATCGCTCTCGGATCTCGTCCAATGTCTCTACCCTGATCGCACTCTCTCACACCTTTCTTCCTCGAGACTTTGCTCCTGCTCTATTTTATTTTACCGTCAGATTTGATTCTCTCTCTCTCTATATATATACGCACATCGATGCAGCAAAGGAACTTGAGGTAGGACCGCACTATGACGGTCAGAAGAATAATCTTTTTTCATGAATTTTTTTAATTCACTCAATGTTTTTTTTTTGTTAAATTAACCCTAGAACGACAAACCTATTTTTTCACCTTTAACGTACAAACCGGGGTAAATATGTACCCCACGGGGGTTTTGCTCGTAGAATCGTTCTGAAAGCAGTAATCTGACTCATAAGCGCTTAAATTATTTGTTTGTTCATGCCGAAGAGAATGGTGAAACGCAAATTCAATTTTATGAAGATTTAGTTGGTGAAAAATCGATTTGAATAGCTAAAAGTGCAGAAAAACGGTAAAACCGTCATTTAACAAACAAACAATTGTAACTATTTTTCTAGACAACCAATTTTCAAATTTCCAACGCAATTTCAAAGAGGACACATGAGGCTTTGACTAAAAAAATACCATCATGATATTTTGCCAAAAAAGTCTATTTATTTGGGACTCTGAAAATTGAAAAAAAATTGGGAATCTGATCTATGGAAAAGTCAAATAAAAATCCATGAAGTATTGGTTTTCAAGAATATATTTCAGTTTCCGTGAAGCAAAATGTAAAAAAAAGAGAAATTTGACACATATAAAAAATATTCAAAAGTTAGCATTTCATTTATTCGAAGGCACTACAATCGCTGCAATAGATTTCTCTATGATTCATATCTTAAGTACTCCGAGTGTATGAGTACTTAAGATATGAAAATCATCGCCGTAAATTATGTATCTAATGCTTTATTGTAAAATAAGGTTATAATACGTCAATTATATTTATTTTAGCAAGAAAGAGAAAAATAACTTATCTATACAAAACACTAACGGGAACGACAAACCGGGGTAGATACGAACCCCACACGAGCTTCACGTCTTGATTCCGTCACAGTAAACAAGGGACTGAAGGGTCTCGCAACCTCTGCCTAATGTTACGACCTTGAATTAAATTATGGTATAGGTCTGCAGTTGATAATGTCACTGACTAACGTAGAAACGTAGTTCAAAGTTTACCTGGGGTAGATATCTACCCCGGTTTGTCGTTCTAGGGTTAAAGTATATGTTATTCCACATACATTAAGATAGATTCAAGTAATTTTTTATTGAAAAAAAACAAAGAAACAATAGTTGAAGTATAATAACATTCTTTTTAAATATTATTTCTTGAATGAAAATATTTTGGCTGAAAATAATACTTTTTATTTCGAAACGGAGCCATATTTCGAAAAATAAACAATATCAAGAATGGCTACGGTCAACGATGGCTATTACAATTACAAAAAAATTCATGCAAAAATTTTACATATCCAATTATAATTGCTCGAGTTATCGTTCGCACCAGTTCGAAAAACGTGGTTTTGAGAAAAATTTATTGTACTTCAATTATTGTTTTTTTTCAATACAAATCTACTTGAATCTACTTTAATGTATGTGGGATACCATATCTTTAATTGAGCCCAAAAAACCGTGAAGTAAATTGAAAAAATTCATGAAAAAAAAGCTTATTTTTCTGACAGTCACAATGGAGTTTGCCTTAAGAGTACAAAATGGGTGGGGTTTGTACGTTGAGCATGCATGCCCGCCTGCGGCAAAGACCATCACACAATAAGCGTGCTCCTCGTGCATTTTGCATCATGGGTCGTTTTTTGACTAGCCTGCATAATTCTTTTTCACATTTCGCATAAGATTGAAAAATAATCGAGGAACAATCGTACGTGTTTTTCAAACTATAAATCATTTCGAAATATTTGTCTTTAATCGACGTTTCGCGTTAATTGGTAAAATAATCAGTTAAAACTAGTGAACAATTTTCAAACCGGCGAATCATTAGGAACGATTTTTGTTTCATTAATATTTTGCACGAATGTGTGAAATAATCGGAACAGAAATTGAACAGTTTTTTAGATCAATTTAAACATAGGAAAATAGTTATTTAATTTTTGATATATTGTTATTTCATTTCATATCATTATTCGGAATAAGAAAAACTATTATTCCTCGTCTTCTACTTTTTTTGCCTCGTCGCAACGTTCTCTCGTTATTTTCTTTTAATTTTCTTTCACACGAACGAGGTCAAATGCGACAGCGTAATGGCAATTTAGTGGCGCTTCAGACAGGACACAAGAGGAGTCAAGGAATTGTCGCGTAGATGACGATGACGGTGATAATGACATTGATGAAGATACCAAAATGTTTTTACATATGAGTCTCCTCTCTACCTTGCATCGATTCATTCTCTCTCTCTCTCTCTCTCTCTCTCTCTCTCTCTCTCTCTCTCTCTCTCGTGGTCAAGGTCGCTGACGACCGGTCGACCCAAGTCTTACCTATAGTTACTCCTTTCGAGCCTCCGTCTCGTCTTCATCTACATTTTAAGAAATTATTATTGTTATTATTATTATTATTATTATCGTTGTGGCTATCGTTGTTATTATCGCTGCTATTATTATTATTATTATTATTATTATTCCATCGACTCATGACAATGTATAATAGATATGCGTTATATACTACATGCGCACCGTTATTATACATAAGATGAAAACGATTTAAGTACCGTCAAGCAAAACACAATAGGTTTTATGCAGAGATACGAAGTGTATTCTTCGATAGAAGCGCGGCCATTCTACGGTACCGGCCCGGTAGTCTTTGGTATGCATTTCACATTCACGGCCCACGTCTTTGGTCCCTCGTATCGCCCGCGATACGATCGGGTAGATAATGTTCGATGAATCGAGCCGATAAAATAAAACTCGTGAAAGCCTCGACGTCCCATGACGAACAAGAGTGTTGGACACCGTCCAGACTAGCTCGAGTATCCTGTCGGTATAATCTCCTACATATACCTACCTATATACAAAATTAATCCATCGTGGTAGATCGCAACGCGTTCTCCAACCACTTTAAAGTATCAATCACTATGTGCACCGATACTTTGAGAGAAGGAACGAAATTTGATAACGATCCGTCGATTTCTTATCGATTATCATAATTATAATTTATCAAGTATAATTATAATAATTAAGAAGAAATCGAACAAGAGAGCAGAGCACAGAAGAGAGCAGAGCACATTTTTTATTGTTCGTTTAGGTGAATTACGATACTTATTTTTAAAAAAAGCTCCTTTTTCGCTCAAAACAGAAAATCATTAATAAAGGAAAGCTGGTGATGGAAAACGATGAAATTCCAGGAAAATGAGCCTGATTTCGTTACCTTTATCAAAGGTAGTTACGAATATACGTTAATATTTACGTGCATTCGTAACTACCAAGCTTTCTATTTCTCTTTTTCCTTCTTCCATTTGTATATATGTATATTTAAATATAGAAACACCACCAGTTTTTCATACCGTTGGTTCCTTTCCTCCATCTCGTTGCTCGTATTTTTTGTTTCTATTCAATGTTTTTTTTATATCCTTCCCTTTACATCGAACCGCAGCAACGTACGAGCCGGCCCGAATGTACCGCACGAAGCCCTCTACATCCTCCCTCCCTATCTCCCTCCTACCACCATCCCTTACCCTCAAAACTCTCCCTCTCTTTCTCTCGAGTTCAGCAAAATTCGGTCGTTACAAAACTGTACGAAGTCCACTACTCCTCTTCAATATGCTCCCGTATCGTTTATCCACATCCCTATCCCACCAACAGAAATTTATATTTACACATACACATGTATATATTTCCGTATATACTTGCGTGCAACATAGTGCCAATCCATCCGTCCATCTGCCTCTCTATATTAACCGTGCGTGTGCTTGTTTTTATCACATCCGCATATATATATGAGCGAACTCATGTGAGATTGAAAAATATTCCAGCGACCATCTCGGATTTCGTTCAAATTCGAGTATATTGTAGGTACAGCTCGCGATCACAATTTTTTTAAATCACTTTGAGGTCCCGATATATTTATATATATATATGTAACTATATATGACTTTGGTTAGTCAGATAGGACACACCGGACGCTTCCGGGCGGTCCGGCTCTTCATTCTGCAGTTTTTCCTTCTCCCAAAAAGCCCCTGACCCCGTCTGCTTTTTACCGTATTTACTATTTCGAAAAAAAAGAGACTACTCATATATATATATATATATATCTGTATGTGGGTGTGTGTGTGTATATATATATAAATATAAATAAAAAACCATGCCTATTACAAATTCTGATTGGAAACGAGAGTACATATCGCCCGGTCGTTGAAGAATATATGTATGCTATAACGAAACGTTTGGATTGATTCTCGCTCTCTGTACGGCGGTGACTCCGGGGGCTGCCGCCTCTCTCGAGCAGCGCGCACATGCACTCCTCGGCACGGGTCTCTCTTTTCCAATTTTTTTCCCTTCTTTCTTTTATTATTTTATTTGTATTTTTTTGCTCTACCTCCCTTCCAACCTCTCTCCCTACCCCGTTATCCACCTAACTCAGTTTGTCTAAAGGCCCTCGCGAAACGCCGTGGCGCTCGTTCGCTCTCTCTCTCTCCCTCTCGCTCTCGTCGAGCACTCCAAATTCGTTTTGCGTATAAACCCGCGGAGACGGGTACGCGCACCGAACCCTCTATCGTGCAGGGCCATCGAGCGAGGCTAAAAAGCACCACAGGCAAAACAGTTCTCTCGTGCTTGCTACTGCTGCTTGGTTTTTTCGTTGCGCTCGCGGAGTGGGGCCGGTTGGGGCAGAAGAGGGAGAGCGGGTTGGCGAGGAGTTGTCGAAGGGGCGTGGGGGGTTATACGAGCGCTCACCCGGTCTCGAGAGGGCTATGCGCATAGAGTAAAAACAAACTCGACGAACGAGGAGAGAGCGAGAGATGGCGTGAGGGGGGGGGGGGAGAGATGACGATAAAGAGGGAGAAGGGGATGAAGAAGTAGGAGGAGGGGAAGGGGAAGCAGAGAGAGAGAGAAAGAAAGTGGGAGTTCGACGACTACGACGACACGACGATGAAAGTGCACGTAGTAACGCACGAGACAGAAACTGTCGTTTGTATGCGATATAACCTCGCTCACGCTAAGCCCAGACGCGAAACGAGGCAAACCCACGAAACTTGACGACGACGACGACTAAACTCTCTAATAGCGAGAGCGAAAGAGAGAGAGAGAGAGAGAGAGAGAGAGAGAGAGAGAGAGAGAGAGAGCAAAGCTGGTGCGATCGTTAGCCATTTTTTGGGCCAGTGATTGGCACGGTTGATGATCGTAGGTACTCACTGGAGAAGGGCCGGCTGCGCATTACTGCTTTATCAGTTTATGGAGAATGTTTTATAATTGTAGCATTTTTTCATTTTGTTTCAGAGTAAATCTAGCTCGATAGAAAAAATGGCAACTGTCGGTGGATCTTTACTGCAGGAAGAAAAATCGGTGAGTTGGTGGATTTCTTTTTTCTTGAGAAATATTCTTTTTGTGACGTTTTGCCAGAAAAAAGATGAAGAATTTCTCTAAAAATTTTGTTACGACTTATGAGTATTTATTCTAACCGTCGATTAGACGGCTGGCGTTAATAGATCCTCTCTCATCCCCACGATTTGATAAGCCTTTTCATTACGCATACCGTAGCGCAAATAACAACGTGAAAAAACTATCTGGTCGGAAAATCCTTAGATAGTATTTCCACTTTAGCCCAGCAACACACAGTCATCCGGCCAGAACTTTTGGGTGACGTTTTTTTCGAAACACATAACTCACTAAAGTGACCAATAAACACCAGCGAATACCAGCCGTTACCGATCAGTGGCGTGACACTCAATGCTAAAGAAGTACCTCTCATCGTTAGTTGACATGATCTTCATTCGTTGAAGCTGTGTAGACAATCTATGCTAGTGGTGTCAACCGCAAGGCATCAAATCATGGCGGCAATCTACTGCTATAATGATAGTATAAGACTCAGTCGAAAAAAGCTGAGTTTGCGTTCATTATGATACCTTCAGTTTTCAACTGTGAACAACGACATTAGATGAACGGACAATACAATTACGATGCGATTCATAATAGAAAATAGATTGTATTCGATAATTCAGTCTTTTTCATTTGCCTATGTCCGTTGCTTATCGATACGTTCCTTCCGTATCGAGGTTCCATTTGCGGAATCTACGTACCTGCCAAACGAAAAGTAGTGGAAAGCAAGGGCGTTGTCAAGGGGGTGGGGCAACCCTTGTAATAAAATTGTAATAAAATGCCAGGTCAGTTATTGTCCGATTTACAATTCCCGTGCGATGCGATCTGGAGCGCATACACATCAATGCCACATATTTCTGGGAGACAACGTCATCGAAGCAACCATCCAGCAGGAGGCCCTTCAGAATTCTGGAAACGGTCCTTGATAATTCCATACGTGGACTCCGTTATTAATTCAATCGAAGTACGGTTTGCTGAAGAAAACACCTACCTGCTTTGAATTATCAAAATTACACCCGGCGCAAATGCAAACTATTTCCGTGGAAAGTCTCATGAAAGCTTGTGAAACCTTCGCCCCATATTACGATTTGCCAAATATTAAAAATGAAATGGAACTTTGGTAACAATTATAGCAGGCCAAACCCACCGCAACTGAGCTGACCGTTGTTGACGTCCCAAAAGAAGCGAAAGCCTTCTTTCCCGAAATGGGTAAAGCTTTAAAAATTTTAATCGCTCTACTGTGCACAACGTGTACTGTAGAACGATCGTTTAGCAGTCTGAGAAGAATTAAATTGTGGATAAGAAGTACCATGGTGGAATGTCGCCTCAATGGGCTTGCAATGATGAGCGTTCATCGAAAGACGATAATTCAGAACGTCGAAGATTTTAGCAATAAAGTGTCCGAGCAATTCACGAAAAACCCCAGAAGATTATGTTTTATTTCAGATATTTTTCTTGTAAAACTATTCAAACTATAGTAAAACTATAATAAAACTATTTAAATTATATTCAACTATTAAACCTCTGCAAATTGTATTCATTTTACCCACAATTCATATTCTCTATCTATCATCTTGCGCCCCCCCTGGCCCATTAGCTGACGACGCCCTTGGTGGGAGGTACGGAGTGTCGCACCACTGGTGTCCATCACCCACCTGAAAGCATAGGGCCATCATCTACCCTTCACACCCCTGGGCATCGCATAACGATACGAAAGCCACAAATACATACAGCAGTAATATTCTATAATAAGATCCACTCGCCTTTTTAGATAAGAAACTGAGTGATCCATTAATTTTAACAATGTCCAAATGCTCTCACCATTCTCAGAAAATGGGAGATCTAAACCATCCCCAAATATCGGTTCGAATTTAATATACAAGGACCACCTTTGTACTCGGATAATTTAGTTATAAAATCTATCAACTACCAACGCTCCGTTGCAAATAAAATCTACGGAGCTTTCTTACCTGTTAATTTCATTATTTGCATCTGTGAAACTATTGTCAATTCACAGAGCGCATATTTCTATTGGCAACGTTATTCTAAGAAGTCAGTACTGTAATATAGTTGTATTGTGCGAATAAAAGCATTGTGAAAATAAAGTCGTTCATCAATTGCGTTATCACAAGAAACCTCTTAAACGTCGTAGCAGCCTCTCCATATCGTCACCAAAACGCAACCATGAAAAAACCGAACGTACCTGTTTATGTTGTATACTCTTTCACCTCTATAAAACTAATCGCTGAATGATTCAAATCATGCAGTGGATTCCCGGTCGAAATCCCCTCTATTGTTGAACCTTGCAATAATAAAGGGTAAAACATCCGTACCTATAGGTCAAAGACTTGACAGTCATGAACCGATAAGAGAAGTCGAACGTGTTTACGCAACCTCCCACTGAGACGAGTTCAGCAGATCTTAACAAATTGTCTAAAATTGTTTAATGTACTGTAAAAAGATCAATGTACTATCTAAAATTGAATTTTAAAAGTATTTAGCCCCTTTATAATTAAATGTATCAATATATGTAGGTAAGTGGGCTGGGCAGAATCAATGAATTTAAGTAATGTGCCGATTATTATAAAATCGACGTATCTTATGAAAAACTGTCATAAATCTATTTTAGGATGACGTATGTTCTGAATTAAGGCGGGATGGCTATCCTGGCCGCTCAGAAAACGAATATATTTTCAGAAAATTTATAAACTCGAAACTATAATAGGAAATATTTTTATTTTTTAACACCAGGTGGGAATCGGCTTTAAGAATGCCTCAAATGAATTTTAGTTCATAATATTTCAAAATGGCGGCGCTGTAGAAATTTCCGCGGTGGTGTTCCACGACACGCACATATGTTGCTGCAAGTTTATCACCGTCATGGTGCATCTAAAAAAAACAACAAAAATTAGCTTATTCGTGGATAGTGTCGCTATAATGTAACGTAGCGAATTTTTTCGACCATTAGGAAAATTATGCTGAGCTGAGGAAAAAAAATGTACATTTTTCACCGTAATTACACGAGAAAAAATGTCAGATAAAACGAAAACCAATCAAATAATCGCAAAAATCCTACGCTATCGTTTAGATAATTCATCTAAAAATATTGTGTACAAATTTCACAGCAATTAAACTAATAGTTTACAAGATTTAATTAAGACAGTTTCAAAAAATTGTAATTTTGAGATAATCGCAAAATAAAGTAAATGTGCGGTTCTCGGCTGACGGAACGGTTTTATGAGAGCTACCTTCAATCCATGATTCCTAGTCCATACATGTCCCTTTCGGCAGTTGGTTAAGCATCCTGGGCCTCTTTTTGAGATGATCTATGTGCTTGGCGTGGTTCTTTCGTGCTTTTTTGTGATCGTATACACTGATCGAACCGCGTGACCACTCGCAATAGCCCTACCTTTCTACCGAAAAATACCTGTAACTTCGACGATTTTGCAATTTTCAATACCAATTATCGCTTAAACTGTTCGCAACATTTCAAGATTTTTTATGAAAAAAATACAAAATATCATGGTGGCTACTCTTTTAATGGGCTAAGCTTAATGTCGGAAAATAAAAAAGCACATGTTACTTACTCTTTATGTACCCTTAAACAACAGTCTGAAAACCGCATTCGGATTTTATCATTTTACACCTACTAAAAAATCCCGTTTTGCGGTCGGAATCTTCAAAAACGATTGAAAGGTCCCGAAATTACCGACACATTTAGAAATGCCATGTATAAGAACGCTTAACCTGAATACTTCCGTTTAATGCCTAGGGTTGCCAAAATATAGAAATTTGATTTTGTTGAAATTCTGCTATCGGCTCATTCGCGCCAAATCCGTGTGGTCCATCTTGGGCGGCCATGTAGGTGATTCCGGGGATGGTTGACCAACTTTCAGTTAAAACACTTGTATTTTTATCGTTTTAGTATATATTATCATAAAAACCTATGGACCTGATAGATACACTATTAAGCTTCGGAAGAACATCAGAAAAAGTTCATAATCAATGATGATATAGTGTATAAACTTAATTTTGTCGAACAAGAAATACGAGTCAACCTCCCCGATACCTGGGTTTGGTTGACCTATAAAGTAATCAGTACAAAATCTACGGATGAATAGGATCAAAAATACAATATTTTTATTGGAACAAAATTGTCAATCTTGACAATTCAAATAAACGCGATAAACTTCAAATTAGAATAAACAATCAGATATTTAAACCTTTGATAAACGAAACACTTAAAACGAGCTGTTAGCATGCTTTATCCAAGACATCTTTGGGTGTACTTCCTCGATCCTTTTGATGAATCCTTTTAAAAACAACCTTTTGATAAATTTCAACAAAAGATTGACTTTATTCGATGTAACGTATATTCAGACTACTATAGGTTAGGTTGACTAGGGGGTCAACCAGCCCCGAAATAAATTGGTCTACCAGCCCCGGATCGCATTTTAATGGTTAAGCCCATGGTATAGCCTCAAAACTGCCGTCAAATAAAAATAAATGACATGTAATAAATAGATTAACAATCAAACTCTTACTTTCAATCATTCGAAAGTAAATAACAACGAGTATATATGCGTTGTTACAAAAAAATATTACGAGGAAAATAATTACTTAGATGTATTGTTTTTCGATAATATGTTCCTTCTCCCAATCGACGCGCCAACGCGATGCCGCGTTCTCGACAAGTGTCCGGATGGGAAAGATGGTTCCTCACGCATAGTTGTATCATGCAACACTTTCGAATAAGTCGAGTTTCTTACAGTTGGTCTACCTGCCCCTATAGTCAACCATCTTCGGTCTCCCCTACGATATGTGCCCCACGCTAACCTACATACAACTTACCTACAAATCCTATTTTTCACCGCCCACTGAAAATCACTTTTTTTACTACTTGACGTCAAAATGTTTGCGCATTTTTTGATTTCGGTACATAAAATATGTACGCGAGAAAAAACATTGTATCATAATTATTCAAAAAAAAAGCAAGACAAAAGTAAAGTTTAAGTTTCATAGAAACCCGCGAACCTATGTACAAAAATAAGCGGGAGAACCGGAAAGCGGGAGGCATTAATCTCGATGTTGTAAGCGGACGTCACCGCATCTCTAAGATCATCGTTCGATATAATTTTTCGACAAGACACCTAACAACCGTTCTCATAAAATCTCAAAAAATCTTTTTTTCAATTAATTCTCGATAATAATTCTCCTTTCGTCCAAAAATAACGTCATTTCTTCCGATTATTTTTCTTTCAATCGATTTCCGCCTATTTGATCGAAACGCCATTGTTGCGATCGGTAGCGGAGTAAAAGTAAGAAAACAAAAAAAAATACACAGAGAAAAAAAAAACCCAACGAGAGAGGAAGGTAGAAATGGGGTTCCGCACTCGCGACTGTAACAATTCCAAATCCAAACAGAGCGTACGCCCTGCTAGAAGAACGTTCTCATTCTCTCTCTCTGTCTCTCTCTCTCTTCCTCTCTCGCGCCTTCCGAAAGAATCTCTTGTTTTTCCTTCCCCCCTGCTCTCCCATCACCCTCCTCGGGACTCCGTCGTCCCTTATTTCTTGCTACTCTTCTTTTTCATCCGTTTCGACCTCCTCCCTTTTCACCGCCCCCCCCCCCCCTCATACCCCTCTTTGCCCCTCTGCCCCGTTTCATTTCTTTTTTATCGGGGGTAGAGAGAAGTTTGTTGACCTTGCAGCGCGTCGCTCGAAACGCCAAGAATATATACACATCGGAGAGGTGTAGCGCGAGCGAGCGAAGGCCCCGTTGCTCGAAGTGGGCTATATAGAGTGTATAGACGTCGTCGTCGTCGTCGTCGTCGTCGTCGTCGTCGTAGTCGTCGGCGTCGGGACGACAACGAAGCACGGGGGCGGGCATAATCGTCGTAACCGAAACGGTTATTGGCCATCGGACCGGTCATTGGCAGTCTTAGGTACCAAACGGTCGTACGAGGGAAAGAGATGACGCTATGTCAATAACTATTTTTTTTTCGAGAGCTTACACGGCCGATCACTGTCGCATTTTTTTTTTGGCCATACCGCCGAGACACGCTGGTACTTTCGCGAGAATACGAGCGAGATACACATAGAAGAGAGAAAATTTCTCTCTCCCCCCACTTTTTCTCTCGTTCTCTCTCCCTCTTTTTCAACCCCCTACCCATCATCCCGGACTCTCTTTTTTTCTCTCTCTTTCTCTTGTCTGTTGCCCCTGGCCCTCTGTCCCGCCACACAAACATACTACGGGAAGGGATATATGAATCGTCCGCTCTATTCGCCATACCTACTCCAGGGGGGCGACGAACTTCGAGTCCGTGCGAGCGAGCGAGAGATAGAGAGAGAGAGAATCGCGCATCGACCGAATTATTCGAGACTCGTCCTATCTTCGTCTCTCTCTCTCTCTCCCTCTCTGTCTTTTTTCTTTCCCAGTCTCTTCTATGCCTATTCCCTTCCCCCTTTTTTTCTTTATATTTCGCAGCTTTTAGCCTTCGTACGTTTGTTGTTTCATGTAATTTGCGACGTTATTACTACCACATCGTTCTAACAATAACGTCGGTTCTTTGAATATTCCAATTCTTTATTTTTATTTCAGTTAAAAAAAATTTTACGCCCTTTGCGGTAAATTTGAATAAATATTAACCTATATCGTTTTATCATCGATGAAAATATATTTCTTTTTATATATAATAATATCGCCAACTTTCCAAAATCGAAGACTTTGAGTCATTTTAACGAGACAATGAGGAAAAATCAAAAAAATAAATAACTTTTCAAGGTTACCATCAAAAATAAGTGTGCTGTAAAAGGCTATAACTATTTCGACAAAGTTCCCCGCATAGCGGCACGCGCGTACATGTATATACACATATATATATAGATATAGATATATAGCGAGAATATATAGCCACAGTCATCACGGTTTTCATTGACTCGTACGTGAGGGGCGTCCGATCCGCTTTAACCGGAGCGCAACAAGTGAAATTTCCTATTGAATCGAGAATACATGGATAGCTGTATATATGTGTTATATGTATATATGTATGCATAGGGGAATCTAGCTAGCAGAGCCAAGTGAGAGCATCACGGAATTCCGCGTTTTCGATAAATATCGATGCCTGCGTATATACGTATATATATATATATATATATATATATATATATATATATATATATATATATATATATATATATATATATATATAGATATATGTGCCATACGAATCAGTAGGTGGGCAAAAGTGCGTGCCCGGATCGAGGGGCGGATATTGATGTTGATGCGTTTACGTGCGAGGTGTTCTGGGGTAGAGGAATAACTTCGGCCACGGTCATCATTGTCGAGAGGGAAACACAGGTATGCGCTTTTCCCTCGTGCATTTCGTTCGATCGACTCGTGATTCCGAAACGATCGGATTTTCGAGCTTTACGACCCGATTGAAAAATCACGATATATATTTTATGAGTACCTAATGAAATAGTGGAGGAATAGATATTCCGCTCATTTTTTGTCGTTGTTGCTAAATCCTTGAATAATCGTACGAATAAATATTATTCGATGAATTAGTTTTTAATATTGTAAAAATTCGTATTTTTTTTGTATAATCGTAATCGTATAATCACATATAATCTCGTATTTCATAAAATATAAATTTTTTATTAATATTTAAACATCGTTTATGTGCATAGATAAAAGATGGGAGTTAATAGTGAACGAAACATTGCATAAAAAAATGGATATAATTACATGGAATAATATTTAATGATTTATGTTTAAACAATGTTCCATAAAATATGAGTCTTCTCGTAAATACGTAAACATCGTTTGCATACATAGATAAAAGATAGGAGCTATTAATAAAAAAAATACGCAAGAGGGCATCAAGTTGGGGTGCTTATACGAAATGTCAGCGAGTTATCGCGAAGCGGTGCTCGCCCCTCTCGGGTGCGCGCGAGCGGCGTCCCAGAGCAGATCTTGTTATGTTTTACACAAGTTCGCGATGCTCGTTCAAGCTCTCTCGAGCATCCGAGAGCAAAGACGACGAAGCTTGAGTCGAAAGAACGAGAGAGAAAGAGAGAGAGATAGAGAGAAAAGGGGAGAGTTAGCGAGCGAGAAAAGGGTGAGGGGTGGGTAGTAAGTAACTTCTCTCGGGCGCCTCCGGAGATAACTCGAAATTGGGTCAGAAGCAGGAGTATAAGAGTTTCGAGAGTGTCTTCGTTGATATCCGGAATAGCTGGAGAGGAGAGAGCCAAGTACCAAACTATTTAGCAGCAGTTAGCCTCTCTTCCGCCTCGTCGTCGTTCTTCTTCGTAGGATTCTAATAATTTACTTTTATCTACTAATTTTTCATTTCTATCATCTCGCATCGGACGTTAGATCGAATATTGAAAAGCAACGTTTTTTTTATCGTTGATAAATAATTGTCTTTGTTTCTTAATGATTTTTGAAGAAATTTTGAGCGACGATTAGTCGTCAGTCCTTTTTCGAATTACGAGAAAAATGTTTTTGGCTCGAACGTTTGATGACTAATGGGGCGATTCTAATTTTTGACGATTTTTGTGGTTAATTCGGTTTGGGATTCGATTTAGTGTTCAGTTTATTTGATATTTTGTATTTTTTTACGGTATTTCCTTTAAAATATAATTATTTTAATGGTGTTTTGGAAAGTAATATTTTTTATTCGGTACACAATTTAAATTATCGGATTGTATTTATCGATCCGGTGTTTTGCTTTTGTAATTGAAAAATACAGATTTTTATTGCCGATTTAAAAAAGCTTTTCACCCATTTAACGAACAATAAGAAGAAAACTTTGTCTCCATTAAACGAGATCAATTTACTCGATCTTGCTAGCTCGACAATTTTTATCCTCATATAAATTGTACTTTTATTAAGGAGGTTCACGCGTTATCCATGCGTTAGACGAATTCCAAGTTTAATTGTTTAAAATTCGTATGAACCTTCTTAACAATAATACTCAACTGTGGGTAAAATTTGAGAAAGTTTTACCGTCTAGAAATCGAGTTATTTATTGTCAAAAATCGTATTTTTTCGTAACTTCCCATAAGACCTCATGTTAAAGTTGCGATTTTAAACACTGAATATCTCGATTACTAGACGGTGAAACCTTCTCAAATTTGTTACCCATTATAATACGATACTCAAGAAGATACACGCAAATTTTCAAAAAATTATCTTGGAAAAAGTTGTATTTGATGATTTTGCCATTACTTTGTATATACTATTATGATTATGGCGCGTGAACCTCCTTAAGGTATTACTATCGCTCATATCACCACTAAGATTGGGGGCAAGAGAGGTCAGAGAAAAATTATCCCGAACAACCCAAAAGAGGTGGAATTTGTTTTATCTAAAATGCTATGCAATCTTAATAGTTCTGACTCTCGAATGAAAAAATAATAGTGTATAGTAAAATTAAAACAAAAATATTCACAAATTAGTTAAATATTTTTTAAAGTATCGGGCAGTAAAAGTTTTGATACGTTCCTAACTGCACACATTGATATCGGACGTATACGCATGCTCGTACACTAATGTCCGACACTCAGTGGCATAAACGTGGCAACATCGCTGGTCACTGACGCTATTTTGTCGTGTTGCATACATACACATTGCGTGAGCCTACCGTGTTGAAATTTTCAGAAGGCAGAGCGGTGTTGCCACACGTTATAATCGCCGACTTCTCCCCGATGGACTCTTATAATCTGTATTAATAATTTATTTATTTTCTTAAAAACTATACGTCAGAAATATTCCATTCTGGTATCATAAAATTTTTTAAATTCCTGACTATGAGTTCAATTTTTTTCAGAAAAATCCTGAATCCATTTTTCTTGTAATTTATGATAAATGAAACGCAACTTCAATTTATACGGGTTTAGATGGAGAAAATAAAAAATTGGTAATTAAATATCTCAAATTCTAGACGTCAGAAAATGTTTCGTCTTATAGAAAAGTTTTTCGTTTTAATGTCAAGAATATCTACACAAAGTTTTAAGAAAATCCTATTTCAACCCAGTTTGCGATAGTAATACCTTAACACACCGTCGTTTTCACAATAATCGGTTCTATCGCTTATCATTGGCGAATCTTTAATTAACGACTGAAATAATTAAACAATACCAAAGTATAATTAGTCACCCTTAATGACTCGTGAGAAGGAAATATTAATCGGATTAAAAATTGCATTTATTATTTCCGCGAGAAAACATTTTTTATACCGAACGAAAGTTACACCGTTAAGCCACAAGGTCGGAAATTCCTTAATTATGATAAGTTCGAACATTTTTCGCAAATTCGTAATTTCGATAATCGTCACGAGTTTGAAAACTCCTTGTCATAAATTTAATAATTTACGATAATTCCTGTTATTTCATCCAAATCGTCTCAACGCGACGGGGAATAACAATGTTACGTTGAAAAAAAATCTCGACAAAAATCCGTCCCGCCATGAAAATAAAACTCGATCGAATGATCACTATATAAAAAAATCGAGATCGAGCAAGTTTTGGCAACGTTCGAAATAAGGCCGCGCATAGAAACAGTAGCAGATTGAATCATCGTCCAAACTCGTATATCCAATCGTTCTCTCCGTCATCGCTCGTTGATCCACTTTCTGAAACCTGTTAACTGGACCTGCGAAAATCCGAGACCGGTAAAAGCCGTGGGTTATGCGATGTATAAAACCGATATTATAGTGAACGTCTCTTCTCTTTTAAGCAAAAAATTGAAAAAAAAATTTAAAAAAAACGATCTCAAGTCCTGCTGGGATGACATTCGTCTACTAGAGACGACGAAATCTTTGCTCCTTGGCATAATAGTGTCCTTTTGCACCGAAAGTCTGCATTTTGATTAGCATCGACGAACCAGACTTCTCTTGTCTCCCTCCTCTCTTTCTCTTTCATTCACCGGACGCGAAATTTATACGATTATTTCGAAAAGAGCAGCGAGTTGAATCGGCAACGCGCCAGAACCGAACGCGAGAAGGCATCTCTTAGCTCGTCTCGCGATATACGATCGATTAAGAAACGATTAAAGAGATCGAGAAGAAAAAAAAATGAAATGGAATTTCTTATCCGGCGCTTGTACAGAGTAATACGTGTATATGAATAAACATGGAATTTAACTAGCCCCGATTGCTTTTTCAAAATTAATTAGTGAATTAATTGACGAAGTATTAATTTAATATTATTATCGTGTATTAATAATGGAGTGGTAACTATTATCATAAATTAACACGTTTCATTCTCCATTCGCCTACCGAATGATTACCGTTTAGAAAAACAAAAGAGGCGTATCGAATGGTAATGTAACTTTCACATGGTCACCGAAATCTCGAAAAAAAAATTGCCTCTCTTGAATTATGCGACGATACTCAAATTAACGGTCGCGAAAGTTATTTCTTAACTTCGTACTCCAAATAATTAAATGCCCAACGAAACTTCCATTATTCCTTTATCCTCTTTAGCATAGACTAAAATAAACAATTCGAGAAATAAATAAAAACAAAAATGAAATTTCCAAAGGTACAAAAAACAAATAAACTATACAGCATATCTTTTATTTTTAATCGTAAGAAAATTGATTTCGCCAACTCAATGAATTACGCGAATCGATTGTTAATACTATTATCGAGCGTATATTACCCACGTTTATTGAATTTTTATCCGTTTATCACAATGAAAAAAAAAATATTTAATTCGTCGATGGCAAGAACATAGTATTATACGGGGTTAATGTTATCGGTCGATCTATGAAAAAGCGTTTCTCGTAGGAAGAATGAAATTTCTATCTATCATCCGCGGCAAAGATGATTGCCGATTTATTCGCGAGATATATCTCTCGCTCGGTTTATCGCTGTCAGCGATCCATCGAAGCGTGCAAGCAACGAGAGAGAGAGAGAGAGAGAGAGATATCCTCTCCGACATTGCGGTGGCTTATTCGCGCGACGACTTTCGTACCGTGTGTCGTATATAGTAAGTATATATCCTTGTGCTTGAGGCATAAGAAGAAGCGGCGCGGTTTCTAACGGGCCGGTCCGCCGCCGAGTTGTGCCGTTCTCTTTCGCTTCGCGTTACTATACGTGCCTCCTTCTCGATCTCTCTAACGACGGAGAGATCGTTGCATTTCTGTCGGATAAACTCGCGAGAGTTAGATATAAATAGGCTCGTGGCGAACGCGACACAGAGGGGGCAAGGAACCACGCCTTGCAACGCACACACACACACAGAGAGACACACACTGGTGCGCGTTGCACTTCTCGTGCAATCATCCGCAAGTATCGCGCGGTCTTGGACTCGTCTAGTCCACTATTCGCCATGCACCATGCTTCTTCTCGCATTTCCACTATCTCCATGAAAAATTACTTTATTCGATCCTTTTTTCTTTTTTTTCTTCTTCTTCTTTGATCGACTTTCCGATTAGCAAAAATGATCCCAACGCAAGGTTAATCGCGATAGGTTTTTTTTTTTTTTTTTTTCTTAAGCGGTTGCATTTTTACCCCGTGGGAAGATTTTCTACTTTAGCCGTGGAACTATTTCGCTCGAAAAATAACCGTAATTTCTCTCGCGGTTTTTACCGATCCGTGGTCGACAACACACAATGTCTTTTCACGTTTTTGGAATCGAGAGGTTGGGATTTATTGGGTTTTCTTAAAGAAAATTGTATTTATTCAAATTTATTCTACGTGGACGAACTTTTATTACGAAACTCGTAATAATTAAGAACAATTTTGATCGATAATACAAATAAAACAATAAGAAGAGAAGAGAACGAGGGTGATCGTACGATACAAAAGTCGTTGATGAATGATAATCGGGTAACAAATACCGGAAGTGTGCGTGAAATAGAATCCTCGGTTCGATCGACGAGTCCATAAAAGAGTAGCCCGAGAGAATTACGCGCTTAGACTCGCATTATGAACATTTTGCTGACGAGGGTGCGAACACACCGTCGACATAAAAATTGGTTTCTCATAAACTCGCGAATATGTATATATACTTTTCTTTCAAACAACGTTCTTAAATATTCCCTCATTTTCAGCGATATTCTCACAGCGTGGACAACCGCGCGCGTTGAACGAACCAAACTTCTTCCCCTTACAGATAAATATATTTACTCCTAAAATTGCATATTTTACTCGAATAGAATAAACTGTTTTTTTAATTAATTAAATTACTTTCAAATCGTATCGGACAAATATCACGTTGATAGAAATTCTATTAATATTTTTTCATCCTTTTAAACAAATTAATTTAAACATAATTATAACAAATATCCCCAAACCCACTCTCCTCCCTCCTGCCTGACATTAATTTTATACATTTGGCCGAAGATAATTAGCAATTCCGAATGGTCGTCGCCGTAACCGTAAACGACGCGCAGGTAGAGATGTTGACATTTTTTTGTTCCAAAATGAAAAAAATACCTCGTCGCTTGGCGGGCTGTTCGACACTTCGTTAAAGAACGATCGTTTCTCACGGATACGTAATATGCACGATAAAATATGTGATCGTGCATATTACGTATCCATAGAAGATACTCGATGCGATTCTCAATGCGATTTTATGCTTCCTAGCCACGCGGTCTTACGTTTCGCGTCTCTCGTTAACGTCAATGTTTCGCGCGTAAAAATAATTCAATGTAGAACGTGGTCGTGGAAAGTATATCGTCAAAAAATCCTGCGAATCTGATTTTCGTAAGATTTTTGCATGGATGCGCAAGGTGTTTGAAAAAAAATGAGATACGAGGGATGAAGATAATCCTGGAAAAATCTTCGAGGAAAAATTCAATTGGAATTATGACGTGAATAACATAAAATCTCTCCCTTCGCCTATAGATACGCATTGATTTTGTTGATTTTCGAATATAAATGGACACACATACACACACACCCACACACTTAGGTATATATATATATAAGAGTATCGACATAAAAACATAGCCCCGTTCAATATCAATATAATCAATTCCCAAGCGATAAACGAGAGCGCAAAGAATCTCTCCGTTTCTTTGCGAAGCCTAGAGAGCTGACCCCCCATCTCGCAGCCGACCGTTTGCGCCCGAGCTATACAGGCATCCTTGAAAGAAAGAAAGAAAGAAAGAAAGAAAGAAAAAAATAAAATAAAATGGGGAGAAAAAAAAAAGGCGAAAAAAAAATCTCCATCGAAACGAATAGCGCGAACGGGAGAACGGTAGAGAGCTCTCTCGCGAGAGAGGATATGCGAGAGGAGATTGAAAAACGAGAGAAGCGCACACCAGCAGCACCGGCACCAGCCACCAGCATCGAGTCAGAGCAAAACCGGACGCGAAGCGCGGGAAGTGCCAGGGCACGGACGGAGCCGGCCAGACCAGACTCTAGGCTCGTTCTCTCTCTCTCACTCTGTCTCTCTGCCTCTCTCTCTTTCTCTCTCCATTTCTGTCTCCTCATTCCTCTCTCACTCGGTTTTTCTCTCTGCGATGCCCGGGCGTGTACCCACCCGGACCACCGGATAACGTGCACCAGGAAGAGAGCGACGAGGAGTTAAGGGGGGGGGGGGGGAGATCGCGAACGGGGCTGTAGCGGCAGTTGGAGGGAGCGGGTCAGAGGGGGTACGAGAGAGGTAGCAAGAGGGGCACGAGAATCGGGAGCGCAAATCCTCCCTTCGCGAGAGTGAGAGTGAGAGAGAGAGAGAGAGAAAGAGAGGAATGGGAAAAACCTCCGATGGGTAGAGTGAGAGAGACAGAGAGAGAGAGAGAGAGAAAGAGCATAGTAGCCGGTTAGAATAGCGACCTGGGGAACGGGGAACGAAGTAGCGATGGAGGATGGGCTCGAAGGGTGGCGCGGGTAGGAGAGACCAGGAGGGCCCTGCGGCGAAGGGAGGCAGAAGGGTTTCCAATGAGCGACCATTTATCTCCCGGGGCATCCGCCGACGTTTTTCTTCGCCAGTGTATCGATTTTAGGTTTAGGCCATTACACCCGCCGCTGCCGTTACTAGCTTCTATATGTATAAATGTATACGTGTATACGTCCTATACGTATATAAAAGAATGTATATATGTATTAGGTCGTTCTTTCTCTCTCGTTTGTTCGTTGGGGGTGCACAGGTCTACGGGTACGACCCACCCTCCCGCTTCACTACGCCGCCACCCTCTCCCCCTCCCGCTCGCCCTCCGAGCACGTCAGTCCGACATCCCCGGCAGAAGGTACATAACGTGTACTATGCTTCGTATATATATGCATGTATATGTACCTGCGAAAGCTTGCATCTGCGCTCTGAAAAAAACCTCCAAACCTTTCCTCACTGTGCATAGATATACATATATATATATATATATATATGTGTATGTGTATATGTATATGTATATGTATATGGGTGTGCGTACGTACGTATATGTATGTATATATTCGGGTTTAGTGTTGGAAGGAAGGAATGACGAGAGAGGGAGAGAGAGAAAGAGAGAGGGCTTTTCATTCCCTCATCACCCATGCTGATATCCGCTGCCTGGAGCGTCAAAGTAATTTTTTTTCCTCCGCGTTCCTCTCTTTTTTTTTTTTTTAGTTTTTTCTTCATGAAATTTCGACGAAGCTGCTCATTCGCGTTTCTTATCAAATTATTCGTTGGTGAAAATCGCACGAGGAAGAGGTCAGGGTCGGAAAGGTAAATTTATTAATGGTAGTTGGACTTAGCAATGTTGAGTGATTTGTATCTTCGATTGGGAATTTCGATTTGGAATATTTTTTGTCTTTTTTTAATAATTTTTCGTAACGGGCTGAATCTAGATTGACCGTGCTATCCATTGGCAAACATTGAGACAATGCCAGTGCTACGATAGGCGATCGGATTTGAATACCATTACATTATTTGAATACGAATACCAAACTGTGACAAAAGGCAAATAGGAAAAATATTTACGTAATATTACTTTTTCTTTCGAATGAATTTTATCCGACCGATTTTTTAATTGAAAATTCGTTGGTTGGAATTTTTCTACTAATTTAATTAAATTCATGATTATGCGCATATAATTGCTCAATTAACGACCAAATAAATTACTCGAAATAATAAAAGTTGTTTGAACGTTCGATAAATAAATGTTTTCCCTGCCAATCAAAAATTAAGTCGGAAGTCTCGAAAATGTGGATTTACGCGATGTCGAATTTATGAAAGTGCCCTCGACACTCAGGATACCATCTTACATGCGTATTGTTTGCCATATAACTGTATGAGCGAGAGTGCAAATCGAATTTGGCGAGAGAAAGATTCGCTCTCAGCGCGATGGTTGGAAGAGATGCCCGCGGTAGAGCGAGAATTCTCCTCTGTTCCCTTAACTCTTTATATCTCCTCTTTCTCTTCGCTTCAACCATCTCTCTCTCTCTCTCTCTCTCTCTCTCTCTCTCTCTCTCTAGAGAGAACTGTATATACATATATATCACAAGTTGCTTTCAACCAACATACTCACCCGATGCCCTCCCGTCCCTGCCGGCGCAACTTCTCTCCTCGCGGCGAACGTTCTCCGATAAATCCTCAAGGTCGTAATTACCCGAGTCACTGGACTCATTCGCTTCGTTACCGTTACGAGTCTAGTCGTCGTCGTTGTTGTCGTCGTCGGCGGCGTCTTCGTCGTCCTCGTCCTCGTCGTCGTTCATTTTTTTTTTCATTAATTCATTCCGATCGTATCGACTGGGAGGCTTATTAGCAGTTTCATGACAAAAAACAAATTGTTAAAACTAATGTAAAATGATAAAAACAGCGTAATGGATGAAATTACGAATGTTAAAACGAAATGAATGTAGGTACAATCGTAATTTACCATCGATTAAACACTCGATGTACCTCGATTATTTAGGTAATGTGTTTTTCAATTTTACACAGAAGCACCATTAGCTCTATTAATTTTTTATTATTATTATTGAAAAATAAAAAAAAATGAATTTACTACATTATAATATATATATATATTATAATCTAGTAAATTCCATTAATTAATTAATAAAGTAATAAGTATTATAATAATTTTTAAATAACTTTAATTATACATAAATAGCCGTATGGCTGTGATGGGATTGAAATCAGTCGACAAAGTATTGAGCCTGGTCAAATTTTTGTACTCCTCTGCAATCTGGTAAATATACTTAATTGTAAACGTATATGTATACATGTGACGAAAACCAGCATTACCATCGGTTTTGCCATTATACTCGAATAATTTAACAACTGGATCATAATAACAATAATGATCGTATTACGGCCCGGAACTATGATTGAATTTACAACCTGACGAGTTTATAGTCTGTCGATAATCGATCAACGAGATTGAAACAAAGTTTTGGCATAGTATTTTATTGTAGCGTACGTACTATATAGGACAATGTTGTTGCATATATATATATATATATGCACATACGAATATGTAGTGTCGAGAAGAGCGGGGTTGACGCTCTGACGAATTTTCAATTCGACGCTTTGGCGAATTATTATTTGACAGGCCAGAGCTCATGCTCGATCGAAGGGATCGAGGGGGTGGCGAAAACGCGGGTCAGGTGTAGCACCGCATCAAGTCCCACGTGACACCCGCACGCTCGAAACTTTGGCACAATGCCCACCGCGAACGCCTCTGTGTTGGACTTTCACAACTCTCTTTGTCTCTATTGCTCTTCCTCTAACCTCATCCGATTCTCTCTCTCTCTCTCTCTCTCTCGCCCTCTTTCGAGGGGAAAATTTCGGGATTGATCTCCGCGGGCGATGATGAGAGACGAGGAGAGAATTGATTTTGTGATTCTGTACCACTTTCTTGACAAGATCTAAACTGATATTGAAGATAGAATTGCACTGTCTTGGATCGAAAAAGTGAGATTCTTTTTTTCAATTTATTTGTATTCGATAAAATAAAACGACATGTCTTTTAATGGACTTGTTCTTCGTATAAGTTAGACTTGAGCTTCTTATTTATTCATAACTTGGGGACAAAATGGGTCGACCGAAATGAGATAAAAAGAAATCTAAATCGAACCACTGTTATTGTTGGCACAGTCGATTTCTGTCCATTGCGTATTTTATAAGCTTTTAAGTTGAAATAAATAAGTATTAAATAAAGTAAACAATTATTACAGCCGATGGGTACAAAATTGTTTATTCATATTTAAATTGTAAAAAAACAATGCGCCATCGTGCCTTAACGAAATTTTTTATTTAAAGAAATATGATTCAAATAAGATTAACATTTTTCGAACTTTCGCCAAAATTTCTTGTCCATCGTTTACGAATAATTGAAATAAAAAATAAAAATGTCGGATCAAATCCGCAAACTGAAATATTTGTTATTTCTATTCCAATGTTGATAAATAATATTTCCCTCGAGTATTTAAAATTGTGGATCTTGTCTAATTGACTTTTCAGTGAAATTTGAAGTTCCATCATTGTATTTGAATTTTCCATGAACTATTATTTACGCGAACGCTTAAAAATATAAACTCAATTTCAAAAAATTTTATCGCGTTTTCATTGACTAACCGGTAGGTACGCGGAACTTTTATTTCTCGATTCTCGTTCAATCTCATTTACAATCCTTGCTTTTTCCACGAAAAACACACAATTTTCCAACGCACAATATCTACATTACGATAAACGAGAACGCGCACCCGTTTAAACAAATTTCATTTAAAAAATATTAAAAACTCGAATCAAAATATGTTCAAAAAATTTTGGACAGCTGACTTTCACTCTGATGGAACGTTGATAAACTTCGTGTCGGAAAACGGGCGTTACTTACGTCACGGGGTGAATATCCATTATTTCCAGAATTCGAAAAATGTTGGACGCTTTAGAAAAAAAAATTTGAAATCCGGCACTACCTGGCTTATAGCTTCGCTTATATCGCCGTACTACATACCTATAGTCATATAGGCGTCTCGTTCACCGGAATATGATAAAAATCCTATAAAAATGTGTGTAAGAGCGACAGAGAGAGAAAAGGGTGAGAAAGAGGGGGGGCTGGACAGCGACAGAGAGAGAGAGAGAGAGAGAGAGGAACGAGTGAGACGAAAGAGCGAAATGGCGAGAGATGGAATAAAAATTTGCAGCTACCTCGCGCTCTCGCGGCACGATTAATCCGATAAGAATATCCTTCGTTATACTACCGTGAAGTTCAAATTAATGTGCGGCTCTCGGGCGATATGACGGAAAGGGGTGGCGGAGAATAGTGCGAAAAAAAGATTGTGTATATGTACACGTGTGTGTGTGTGTGTATATGTTTGTGTGCGCGCGCGCGTATGTGTGAGAAAGAGTTAGAAAGAGGGAATCAGCGAGAAGGAGAGAGACGAGAGAGAGGATGAGGGGGGGAGTATTCGGTCGCGAATGGAGCCCCAGAGGGTTGGAAGAGGGAAACGAGGGAAGGTGAAGGGAGTGAACGAAGAGGATAAAAGGTTATCGATTAAGTTTTAAATCCTGCGCAAATTCTCCGACCACTACATCGACGTTTCACGATCGAAAAGCCGAATCAGTCGTGGCCATATTCTCTACCACCAGCGTCACTCACATATATATATTTGTGTATTTGTATTGTTACAAATTTGAAGTATTTCGCAGGAGGAACCGTTTTTCGTAGAGAGAAGTTGGGAGAAAAAAAATCATATTAATTCAAAGATATTCCTAAAGTTTCTTTTTTCGTCGTGCTGACTTTTGCTGGTTTTTATCTCGATTGAGCATTGGCATCGAGCAATCTCGATGGGATTATCAATCAAAGCCGATTATTTTTTTATTAAATACGGTGTTAAAGTTATTTTTTTTAAGGGTTTTTGAGGTTTTTACAACAGGGTGATATAGGGAGAGCGATTGTGGAAATGGTCAGATCGGTAGGACGTAGTGAAAAATATGTTAAATAAAAAAAAAGAAATCGTTTCAAACGGTAAACGATTCCATGTAATTGGAAACGAGCATGATTAATAACAATGTAATCAATACGTAAACAGCGGATCTAGTTTATTCTCCCACTTTTAATGAATATATTATTTGTTTAGCATATTTTTTTAACCATGATAATCGATAAAATTGATCGAATTAAAAAGAAATAGAATATGAAATTTAGTCCCTATTCTTTTTTTATATTATTGATAAATATTTTATTAGTAACGTCAAACTTTTAGTTCAACTAAATATTGCTTTAATTAAACTAAAGCCTAATTAAATCTAATTTTACCAAAACAAAAATCTGATGACAATATTTACATATTTATTTGTCCATATCCAATTTACGATTAGAGATTTATACGTTTATCCATTTATCCATTTATCCATTTATCCAACTGCAGTTGTATTAATTCAAGTAAATTAAATTAATGTGTTAATAAATTAGCCGAACGAATGATCAAACGTAGCTGGCAAAATTCGTAAATATATAAATATTAGCTGCTGCTATTATTATCTACATATTCCCTCCATTATTTATCTACATAATTAATATCGTTCGATAAGTCTACACTTAAGCTTCAACCGCTACATATTTTTCGAAACTTGCTAAATAAAAAAAAAGGGAATAAAAGAGAACATCTTGCGTCGACCTACCTTAATAAACGCGCTTTTCGCGTTTAAAGTACCTCGCGGACATTCTCGTACATTTTCCTCCTCCTTGATCTTTGTATTCAGTATAGCCGCGACACAGGTGAGGCGAAATAGGGCAAGCCACACGGTCACGTCGCTCGAGACCGGCAACGCAGATGTCATCGTAAAAAGGGGAATAAAAGAAGAAAAGAAAAGGAAAAAATTTGAAAAAAAAAGAAAGATAAAAACGTAAAAACGACTAAACGAAAGAAAAGAAAATGGCGAAATACGCGGTGTACCGTACGCCAGTGTGTACGTATAATACACGGGCAGGTGTATAGTGTGTGTAGTCCGCGGTGTGGTACCGGCAAGGTCGTAACAGTGCCATTCACGTAACGCACTCGGCCGCGTCGCCCCGTGAACGAGACACAAGAGGGACCCCCGAGAGGGAGCGAGCGAGAGAGACAAAGAGGGTGTGAGAGAGAGAGAGAGAGGACGAGAGATAGTCTATGTATGCATACGAGAGGATGATGGGAGGGCGAGGGAGCTAGACAAAGTACGTGTACCTTCGGCATCCGATAGAATCCTGTGTATCTCCTGTACACCTCTTCGTATCTCTACCTACGATTCCATACTGTCAGCTAGCGGTGCGAATCCACTGTAAAGAGACGCTCCAACCTTCCTCCACCCCCGTTGACTCTTTCGTACAATACACAAGCGTGTTAATTCCTTCCGGTAAAACTTGGTCGATGAAAAGTTTCAACTACTGGCCATTGGCGACACAAAGCTTTGCACAGACTGTCGAACATTTTTTTTTGTTTTGATCGGAAATTGACTCAGTAGTCAAAACGTTTATAGTCAGACTGCTCGAAAATTTTGAAATTTGTTTAATTTAGGTCTGTTTCCGTATGTATTGCGTATTTGAGGAATAAATTCTTGTGTAAGAATAATTATTATTGCGCTTGCGATATATAACGGTAATAATATTTTTATTATTTTTCATAATCGATTAATAGAGATGTAAGTGTCGTACGCAACACCATAAAAATATATGGTTTTTTTTAATAAATGGAAATAATTATAAATACTCAAAATGGGTGCTACGATAATTTGTACTATTTTTAATCAGAAGCTATAACGTTGAGTGCAAACGTAAACGTTATTGCACGTGTATTAAAAATGATATAAATTTTTTGTATTATATTTACGTTTATTTTTATCGCTAAATATGAAATAAAGAAATATAAATATATGATAGTTTTTATTACAATGTATAAAGATAAACGAGTTCTCAATGTCCAGTTTGTAAGAATTTGCGATTTTAAATGCCGCAAAGTATGCGTTAATTGTCGGGACACCGAACGAAACAGTTATAAGTGATAACCGAAAAAAATGCCTCTCGGTTATCCGCTCATTCGATATTTTTTAATTTCTCTGAATTTTCGTCGTATGTACAATAGACACATCATCGGACCACGTGGCGTAGTATTCGCGTGTTTACCAAAAATGGGAGCGCCAGCCAGTCATCGGTTCTTTTTATACACAAAAAGTGTAAACAAAAGAGCCACAATAAATCCGAGCGTACTACACACGGTATTTTTATTAATTTCATGTACGAGTGAATCGAGCAACGCGCCAGCCATCCTCCCCGAAAAAAAAAAGTTCATCTATCTTTTTGCAACACGAACAAATTGGACTAAATTTCAGAATATAATTCTAACGGCGTCGAGGTACATTTTTCTATACCTCGAACAATCGTCCGTTTTCACCGACGCAACAGCGGAGACAAGGTCGGTCGATTCCAGTCGCTAGCCATCTTATTTACTGGACCGTTACATTTTCGTAACAATGAGAATAAAAAAAAAGCGTGCCTGAAAATTGTGGATTTCGTTTTAACCGAAACGTTCCCATCGGTATTTATTCCATCATTCCCTTATCGTGAAAATAAATTTGTAATATCCATGACCTTGAGAGCAGTACCAAGGTCAACTGGATTCACGTGTATTTTGTTGATCCTCGAAAGTCGCAAATCTCCTCACGAGTCAATGAGTACGACCGAATATTACAACGTGTGCCGCGAAGGTCAACGAACGATTTCGTCGGGCGTCGGACAAAGTTTGTTGAGCGTCGCTCGTGAGAGAAGAAAGTTGGTGTTGAAATGTATACAATCCTCGGTGACAAAGAAGAAAGTCCAGGAGAAAGAGAGAGAGAGAGACAGAGAGAGAGAGAGAGGGGGGGAGAACGAGAGAGAGAGAGAGAGAGAGAGAAAGCGCGAGAGAGTTGAAGCGCGAAGCGCATCGACGATGAGACCGAGGAGGACGGAGCCTACCCTAAACGTCTCGGTCGCGCTTCTCAACTCCCAGGCAACTAACCTAACCCAAGCGATCGGGACTTGACGTTGGGAATCTCTCGGTGAGGACCATGGGAAGGACCAAGAAGTGAGGAGACGAGGGAGCCCGAAAGTGCAAGGTAGCGGGCGAAGCATTTGTAATGTACGAGAAAGCGCGAGCGCGAGAGAGAGACCGAGGCGGAGAAAACTCGCAGTGAGGGAGAGGAGGATTCACCAAAGTCTCGACCCAAGTACTCGGGAGTTGGTAAGGTACGACATATATACATATACATATATATATGCGATACCACGCTCCTTGATTCCCCCACCTCCTCACACTGGCTGATCTTGCGGTCCCTTCTTCGCGCGATTCTCTCACTCTCGCCGCCCCCCTCCCTCGCGCCTTCTCTTACCGCCGCCGTCCCTCCCCCCCCCCCCCCTCTCACCTCACTCCCTCGGTCTATCTAAGATGTACGTGTAAACTTCGTTCACTTCATCGACGCTCGTTCGCAGCAATAAAACATCGAGAGCATGGCAGTAGCGGAGCGAGAGAAGAAAGAAAAAAAAGAAACAAATTCTCCCGGAAGTTCATGAACGATTACAGGTGCTGTGCGCGCGCGCTCAGGCACACCATACACACACACACACACGCGTAAAGGACAATTTTTACTTTTTTTTTATTGGCGTCTCTCTCATTCTTGTATCTTTCTCTTTTCATCTACGTCCATTCGTACCACTATTTCCGTCGCTTTTTTTTAAACCACTCGTTCTATTTTGGCTTTTTCTCTCTCTCTCTCTCTCTCTCTCTCGTACGCACACACCCATACACGGACCCATGTACGCACACGTATATACACATAGATACATGCAGACGCACACATACACAAAAGCTTTTTTTTTTTTTTTATAAACGAGTGATATTGATTTGGGAGAGGCCTCGTACTCGTGGCACGAGCATACCATGTGACTCTCGTGCCGCTGCTGCTGCTGATGCTTTACGGTGGATAGAAGGAGCGCGAGAGAAGTCGCGGCGGGCCGTTGGCGTCGCGCGCGCGCGGTCGCCTCGAACGACCGATGCACATCCGCGCATCGCGAGCGCCCCGCAACGGCCGAAAGTAAGAGCGAGAGAATCCGCGACGAGATGACGAAGAGAGTCGAACGCGCGCGAGGTCGGTAGCGCGGCGGGCGCAGTAGGGGGGGGGAGTATACTCGGCGGCTAGGAAATCTCTCTCGCCGCTGTATAGTAGCGCCCCACCGCGTTTTTTTCCGCAACTCGTTCCGTCGGGTCTTCGAGCAGCGCACGATATACCCCCTCTCCGTCACTCGCCTCCTATCCCTACCAACACACACCACATACACACACACAGACATGCGCACACATACAAGTAACTCTTTCATCCACCCCTTTGCTACTCCGCAAGCCACGCTTCTCCTCTTTCTCCGTCTCTTCGTCGTCGCCCCCCACCACTCGCCGTTCTGCCCGCCCCACTCCGCTCGACGTGCGTCTAACTGTGTGTATCGGTGTTGTCGAAGTAGTACCCAAAATCCACACCCCGCGACGTTGGCGCTGTCATCCCTCGGCTCTCTCGCTCTCGCTCCCACTCTCCGTCTTTCTCTATTTCGTCGCGCAACCATCAACACCAACACACAATTGCGTTCGTTCCACGAGGTCCTGTTTCCATTCTGGCTGCACACTCTTCGCATCCCACAGGCAAGTTTACGGAATGAGAGAGATAGAGAAAGAGAGAGAATGACTTGTGCACGCTATATTCCGTCCCTCCCTCCCTCGCGGTCTTCGACAGTCCAGTTACGGGAGTGGGGCAGGCGGAGAGTCTCGCGCGACGCACCCCCCAAGAACGTCTCCTGACTTCGCCTCCCCTCGCATCGCGTACTCGCACACAAGCATACACTCCGGGGGACAACCACGCGATTTCCCAACATGCCGTGCTCTCGTATACATCGAGGTTCGGTGGCAGTCGCCGCCCCGACTTTTTTCTCCCCTCTTTCCCGAGTCTTCTAGCCAGTTGGATCAACTGTGTGTGTGTGTGTGTGTATGTGTATATGTATGTGCGTCACTGGTGTGGGTTGGTAGTGTATAGAGAAAGAACCACCACTCTTTTCTCCGCACACCGCGAGACGACGCTGCTGCGCTGCGTCTCTTGTCCCCGTTCGCCGATCTGTCCGTTCTCCACTTGCCCACTCTTTTCTTTCATCTTCGTCGCTCACGCGCTCTCGCTGGTACGAATGTTGTTATCCGCGACGCCTCTTTTCCCCTCATTCCTCTGCATCGTTCGCCCGAGCTCTCCCGCCCGCCCGCCCGCCGCCCACTCTTTTTTTCGACTCTTTCCTTCGATCGTTGCTTCTCTCACGCTCTCGCCCGCCACCCATAATACATCGCTGAAATGGTGGCAGCCGTGTCGACGGTGCTTCCCCCGCTTCTTCCCCCCCCCCCCCTGCTCGTTCTCCTCCTCCTGCTCCTCCTGCTTCTCTACCCCTCGCCAAGCCGCCACGACGTGTCCCAAACCCCAATGCAGTCCAGAAATCCACCTTCTCCTCCCCCTCTCCCCTCCCGTACCGATTCCCACTGCCCCACCATTCTCGTGACGCGGCGCGGCTAGTGCCGCGGGAGCGCGTCGAATGCCGGCTACGAACGGAAGTGTGGCAACGCCGCGTGGCGAGCGTCTCGGTCTTGGCCAAGAGAGTATACTCGGGGGGGCCCCAGCCGAGTCTACCGAGTTTGTCTACCGGCGCGGGTACCCAAAAGAGCGCGGAGAGAACGCGACGAGTGTGCCGCCACACGTAGTACTAAAGAGATAAGTGAAGCTCTTCGTTGTGTGTACCACCTCGTCGTCGTCGTCGTCGTCGCCGTTGCCGTCGTCGTCGTCATCGTCGTCATCGTCGCCGTCGTCGTCGTGTTGTTCTTCTTCGACGTCGCCGTCGACGTCGTCGTTGTCGTTTTCGGTGTTTCTCGTCGTCGTCGTCGTCGTCGTCGCCGTCGTCGTTGCCGTCGCGAGTTTGACGAATGAAGAAATAGATTGAAAAAAAAGTAAAAAAGAATTTTAGAAAATTGTACCGTACATCGGTCCTAAAAACGAGGAGTTTTCTTTTCGTTTTTTTGTTTTTTTTTTAATTATTTTTAATTCAACGAAGCAAGTGTGTATCTGTGGTGTGTGTTAGTTGGTCACAAGAGCCCAACGTGAAACACTGTGGTTAGACCGAGCAAGCGAGCGAGCGAGCGAGCGAGACAGAGTGACAAAAGAAAGAGAGAGAGCGCGCGAGACGGTTAGACCTCGAGAGATCGACGTAGCACACACGTCCTCGTCGTTGCGACGTCGCCCGCAGCAACCTCTCTTGCCACTGCGTCCCCTCCCCACCCTCCTCCCGCCCGCAGTCACCGTACAGTCGCGCACATAGTCGACATACACACCAGTGGTGAAGGCGCGCGCGACAGCGCGAGAGAAAGAGAGAGAGAGAGAGAGAAAAAAAGAGAAAGAGAGATATATCGCGAGAGGCACGCAACACGGCAGAACGCAACGGCAGCAACACGCACGTTCCATCGGCGTGAACGTAGGCGCGCGCGCGCGCGCTCGCAATCGCAATCGTACGAGGATTTTTTTGAAGAAAATAAGACGAAGCGAATACACACTTTGATGCAGAAACAAAAGGAACAACCGAGGACAACAACAAACCGCGAGTGTTCGGGGGTAAATGAATGACATTCCGAGATGGAGCTCGTGAAACGGTGCAACAACGATGTACGGTGCAAGTTTGAAAGAGTGAAACAAAAGGATTAAAAACAAAATATATCTATATGTATATATATATATATATGTATATGTATGTATATATATATATAGATACAATATAAATATATCTATATATATGTAGATATATATATATATATAAACAAAAATATATAAAAAGACAAAACGAAACAAAAAGTTATATGTTGAAATAATTTTAATTAAGTTTAAATAACAAGAAAAAGGTTTTTTTTAAATAAAAAAACCATAAACACACAAGCAAAGGGATAATAATAGACCGGTGTTAAATGGCGCTCTCGGCAAAGAATCAGACATCGAATTACGTGAACCTGTATTATTCGATCGTCCAGCGAGCGGCGACACACTACTTTAAGGAATATTACAGTTCCGGTGAGTACAACATTATCCGTTCATTAATTTTAGTTGTTACGTACTTATATTATGAATATATAATCGCGTTGTCGTAGCCCACACTCGTAAGCTAATAATACCGGATGATCCAATGCCACGTACAGTTGCACGTTATCTCAGCTGACGAGGAAAATTAGACGAAAAAAAAAGCACACACACAGTTATACACAATTTAATTGCCACAATCGACATAGCCCGGAGAGAAGTCTAGTCGTGAGAATTAAAGCGAATTTTGTCGAGCGCTTAAAAACAAAAATGGACTCGCTAGTTTTTTTGATCGTTTGTCACGTTTTTAATATCCTTCGATTTTAACCTTTTATCGTAATGACCGGAAGATTATTTTATCAATCACTACTGTTCTCTCGGTGATTTTGACGGAGGAAATTTTCTAACGGTGATCAACGGATGAGAAGAGCGAGGGTTAATTGTTTACGAATTTTCCCGCCGTTTGTGTTTACCGCGTGTTTAGGTATATATGCGCGTCCACACGAGACACCGGTGTGATCAACTCGTGCCGCGCGTATCTCGTGTGTGTTTTTCTCTCTCTCTCTCTCTCTCTCTCTCTCTTGTACGCTCCCTCCCTCTCTCTCTCTCTATTTCTCTCTCGCTCGCTCTCTTTCATTCTTATCGTCGAATTAAGTTTTTGTCAGTCGAGCGAGTTCGATCTCTTCGATGAGTCACACGACACGTTATAAAGTCCTAAAGTCAAGGCTAACGTATCTCATTCTCCGATTCTCGTTTTCTCGCGGACAGACGTTTTTTTTCGCTCGTCTCAATCGTCTTGCATCCAGGAATATCCAGACGTTCGATTTACATCGCCTCGATGCGTTATTGACTGCGCGTTCTCAGTCACGGTCACGTTGAGAACAAAAAAAATATTATTAGCAACGAATATTTTTGGAAATTCGTTTTTTGTTACTACTCGCTCGGATCTTACGTGGCTTATCTCGAATAATGAGGGATTCGTTATCGATCCGACAAAAACGGGGAAATTTTATTTTGGTCGGGGAAGGGGAACGGCTTAGCCGGCGTTTACCGTCGGATAACTGCGATCCGGTTCGCGAACGATATTTCACTAAGTACTTGGGGGCAATGGCGATTTTTTTTTTCAAATACAGGATTATAATTTTTTTGGATCATTCATGGATGAAGCTTCGATAAGATTTCATTCATTCGGAAACGCCAACGTTCGTTTTAATTTAAGAATTAATTCCTGAAAAAAAAAATTGTTCGTGGGGAAATAAGATGGTCGCTCTGGATTTATCGATAAGATTTGATTAATTTTAAAGATAAAAACGTAGGACAAATTTTTCGACGAATATCAACGAAAATTTCTACCTACGCGTAATAACGAAATATTCAATAAGATTATAATTAAACAAACGGTATTAATCCGATCTCTTAATTTTCGCTTATTATTTTATCGTTGAATCAATTCATAAGAATCTTCCGAGACTCGTAAATTCATTCTCTCGCGTTATATGAACTCGAATTTTCGTGGTCGTTACGAAAAATTCTCGTTGAAAATTTATCGAATAAGCGCGAATCCTATCGAGCGTCACGAATCAAGAAAATTTCATTATAAAAAAAAGAAGAATTGCAGCCCAATATTGAATAGGATCGTAACGGGTGATAATGTCGAAAGGTATCGTTGATTTTATTCCTAGAGTAATCCACGAGTCTAATGGTCGTTCGATATCGTTAATTTATCGTCCCCGAAGTGGTACGTGTCTCGCGTACTTGGTAACTTCTCTCTCTCTCTCTCTCTCTCTCTCTCTCATTCGTCAACGGTGCTCTCCTTTCTTCGTCTTATTGAGAATAATAATAAAACGAGATGTATAAATGTAGCGGTTGGTATATAGTAGTATGGTGATCGTTGCGAAGTAAGAGCGCGACGTCGGCGAGCCGTCGCCGCGAGAGTCTATATCCCTCTTTCTTTCTCCGACGCTCGGTTGCCCGTTGGCTCGCTCTTGCCGAGCCAGCGCGAGTTTTTAGAGCTCCGTCGTCGCGTCGTCGTCATTCGTCGGCGTTCGTTGTACATAGCGTGATAGTGGGTCAGCGGTCAGCCAGTTAGGTATACGAGAACGCAGGCTCGGATTAATAGTTCGCTGCTCTTCGAACGTACATAATATGTATTTAAATATATATATATATATATATATATGTATAGGTAGACGCATGAAACGAACCGGAGGAGTACGTTACGATGTAATTCATTTTGATAAATCGTACCAAAAAAATCTTCCACCAAGAAAGGGAAGGGTTACGTAAAAAAACATTCGAGTCCAATGAAATCCGAGAGAAAATGGACGCTTGGCCATTTTTATTTTCATGCAACAGCTGCTTCGAGACTCGAAATTTTGTATCCAATCTAGACATTCGAATTTCTTTCGATAAATTTTTCAAAATTGTCTATTAAAAAAGTAATCGTATTATGTTCGATTAAATGAATTAAAATAAAAATTGTTGTGCGTTGGTTTTGATCGGTTGAAGCGAGAGGTTTGAAAAAAATGGCGGGAAAAATATTTCGTCGAGTTTTTATAGCTGTTGGTGTAAAAAGTGGAGGGTAATTATGATATGTGTGCGTTAAATAGACAGTTAGGTTTAATGAAAGTGGGAGGTGTCGGACGAAGCGCCAGATTGGAAAGGGGCAAAGTAGCGGGCCTGGGGTGCCGCGCAGCCTTGAGACGTCCCTGCATACACTATAGTGGAGTTGGACACGCGATGATTATCGCAAGTAGACGAGTTTCTCTACTCTCCGAGCTCTCGGCGAGATCGTAAACCTTCTCTTCGCTCGCTGCCGTACCACGTGGGTCGTTACTGCCTTCGTTTTTTTCTTCACTCTTCGTTTTTTCTTTTTCTCTCTCTCTCTCTCTCTCTTTCTCTCTTTCTTTCTTTCTTTCTTTCTCTCGTCTTTTTCTTCTCAAACTCATCGACGTCTCGCGGTCTACACCCACACGGACAGCGTCATCCGAGCGTGTCTCGTCCGAAGAGCCTTTTCTTCTGCAGCCGTGACTCGAATCGCTGAGAATTTTCGAACCCGAGACTAAATGCGTTTGGTCAATTTTTTCATTTCTTTTTACTTCTTTAATTGAAAAATTGATCAATTTGATCAATTTTAATTGCGAATAAATTATCGAGAATTTATTTCTTTTTTTTTTCTTTAAATTACTGAATAATATGCATAATAATAATTGTACATTGGAAACTGTCGTTCGTGTACGTGAAAACGTCGGGAGGTTTAGACAGACGATTAATTCACCGACGAACCAATCGATAGTTTTTTTCCCCTCTTTTTTTTTTTAAATTAAAATATTTTTAGCAAAAATTGACAAAAGGGCGTACGTGGAATCAAAACTTTTGCGTTCAAACGTGATGGACAATGAGAAAGTATAAAGTTATTTAAAAAATTAATGTGCAACTGCGTTTAAAATTTAGTATTAGCGTCAATGTCGATTAAAAAAATATAATTTCAATTATAGAAATATGAAACTACAAATGGGATACAAATTTCGAAATATTCGAATTAATACAATTTTTCTTATTTAATTGCACAAAATTCTGTTGAATAATAGGACGATTTCTGATTATTTTACGTGGGTTTTGTAGGCGTACGGAACGTACCAACCAGGAAGGTTTGAAAATTGAAATTGAATAAAGAATTATTATAGTGGGTGTGGAAGAAATTAAATCTCTAGGGTCACAGCGGGTTACAAGTTCCTCCAATATTCATCGACTAAATGATAGTTTATTCCTACTTAAGGCACGATAATTTAGACGCAAATAAATTATTTGATAATTAATTCTAAAAAAAAAAATACAGTAATCTAAAATTTTCGCACAATTTACATTGATTAATGATGAAAATAATCTAAATTTCGTAGCTCGTGCGACATTGTATATTTATTTGTCACGGTATAGTTTTTCTTGGGATATTACATACGTTTTGCTTGAATTATAGTCGAAGCTTATCGTATCAAACGTAGTTATTTGCTCGTTCATCTAACCGTTTGCAATTATACACCGACCGAGTTTTACGATAAAAACTACTTCAAACTTTCCAGACAATGTCTAGCAATATGAACGTTTAATTCGACCACATGTTGATTAGTCGATCTCTAAGTCGATATCGTTTTAAAATACCTTAAAGATTAACAGACGATACAATATGAACGAAAATTACACGTGTCTTTCTATTTTTTCGATCGGAGTGAATGAAATTATTTCGTTATATGATAATTAAAAAATATATATAGATTTGTCTACGTTGAACGTACACACACGGTGTTAATTTTCAATAATAACGATAGTCACAAAGTTATCGATAAAAAGGTTGAAAAATTATTCGACCAAATTATCGATAATATTATATTTCATGCTGTAAATAAATAAATATTGATTACTGATTAATTTATTAAAGATACATTTTTTTAACCAAATGATTGAAAACTTTTTGCTACAATTATTTTTAAAAAAATAACCGCTTCAAGTACAGTAACAAAATATTGCCAAGTCGTGGAAATTCTTGGCAAATTACAACACCAGATTCCATTTCGACTGAATTCTACCTCGCTTTCATTCATAACGCGCGACTGCTCGATCGCAATGTTTTTCAATCGACAAAAATTTTTTGCTACAATTATTAAAAAAAAAAATAACCGCTTCGAGTACAATAACAAAATATTGCGAAGTAGTGGAAATTCTTGGCAAAGTACAAAACCAAATTCCATTTCGACTGAATTCTACCTCGCGTTCATTCATAACGCGCGACTGCTCGATCGCAATGTTTTTCAATCGACAAAAAAAAAGACACAAAAATTAATCAAAACATAAAACGAGAGCGTTAATTATTTTCTTCCCGAGTATTCCGCGAAAAAAATACTGATTATTCAACAAATTAATTCATAAAAAAAATGTTTACACGAACCGACTTTTGCCAGATTCATCGTGTGGAGGACAATAATAATTTCATTCGTAAATATGCGCGAACTCTTGGAAACAAAAATAAAATTAAAAAATCAAACGTACCAACGAGAGTAAATATCCGCGAAGTTCGCGAATGACAAACGGTTTATTACGATCATTCACCGGTTTATCGTTATTATTATTTACGAGCGTGTAAAAAACAAAAAACCAGGAAACAATGGTAGTCGCGACGACCAAGTCCCGATACACAATAATTCACGAGAAAATTACGAGCGATTGAGAGAAATCAGCGAGAAATTAGCGGTTCTCGCGAAAACAACGAAACGAGAATAATAACAAAAACTAAAAGTACAAAAAAAAAAAAGACCCGAGGAATAAAGAAGAAGAAGAAGAAGAAGAAAAAGAAAAAAAAAGTTGTTAAATAACGAGAACGTATGCACAAATCGCGCGGCGTGACATAAAAATTAATGTAACGAGAATTGAATTATTCAACACGGAGTTCGTTGTATCACGAGTCGCAGTAAGCGCGCAAAATCGTTGAACCTTCGGAGACATGAGCAAAAGTCACGATTGCATGTGGCTTCGTGTGTATGCTCCTATATATATATATATATACATGTGTGTACATATATGTAGAACGACTCTTTAGATAAAGATTCTACGAAGGGGAATTCGAACGAACGGGTATTCGAACGGGAGAGTACAGTGACTCTCTATACTTGTGAGATTGACTATACACCCACCCATACGTGCAGACGCACACATTCACACATAAAGAACCATACATAATATAGATATATGTGTAAATTCAAAGCGAGCACTCGTCTGTCGTAAACTCCCCCACTTCGGGTGTCTGGTCATTGTACACTCGGTGAATTTTCGTCACTATATAGTTAGACGCGAGTAGAAAATGGCTTTGAAGTAGGCGCGCGACTTCTTGATGGCAACCAGTGAAAGAGGGTGGGAGAAGGGGCTAGGGGGGGTTGAAGGCGAAATCGACGAGAGCCCGAGCTAGCTAGTAACGCCACCGTCGAGCTTCTTCGTAATCTTCGTCGCCGGTTGTAACGCGCGTTCATTGCCTCGCACTGTTTCGACTCGTACACCAAGGGAATCGACGGTAACTTACCATCCGGCAGATGTAAAAATATACTACATCTATGGTACTGTCCGTGTGTCATTTGTGTTTATATATATGTATATATTTAGGTATATAGTCTCGATGCGCGGCTTAGAACGTATTTATAGACGCACCGAGAACCGTCGTTGACGGAGAAACTCAGAAACTCAGAAACACGAGGCGACGAGTAGTATCACGCGCTCTTGAGAATCGAGATCGGTTGAGATGAAACGATACTCGATTATTGTCGAATGAGATTCAATGGAAGATGAATAACTGCTTTTTTTTCTTTTAATCGATTTTTTTTAAAATATTTATTGGCCGAAAAATGGTTTTTGGTGAGGTCAAAGGAATTTGAAGAAAATATTTGTAAACAGAGGGTTTTTTTTATATTAATATTAAAAATAATTTGTAATTTCTTTAAATTATTAATCGTCCGAAAGGGAAATGATGCGAATGGGATAAAATAGAGATAAATCGTCGGAAATTCGTTGGACAAAGTTACAGTTTATCGTGTCTAAGAGAAAATTGTTAATTTTTGTGATTAATCGGTATTAATGCAATGATCGATATCGATACAAAGTGTACGCTCGTTTAAATCATACAAAGTCATAAAATATAAATCGATGGGACGTTTCGTTACTTCCATGTTTAATAATATAATTATAATCGAAAGATATTCCATCGATAACGCGAGAAATAATATCTCTACATCGAGAATATATAATTAGGTAAATTTTGTTTTTAATCGAAAATCCAATCTCACGTGGGATAATAATAATCGTGTAAAAAGTCCTCGTTCCACCGTGAAATATTGTTTATTACCAGGTGCGAGATATATACACACGTACATAAATTCACCCTTGATATGCATTAATTTCACATTTATTACGAGGCATAAGGTACAAACAGGAGTACGATGAAAATCTTAAAATGTTTTCTCCGATCTAAACACATCAGCGCGCGATTCACACCGCGTTTTAATTCTCGCTCGTCGCACACGCGAGAACGAGAGGCGTACTGGTGCGAATACGAAGGTAGGAGGGTGGGGGTACTCGTAATGAGTGAATTAATTGAGACGCGCGCGACAGTAGCGCGAATTCGCGATTCAATCGTGAACACACGTACACGGTTCTCTCGGCGTGTAAAAGCGTGCGCTGGCCTGTAAGCGCGCGAACGAACGTTCCAGTCTGCGGAATCTTGTAACTACTTCATGCACTCGGAGGATAGACGACGTTCACGGGTTTGCCGTAGGGGGCAATTTTACGATTAGGGCACAGAGAGAGAAGGAGAGTGAAAGGCTGAAATAGACAAAGTTAGCCGCTGTATCGCCGAGAAAGGCGCCACCTTCGGCACCAATATTATATCGCACTCTCTTTCGCCCTTTCTAGTACGCAATTCCATGTATAGATTATTCCTCTTATGGGAATAAAATGTATTTAGAATATATGTTTATGTACCACTCAACGTCGAACGAGTCGCTTTTTTTTGCCTACATCTTTAATAATTTTTTCATACTTCGTCACTTTGCGAAATTGAATGGAAATATTTTCTGGTATAAAAAATGGATTGTGGGAAAAAGGAGTTTGTCGTATATTTCTCTTTTAATTAACTTTTCATTATTACTTTATCGCTTTTGTAAATATCAGGGTGAATCATAATGGGTGGACACCACTTTTTGATGGTATTTACCATGCGTCGTAAATTACCGACTACCTACAACTGGATTGCTTGACCGCTCCAGAGATGGCAGCTGCTTAGTGACAGGCAACTACATTCATGCATCTTCGCCGATTTCGATGACATTTGGTATGCTTGTAGAATGGATAAAAATACAAGATATGAAAAAACTTCAAATTGCAACAACGTTTATTTTTTCGCGTACTATACGCTGGAGATCAGAATGGTGCAGATAGCAACGAATCTCTTATTGTTTATTGCAAATTTGTAATTTTTTCATACGTATCTCCGAGAGTTTTTAACCGATTGGGATGCAAATTAACATAAAGGTAGAGGACGAAAAAATAAAGTTGACGGGTTTGTTATTTTTTCGCTATCTCATAATTAAGGGGTTGAAACTGCCCCTCGATTTTTTAGTCAATATTTGTAGGTAGTCGGTAATTTACGACGCATGGTAAATACCATCAAAAAGTGGTGTCCACCCATTATGATTCACCCTGATATAATTTTTTTTATTCTTTTCAATAAATACGTTACGTTTACGTTACGTTTGGTTGCAATGTCTAAAATACGCCCTTATTTTTGTGGATATGTAAATAGATCCTTCAATGGGAATGTAGTTTATTATAAAATTGAAAAAGTGTTTATGAAATATTCCCTTATTGCTCCAGCAATTTTTTTATCGCAGCGCATTCGGAATTTAATGAAATCTTATCTGCTTATAATTTCGATGGAAACACTTTCTGTGAATTATTTTTAAAAATATCGTATCCAACCGTTTTCTCGAAAATTAGAACTAGTACAAAAATTATTCTCGACTCAATTTTATTAATCAAAAAATAATTTGTTTTGTGGGGGAAAAAACCATACGCTATATTTACATTAAAAATTTCCAAAATTTATCAATGGACGTATGATCTTCGGATTCCCGAATTGAACAAAATGTTAAAATGTGCGTTATCAAAAGCAGATGATATCCAATTATTTTCATGACTATTTTCATACACGTACCGAGGCACATTAATTATTTCCAGTAGATGTTCTTAAATATTGAAAATTAATATTTTTCAATCAAATTTATTTTCATTTGCTGTATAAATACATCGTCTTTACCTCTCTCTTCTTCTCTTTATCTTACAGTAGTACTGTGTGAACTCCCTTTGTGAATTCGCTTCGAATTCTACGATCGGCAATAGCCGGAGCTTTTCCCGAAGTTGAAAAGTTTGTTCGACCTAGGAATAACTGGCGGGCAACAGCCGGAGATGTATCTACTTAGGAAGTAACTACCTGTATGACTATCTTCTCTTCCCAAGAACACACCGTGTGTACTTTAGATACGCCGATAAAAATCCGGTAGTAGAATTCGCGGTAGATTTTTAATCGCAACGAATTTTATGGACAACGATGATATTTCGGATTCTAGCGTAAAATATTTCTCGGTCGAACGAGTTTGGATTTTTAAATTCGGATCGAATTTAATTTACATGATTTAACGACTTGATTCGAACGAGAAAATTTCATTATCCTATTCACGTTAAATAGATGGGACGAGCGCGTGTAAGTTTGAAGCAGTTGAAGGGTTGGAGGGGCGAGTACTTGGTTCGTTGATGTAGGACGAAGCTTTCGATTGTATTATCGGAATTCGCGAAACCGTAATTAAAATTAATTCGATTCTTATGTTATTGGGCACGAACGAGAGACGCAATTCCAATCCAATTCAGAATTTTGGCTCGGTGATTTTAGTCGTCGTGGGATTTATTTTGTTTCGACGCTTAATCATTTTAAATATAGAATAATAATTTTGAATGTTGACAAATTTGCGAAAAAAAGTCTCTAATTAATTAGCAGATGATTGATATTTTTTTTCATCCCGAATGGACTTGGACTGATTGTTCGAAATTGCTCGAACTTATTGAGAGTTCTCATTGTATTTTGTAATTTTTATTTGTGCGTTAGTTTTCGAATTTTTGAAATAGCAGCGTTTAAACACACAGAGAAAAACGACTTAAAATTAAGATCGTCTTTGCAAAAATTGGAAAATAGATACAGTTTGTAGAAGGAATTATAAATTATAAAAAGACAGTGCGTTAGTTATCGGCGGATTTGTTGAACAATAATTTTTACCCAATTTGTAACTAGAGCATTCTACCACTGAACCACCGATGCAACCCAATTTGTAACTATTTTTCGACATTATTATTAGCGACGATTAAGATTCTCATCATTATCGCTATCGATGATTTTTCACATATTCGTCGTATCACTAAATACCCAAATTCCAATCGAATCAAACCAACGTTACGGTTTTTAATTGGATTATACCTGTCGTTTATCAGTGACGTACCGAAAATCGTTTTATTTTTGATTTGATTCGTAGTGATGCATTTTTGCACTGGACCATTTTTTTCCTCTCATTTTTGTTGATCTCGCATTTCAATTTTTAATCATTTTTAGCAGTCTCATAGGTTTATACAATACCGTTTGACCTTTATTTTCAAATAAATAATTAATCCCGACATCTCAAATTTACATAATGCCCAAATAGCGATGTTAGAACGAATCAGATGTTTTTTTAAATCAATAAACTCCAAAAACCCTGCGAACAAAGATAGTAATATTCTTGCAATTAGTTCAACTTTCAATTCTTTATTTGTACTATTATTTGCACTATTTGGTCAGATGTTTTTTTAAACCAATAAACTCCGAAAACCCCGCGAACAAAAATATTCTTGCAATTAGTTCAACTCTTAATTCTTTATTTGCACTTTTTATACATAAAACTGTAGCAACGCGACGACTTTTCATCGTATGTATTACGACGACCGTTGAACTAGATATAAAAAAAAGAATTTTCAAAAAATTTCAAGATACAAAAATTGCACATTTGTTCACTTTAAGTAAATAGCGCAAGAACAATGTAGCAATTTTGTCGTTAAACAAATTTTCTTTCTAATGAGCGCTAGGAAGTATTTTCAATTTGAACTTTGAAACTCGTTATCGAGGTCAAAAAAAACGGACATAATTGTTAAAAATTTCTGATAAACATTATGAAAAATTTTATTCAAGTGTTCACAAGATTAATCGTCAATAGTTCACAATCACGAAAAAATAAATACATATTTCCTGAAAAGCAACGCGAATTTATTTGAAAATCAAATACACAATTTAATCCATCTTCTAAATAGACTCGGTACGCGTGGAACAAACTATTATTCCATTCTTATGTCTCTCGTACTTTGTACGCAAGTAAAAGATTTTTTAAAAAAACGTTATCTCGATTGGAAAATCGAAGGATTCGTTATCCGTCGATTTTTCTACCCGTCGCTATAACGAACTGATATGGCAAAGTTAACCGTAAATTAAAAAAATGTCTCTCTATCACAATCACCATGTAGCTTGTAAAAACGAGATTAAAAATAGTTCCAGTCGATCGAAAAATTGAATCTAATCGAATAACAATTTTTTTAATCGTCTTAGCTTCACCTCTCTCGTTCGAGCGACGCGAGACACGAAAAACGAAAAAAAGAAACGGAGAAAAAAAAACAACCGAAAGACGAAACGTGAAATGATGTATAATGATGCGAGTCGGACAGTTTATGGGTGAGCGTGGACCACGGTAAATTCCCGAGGCTCAAACTCAACCGATGCTCCCGGATGATCCGTAGTAAGAAAATATTCTCCAGAAATAGAAGCTGTGAGAGGCGTGCGGGGCGAGGTGTTGTTGCTCGAAGAGAAAGACAGAGAGAGAGAGATTCGTAGCTGCTCCCAGTATTATATACTACACGTGCAGGCAGAGAGTTATGCGGGAGTGAATGGGGTGTAGTTTGTGCTCGAACATTCGAAGCGTCAGGTCTGGGGAAGCAGGTATATCACTTCTATCCGATGACACTCGGTATCACTTTGTTCGATAAATAACTTCCATTGTGTTCCTTCCGAAACAAATTTTTCCAACCTCTCCCACGGTCCGTTCGAATAAATTATCTCGGAATGAAAACGCATGAAAATTATTTCCCGACGAAATAATCGTTACTGTTTTTTTATTGATTTTTTTTTATCTTTCTAGCTTTTGTATTGATATTTATTTAAAAAAAAACAATGATGCAACCTGTCGTTATTCGTGAGAATCGCTCGAATCAATATTAATTCGTAAAATTTGATTTTTTTTTTGTTTGTTTCATTGTAAATTTGTATTAACGAGATAACGATCGTGTTGCGACAAAATAATCGATGGTATTGGTTTACTCTACTAATCACCTGCACATGGCGATCCATGAAACGACACATCTGCTCTATATCCGTATAGTTATACAATGAAAATAATCTTCGACTGTATCACTATGTACCTATCGTCTTTTTTTTCCCCTCAAATGTAAATATTTCTCGAACTAGTTGTACCGCAAATATAATACATATTTAAATTTTGCAATTCAATCCAAAAATACATTTCGTTTATTTATTTTTCATAACGGGGATATTTAGAAATTCTTTTATTCGATGAAATTTTAAATATCCAAAAATAAAAATAAAAGTGTCCCTTTCAATTTTCCGAAAGGTTGACCACTTCCATATTTAACAAATATTTCGATATTACGTAATTTTTTACCGCGGCCAAAACTTGCTCTATGTAGAGGTCAGAATTAAAAAATCGTACATCGTCGGGAAGAAATATTTTTCAATGTTAAAAAATAATTTAGAAAAATATCGGGCAATCTTTCTTTTACACTTTTTTAATTCATTATTTTTATCAATATTATTATTACTATTAGAGAGATAATTCTATTAGTTTTTGGGGCAATACAGTCGCTTATAACTCCGGCGATCCAGCGAAATTAGTTCGAACATCATTCCCATCCGTCTTTATGGCCCATATTTATTTTTCGTTGCGAAATCTTCGTCGAGACGAATACAACGAGACAGAAAATTATACGCGTATTACGAATTCTTCGCATTTGTGTTTATACCATACGCCGCGATATATCGTAACCTTAATGGGACTAGTTTTGGTCCGGGATCTCGTTATATTCCTCTCTCCGCGAACTCTTGTACGACGAGTATATCGAAGTATCATTTCTCTCTCTTTTTCTCTCTCTCTCTCTCTCTCTCCCTGTCTCTCTCATTCAGTCCGGTTTGACCTGTTGTGCTTGCGGGCTTTCCGTCCGATTGTTTTTGTGCTCCTTTACCAGAACACAAACGACAATCTCAACGAGACACTCCCCACTCCGTGTGTGTCTGTGTTCGTTTGCGTGTGTGTGTGTGTGTGTGTGTGTGTGTGTGTGCGAGTAAGGTCAGGAATTCGATCTTATCAATATACAGTCGTAAACAGTCGTCGAATCATTCTCCTCTCTCCATTCAACTCTCTCTCTCTCTCTCTCTCTCTTTTCTGATCTCCTCCCCGTTCCTCGTCACCTCGCCTTGACTTATTGTTAGCTCTTTACTACACGATTCTTATTACGTTTCTTTTTTCGCCCATGACAACAGCAATCATAGCAGAATGACCAAAAATGCAATTATTTAAAAAAAAAATCGTTTTATTTTTATTTTTCAATTATCGTATTTGAAGCGTTGTATTTCGGCCTTCGGAGTAAAAGTAACGTTAAGATTGTCGCGACACGAAGGTCTCGATAAATATCAATTGTAACGATCGACCACGTTCACCATTAATTTTTATACATTTATTAATTATTTTGATTTTCTTAATTGCGTTTGGCAAAGTCAATTTTGTTTTAATAAATGAAAAGTGTAGTTTATCTTTGTTAAATTATTCCTAACGATCGATACAGTTTTAATGAGAAAAGAAAAATTATAATTTTGATAATGAGAATATCTCAAAGATTTCCTAGCGAAGCAATTTATTTCAAGACATTATATATATATATATATATATATATATATATATATATATATATATATAATCATCGAGTATATCTATACATAGAGATATATAGGTTCGTTCATCGAACACGATCGAACTTCCGACTCGCAGACTGTCTATATCGAGCCATCTGCCGCATAATTAAAACTCCTGGGAATATTCATAGTCCGCTAATTGGCTTGGAAAAATATTTATGTACGACGGTGCTCTCTTCTTGCTTCTCTGAAAACTTAGTCTCAGGGGCGTGGGCGTTATTTTATACATGGCGGCTCTTCCGACCCTCGTTGGGTTCGGGTCCTTCAACTCGATTTAGTCATTCCTGTCGTCATCGAGAATTCCCTACTTTTGTCATATTCGAGAAATGTTTAAAAAAAAAAACAAGCATTTTTTTCCACCCTGTGAATATTCGGGATAAGAGTTTTCCAACGTTCGAGAGTTATCGCTATATAAATTTCGCGACGAGAAGACGAGAGGGGGGGAGAGAATTTTTTTTCCCTATTCGCCAGGGGGCAGAGCCGAATGTGCAGTGCGGTCGGATCGCAAATCCTCCCGCACCTCCGGGGTTGGTAGAGGGTGGTCGCACTTTTAAGTTGCGTCGGCGTACGAGGACTCCCTTATAGCTTTCAATCGATCCGCACTCTCCCGTACCAGCGGCGTGTGCATATATACGTATTCGGTGCGTTGAGCAGTAGGTGCACCCCTTCTCGACTAGGCTCTAATTTTCGGAGGTAAAAAAAAGTCTTTCTTTTTCGTCCGACATTTTTTTTTTTACTTTTCAAGCAAGCATTCGCCCCTAGGGACTTACCGTACCAATTTTCCACCCTTGATGAGATAGAGAGAGAGAGAGAGAGAGGGAGGGAGAGCAATTTTTTTCATTCGGTACGATCGGTAGGAAATAATTAATGACGTATGTAGCCACGTTTTTGTCCGGCTCCATACATTTTGTCGAGTTGAAAATATCGCGTTAGTCACGGGATATAAAGTTTAAGGACAGTTTATCGTCACGCGGTTGGACGAACCACCCTTCGGGCAATGGACATAATAGCAGGGGTGAAAATGTCGTTCGAAATAAAAAAAAAAAGGAACAAGGAAGAAAAAAAATGAGACAACCGTGATAGTAGCGTCTCTCGGATATTATTTCGTTCGAGGGAGGGGTGGGGGGTGAGATTCGAGCGATTAAAAGTTTGCGAATCGTTTGATATTGAAAAAGGAAGTATTTAGTCGAGACGAATTTTCAAGTACAATTCGCCATTTTTTTCCCTAACGTTCTCGGTCGTCGAACGAACAAATTTGTTTTGAATAAATAATTATAACTAAAGACGAGGATTTTCTATTCGATACGTCGACAAGAAACGATCATCGTCGTATCCAGTTGTTCATTAACAAAGGATGTACATCGACCGCTATCTCGTAGTTTATTATTTAAAAATGAATAAAATTAATCGAGAATCGAAGTTTAATTAAAAACCTTAAAGCGAAGTAATTAATCGTAGTTTTCTCTTCGTAGATATTTCCGAGGCATTGGCTTACTTTTTAATCGTAATTGCTCGTAAATGCTTGGAACTTCTTTCTTCTCTTACAAGCGAAAGTTCTTTCGTTCCGTTGGTAAAATCATTTTTTTTCCCATCCGCAAAAAATAAAACAATTGTGCGAATAAGTGCTTAATTGTGTTTATTCAGCAAGAGGGTTAATTTAGTCAGGATTCGAAAATTTGTCATAGTTGCAAGGGCATGAGGATGGGAGGGTGGGAGCCAGGGAGAGAAAGAGAGAAGGTGATCAACGAATGAGATCGAACCCGTATGGATAACAAGAAGAGAGAGAGGAAAAAAAAGAGCGAACACGGCTATAAAGTTCTCGGCCTCGTTCGCGGTTTGCCTCGCGGCTGGCCTCAAGGTTTCCCGGCAAATCATGTACCGCATCTCAAAGGGAAAGACATATACTACCCCCCCCCCCGTTCCCTTGCCCTTCCCTCACTCCCCCGATCGTCAATTGCATTCTCACTGCGAAATAGTGGCACACGCGCACGTGCTACCTGCATATTTATACCCTTCTGCTCCGGCAACCCTCG